>ML664186.1:15674379-15908889 GCA_007570785.1 Antilocapra americana | reverse complement strand
AGGCCGCGCTGGCCCGGCAGGCACTGCGCGGGCGGCATGGCGGCGCCCGGTGAGCGCGGCCGCGGCGGCGCCGGGACCCTCTTCTCCTTCCTGCCTGGCGGCGCGCGCTCCGAGGCGACGGACGACCTGGTGACGGACGCGCGCGGCCGCGGCGCGGGGCGGAGAGAAGCCGCCGCTTCGGCCCGGACGCCATCCGCGGGGCCGGCGTCCGAGCCCCCGGCCTACGAGCCCGCCTCCCCGCGGCGGCCCTGCCGGGCCTGCGTGGACTTCAAGTCGTGGATGCGCGCGCAGCAGAAGGTGCAGGCGCGGGGGGCCCCCACACCTTGTCCTCGGGCCGGGCCGGCTGCCCGCCCCTCCCCGGGGGTCGGCGGTTCCTAACCGTGCCCCCAAGGTAGGCCTGGCCTTTCGGCTCTTGGCCACGTGTGGGCTGCATCGGCCCCAGGACTTCTGTCTCCGGTCAGTGGGTCTCCGGCTGGGGCGAAAACAAAAAAGGGGGAGCTTTGTAGGTTTCTGGTTGGGGAAAACTGAACTGACCCTTGGTCGGCCTCCTTCCACAGCGGGACGGCAAGTTTAGGGAAGACTGCCCTCAGGATCGCGAGGAACTGGGCCGCCACAGCTGGGCTGTCCTCCACACCCTGGCTGCCTACTACCCCGACCTTCCCACCCAAGAGCAGCAGCAGGATATGGCTCAGTTCATACATTTATTTTCCAAGTTTTACCCGTGTGAGGAGTGTGCAGAAGACATAAGGAAAAGGTGAGTCGGGTCTGCAGGGTGTGCCGCCTGGGTCTGGGGCCCCTGGCAGATGTCATAAAGGGGAGCCTAGAGAAGTAGGGGCCACCAACAGCGGAGGGATTCTGAAGCCATCGCCTTTCTCCTCAAAGGCCAGGCCTGGGGCTGCTGCTTTCTGCAGCCACAGAGCTTCCTCCCTGGGAGGGCTACTCTCCTGAGATCCCTTGCTTAGCACTGATGAAGACCCTGGCAGGTTCCCGGGGACTCCACTGTGCCTAACTTCTGGAGCAGGACCTTCAGTTTCAAAGCCTTGGGAACTCACTGCTTTTGCTTCCAAGAGCCACCTTTTTGGGGAGCCCAGGAACTGTTGTTTGGCAGCCATAAGCATTTCTGGGCTGGCTGTGGGGGAAAGGGCAGCCCTTGCTGTTTGGAGCCTGGGCTTTAATTTAGATGAGGCCTCTTGCTGAGGTGGTGTGGCAGGGCCAAAGGTGTGAAGAAGCAGATCTGGTTTTTAGTTAGGCCTTTATGCCAGCCTCGCCCCTCCACACACTGCCTGGGGCCAGGGATGCTGGGGTGAGGCCTCTTGATTGTTATGAGGTTGTAAAGTGGAGACTTTGTGTCTTAATGTCTCGCCCAGGGCTCTTGTCAGGGTTTGCCACGCGCCCTAGGTAGGGGTTGGAGCAGGCCCAAGAGTCCACCGGGCCTTGAGGCTGGAGGGTCAGCCCCCTTCCGGGAATTCCTCAGAGCAGAGCATGAGGGCACCCCAGGGTCTAGGCCCTAGCTCTCCTCCCTGGATTGAGCAGGCAAGGAGATGGGGTGGGCCTGCTGGGAGCACCACCTGCCCCCTCCTCTACGTGCTCCCCCTCACACAGGATATACAGGGACCAGCCAGACACACGCACTCGGGTGAGCTTCACCCAGTGGCTCTGCCGTCTGCACAACGAGGTGAACCGCAAGCTGGGCAAGCCAGACTTCGACTGCTCACTGGTGGATGAGCGCTGGCGTGACGGCTGGAAGGACGGCTCCTGTGACTAGCCAGCAGCCAGAGCCTGGGGAGCCCCGGCCGGGGGGACAGGGCTCATTAAAGTGCCGTCATACACAGAGCCTCTGGTGTCTCCGTTGGGTGGTCCCCAGACCCTGCCCTTGGAACCCTCTCCCTCTGAAGTTTGAGGGAGAAGTAGAGGAGCCCGACGCGGGCGCCCCAGTGGTGGCCTCCTCACTGCGGGCTTGTGGGGCTGCCGACGGGAGGCAGGGGCAGCCTAGGACGTCCCTTCCCTTGAGGATTCGGCCTCCTGCTCACCTACCCCGCCGCCTGCTTCTCCACACAGGCAGCCCACAGGCCTGGCTGGGCACCACCGTCTCACCCCTCCAGGCCTGGCCAGTGTCTCCCCGTCTCGTAGTGAGGGAGAGTGTGGGATAGTGACTGTAGCCCCGGAGCTGTGCGCTCTTTGCACTTCAGGAAAGAGGCCTATGGGCCCAACTCTGCTGCTCGCCTCCAGTCTGGCCTCTGGCCTTACAGGTTCTGTGGAACTTGAGACCAAAATAAAATGCTGGAGAAGTGACCAAAATTCTGGCTTCAGCGTGTTTTTGCTGGGACTTGCAACAGCGGACAGGCCTGCTGCCCACCTGCCTCTGCAGTCTGCTGCTTCCTTATCTGGGTTCTGGCTTCCCAGGAGAAGGGGCCCTTTCCAAGGAAAGGGTGGGCTAGGATATTCAGGAATGGGAGGCTGAGTTGCTGGAGCCAAGGGAGAAAGGATCAGAGGAGGGGAGGCTGAATGACAGAAGGCCCTGAAAGCCCTAGTAAGGATGTGGTTCTAACACCCAACTCTGACCAAACATGCATCGTGGAGTATCTGGAATGGAGGGACAGCAAGGTGTGACTTTAACTGGAATGCGGGGGTGGCCGAGAGTAGGGAGGATCTACACCTACTACGCAGCAGCTGAGAGGGAAGCTCACCCCAGGGTGGGTGGGGGACCTCACTGGATACATTCCAAAGGTGGAGTCCAGGGTGACTATGGAGTGCTGGCCCAAGCCCCTGGAAAGAGGGAGTTGCCCAGTGTGTCAGCGAGATGCAGAAGGCAAGTGGAGCAAGTTTGGGGGTGACCTGGACCCAGCTTTAGGGCCTTCCCAGATCCTCTCATCCACACCCCTTCCCAGGGCTTGGCTCCCAGCTGGAATGGCCCAACAAGAGTGTGCCCCACCCCTGTGGTCATAAAGCTCTGGTCACTTCTCTCTAGGGTGTCTCAGCCCCTTCCTGGGCAAGAGCCAGCCTTTAGCACAGCCTCTTCACTACACTGGCCCACGTGGGTGCTGGCTTCCACAGGGGCTGCCCAGAGGGGCCAGGTGACACAAAGAAATAGGCAGGGGCAACCAGTGGAGAAGTCACTGCTCTTGGGTACACCAGATGGACGTCCCCAGCATGAGGGGGCCCTGCGCTCAGGAGCATGCCTTCCATGTTGGCTCTCCCCACTTCCCTGCCTCACTTCCCTTCTTCCCTAACTCTGGCTTCTTCAAAGTTTCACTTTCCAATAAAACTCTTGAACTTTGCAGCAGACTCTGATTTCCAGGCTAAGACAAAGGGACTCAAGTTCAAGGGAAAGTCCTGGTTTTTCAAGCTGTAAGCATGGAGCGGGACTCCTAAGCTCAAAGGTCACAGGAGGAACAAGAGAATGAGATAAGAAAGGGCCCATGAAGTAGGAGGAACAGGAGGAGAGGGTGACGTCAGAAGTGTTCCCGGGAGGATAGGAAAAGGATGGTAGTGCCTGAATTGCCCCTGGGACTAAAAGGAGCAGTGACACTGGAGGGAAGTGGGTTCAGGAGTGGAAAGAAGTAGCAGGTTTATGCACTGATGTAACCAATCAAGTATAAGGGGAAATGAATGATGGATGAGACAACTGTTGTTGACAGGTGAGAGGTGACGGGAATGGATGCACGAAGTCATTAACTCAACTAGTGGGCAGCACCAGGCCACAGCTTTCCTCAGTGTCCTGGATAGAAGCTGGTGTCATCTGTCTGGGCACCGTAGGGACCTGGGTTTCAATCCTGGCTCTTCACTTTGTGATCAAGGAACTAAACCAGTCTCAATTTTTTTTTTACTTAGCCACATTATATAGCTTACGCGATCTTACTAGTTCCCTGACCGGTGATCAAACCTGGTCTTGGCAGAGAAAGTGCCGAGTCCTAACCACTGGACCGCTAGGGAACTCCCGGACAGGCTATTTACTATCTGAAGAAAGGGGGTAAAACAGTCCCCTCCTCCACAGAGGGTGGCAAAATGCCTGGCACCGTCAATGCTCAACTAATGTGGACTTTCCTCAAATGCCCTGGATGGAAACAAGCCTCACCCGGGCCCCTGCCCAGCTCCCTGGAAAGACCGTGAAGGAAGGGACCCTGCCCAACCCTGGGCTGGGTGATCTCTGGAAGAAACCCAGCAGGTGTGCAGGGGAACCAGGCACCCGCTCTGCCAAACTCCCCATCTCCGATGCTTCGCCCTAAACTGTCTGCCAAAAGTCAGTTGGGGAAACCCAGGAGTGTGGAGGGGGCTCAGTGGGTCCCCGCAGGACCACATCCAGCCACAGGATAAGAGCAGAGACCCACACCTCCCGCCCAGCGGCCTCTGGGCTCTGCCTGCCTGGACAGTGCCCTGAGGGCAGAAGTGCCCCACCCTGTTAGGGAGGCTGGAATCCTCTGAAGGAGAAGGGGGACTCATGGAAGCTGGGTTCTCTTTCCCTGAGGGCTGGGGAGAGACGCTGAAGCCCTGGGTTTGTCACCTCCTTATACACTCAGCAAAGGGCGCTGTTCAGAGGAGCAGGGTCACGACGGGTCGGTCTATCCGCGTGGCTACCGCAAAGGCTGAGCCCAGTGTCTGCTGACTATTTGTGGGGTGGGGGCACTCGGCCCCTTGACCTTGCCTTCTGGTGGGAAACAGGCGGGTAGAGTGGTTTCCTGGCGGGTGGGGTGGTCCTGCGGTGCCAGTCGGGGGTGGAAAGTGGGCGGGGCGGAGGGAGGTGAGGGCTCCAGCCCTGCGCGCGTGGACCAGGGTGGGGGCGCGGGCTCGGTGCCGCCCCGCGCGTCCCCGCCACAGCGGGCGCGCGCTCCCGAAAGGCGGCCGCGGCGGCAGCACTGGCCGCACCGGCAGCATCAGCACTCGCAGCATCCCCGGGCGGCCTCGGGCGGGGCCGGCCCGACGGACAGGCAGACAGAGGGCCCCGGGGGCGCGCGGCCCGCCCAGGCTGGCCATGGAGGGAGGCTCGTTCGGCGCAGGACGCGCGGGGGCAGCCCTGGACCCTGTGAGCTTCGCGCGGCGGCCCCAGACCCTGCTGCGGGTCGCATCCTGGGTGAGTGGCCGGCCCCAGCCCCCGCCCCATACCCCCTCCCACCTCGCCTCGCCTCCCGCAGCCCGATCACCTGCGCCTCGCCCCTGCCCTTCGCCCCTTCCCCATCCACGCCGGCCCTTCCCCCGCCGGCAGCAGGTTAGGGTGACGTCACCGGGCTGGGTGCGCCCACCTGCCGGCGGGGGAGGGGCCGGCGGCGACAGCCGGGGACCTTGAGAGGTCACCACCCGCCGCACCCACCTCCCAGTTCTTCCTTAGGTCTAACTCAGTGCCCTTCCTCAGCCCTCGCTCCGTTTTTCCTGTGTTCACGCCTGGAAACGGGCACAGGGGTGGGGACGGGATTCGCGGAGGGCTTGGGCGCTCAGCCTCAGCACGAGGAGAGGCTACCGGAACCGAGAGAATCTGGCCGAGCCTCCCCCTTGCTTCTCCTGCGCGCACATCCTCCCGGCTCCTTCGAAGGGAACTGGCCCTTCCCAGGCCCCCAGTTGCAACCGTGAGTTGGGGGTGGGGGTGCTTCGGGATTCCTCTGCTTGGGGCAGCTGGAAGGGGCTCTGCACTGGGAGGGCTTCCTGGAGGTGATGTGGGAGGGGTGGGTTTGGTGCAGCCTAGCCCACTGGGGCAACCCTAGGCCCAGTGGCCTGCTCCTCCTTCCCATCCCTCCAGGCAGGAGACACAGAAGGTAGAATGCCAAGTTCTGGGTTGTGCCCACCTGCTGGCAGCTGGTGCTGGCATCTACTCACCTGTCTTCCAGGAGGATGGTGCTCAGGGTGGGGCAGGGGTCCTGGGATGGAGTGACTCTGGCTAGACCAAATAGTAGGGACCTTATGTTCTGGTTCCAGCTCTGACCCAACTGGTGGACCAATCGAGGGGTACATGTCTGTACCTTGCACTTTGGTTTTCCTCTTAGTCTCCAGGAGGTGGAACAGCAAAGGAGAAAAATGAAGATGAAATTGGAGGTCTTTTCTTTTTTTGAAACAGATGGCTGCCCAGGGCTCCGAGAGCAGCATTAGGTTTAAAAGGACTGTGACTACAGTCCATGGAGTCACAGAGAATCAGACGTGACTGAGGGACGAACACTTAACACCACCTCCCTTGCCTTCCAGCCACAGGGCACTGAGGTCTGACTGAACCCCAGAGGTTCCTTATGGATGGTATTGATGACTAATCCCAGACTGGAGTGCCCACAAAGTGCAGGATTCTGACCCAACCGCCCCATGAGTCGTGCCTGCTACATCTGGCATGCTGAGAAACAAGACTGCACAGCTTGGGCATGCTGAAGGCAGGGTCCTGGCTGACAGTTCTGTACAGCTGTCCCTCTGCTGTGCACCCCATGCCCCCACTCTCCCCACTCCACATCTACTCTCCTAACCCTGCTGACTCAAGCCTGGGGGTCACAGTTCCTGTCCCCACGCTCTGGAGTGGGCCATGGGAGACACTTCAGGCTCCACAAGGTTGAGGACACAGCTTGAATGCCAGCCCTGGCTCTTTAACAACCATGTGACCCCACTTCACTTGCTGGAGCCCCGCGCTCCCTATCTACAAAGCAGATAAGAACCATGGCATCTTCGCGGTTGTTTCGGAGAATTCCATACGCTAATAAGGCATGTAGCCACTTTAAGCACAGTGCACAGTAGATCCTCACTAAAGGCTTTGTCCATAGTTGCTACACCTGAGGTAGGTATTAAGGGAGGGGTCCCTGAAGACACACCCCCCAGCCCCAGAGATGGTGCCTGTGCTTCAGGGGCAGGTGGGCGCTCACGGCGGGCTAGGAGACCTAAGGGGCACCGCAGGGCCCTGAGCGCCTCCCGCTGCCGCCCGCAGGTGTTCTCCATCGCGGTCTTCGGGCCCATAGTCAACGAGGGCTACGTGAACGCCGACAGCGGCCCGGAGCTACGCTGCGTCTTCAACGGAAACGCGGGCGCCTGCCGCTTCGGAGTCGCGCTCGGCCTCGGGGCCTTCCTCGCCTGCGCCGGTTTCCTGCTGCTCGACGTGCGCTTCCAGCAGATCAGCAGCGTCCGCGATCGGCGCCGCGCGGTGCTGCTCGACCTGGGCTTCTCAGGTAGGCGGGGCCGGGCGGGGCGGGGGGGGCCCCGGCCGCGACGCTTCCAGGGGGGCGGGGTTGGGCGGGATCGGGGGCGCGGTTCTCACCAAGTGGGCGGGGACAGGCCCGGGGGCGGGGTCTCCTACCCGGGTGGGCCCGGCACCTGCGTGGAGCGCCCCCAGACCTGCCGGTCCGCTGTCCCTCAGGCCTCTGGTCCTTCCTGTGGTTCGTGGGCTTTTGTTTCCTCACCAACCAGTGGCAGCGCACGGCGCCAGGCCCGGGCACGGCGCAGGCGGGGGACGCGGCGCGCGCCGCCATCACCTTCAGCTTCTTCTCCATCCTCAGCTGGGTGAGTGCGGCCGGCTGGCGGCTGGGCTGGGCCTGGGGCAGGGTCCAGGCAGGGTCAGCCCTGGCTGACCCCGGACTCCGCCTCAGGTGGCGCTTACCGTGAAGGCCCTGCAGCGGTTCCGTCTGGGCACCGACATGTCGCTCTTTGCCACCGAGCAGCTGGGTGCTGGGGCGGGCCAGACCTACCCGGGTTATCCGGTGGGCAGTGGTGTGGAAGGCACGGAGACCTACCAGAGCCCGCCCTTCACCGAGACCCTGGACACCAGCCCCAAGGGGTACCAGGTCCCTGCCTACTAGAGGCCAGCAGGCCCAGACCAAGGCGCAAAGGCTGCCCCACCCATGCAGGGTCCAAGGCCTCCTGGGGCCTCCCTCAGGTCCTCCCGGCCCAGCAGCAGGGAGTGGATGCTGTGGGTCATCTGGGGCCAAGAGAAGGTGCCTCCAGGGTGCCTGGGCTATGCCCCCAAGTTCCTCCCATCCCTTTAGTCCCCAGCTCAGGGCCAGAGGTCCTGAGGAGGGAACATCATGGCCCTGGGCACGTGTCCTCCAGCCTCCAGTGGACCAGCCTGGCAGGGGGCCATTCCACTCCCTGGTCAGAGGTCCAGCTGTCCTCCATAGCTGGGTGCGGGGGCTGCCCTGGACTTGGGATGACTGGGGGAAGAGACACCGTCCTCACCCCATGGCCCAGCAAGTGTGGCCAGTTCCCCATCCCTTGTCCCTGTGGATAGTGGTGGTCCTCGCTCTGCCCTGGTGTCTCACCCTGCAGGGCCCCCTGCTCTGCCTGGAGCTGCCCCCGTTTCCTCTCACAGGCGCACTAGAGTAGCCCGGCCCTGTGGATGTTGTGATTGTGATCAAGTCTAAAGGTTTCACCTTGTAGTTCCCCACAAGCAGCCCCTCTGTCTGTGGCCCCAGCTCCAGCCCTTACCTGCCTTGGCCCAGGCCCCTGCTGGGGTGCGGGCAGCTCTGGCCAGGAAAGCACAACATGTCTGTAGGCCTGGGCATCAGCCCTCTGCCAGCCTTTCAGTAAGACCTTGCCCCAGGGAGGCTCCAGACACTGGGTGCCTGCAGGACACGCCCCCCACGAGGAGAGGCCTTGAGACTCCACTCGCCCGCCATGCCCTGGAGATGGCCATTCCCTGCAAACCCCTTTACCTGGGCCTCCTCGACTAGTCCAACTCCCCACACTGCACCCCACTGTAAGGCCCAGCCCGAGGTAGCGGGGGGTGTCCCTGTGCATAGCTGAGTACTCATGCATTGCTCAAAGCTGGCTTTTCACATTAAGTCAATACCAAATGCGGTTGCCACATTCATTCTTACAGACAGATGCCTCCCTCAGGAGTTGCAGTTGAGTGACAACCCTGTACATTGTAGCATAGACCGATTATTTGTGGATATTTAAGTGAACATGTTTACAATTTTTGTATATATGGATCTCTCCCTCCCTCTTCTGAAAGAACAATCCGTGATTGTGTATTTTCAGTGTCCCATGTTCCAACTGCAACTTCTTTACAATAAAGACTGTAAATGAGTTTACTGTGACCTTTCCACTCCTGCCTCTCCACTACGGGAGACTGGGACCTGAGGAGCACCAGGGCCCAGAATCCAGAAGGGGACCGGGAAGTAGAGACCAGGCTGACGCCCCTGTTCTGGAGAGTGCTAGGGAAAACCATCGAGATTTCTCCAGATGTCCTCTTCTTACTGCCTCCTGTTCCTGGGACCCCTGCCCTGTGTACCATATGGTGTCCAAAACCATGTTCCATGGCCAGCCCCCCTTCGGAGATGTCCCCAACTTGGTCTTATTGCCTTTTGAATTCGTCTTTTGGGAGTTTTATCTTAGCTACTTTTTCATTTCTTACCGGTTAACCAACTTCTAGTTGATTCAAGGAAGCAGGCAGGAGCTAGGGCTGGGGTGCTGGCTTGGCCATGTTCAACCTTGGTCTCAACTTGTACCCTCCTAGAGGAGAAGAGCAGTTCCCATGGTCAAAGGTGCAGTTCAGTTCAGTTGTGTCCGACTCTTTGTGACCCCCGTGGACTGCAGCATGCCAGGCCTCCCTGTCCATCTCCAACTCCTGGAGCTTACTCAAACCCATGTCCATTGAGTCAGTGATGCCATCCAACCATCTCATCCTCTGTCATCCCCTTCTTCTCCTGCCTTCAGTCTTTCCCGGGATCAGTGTCTTTTCCAATGAGTCAGTTCTTCTCATCAGGTGGGAAAGTATTGCAACTTCAGCTTCAGCATCAGTCCTTCCAACGAATATTCAGGACTGATTTCCTTTAGGATGGACTGGTTGGATCTTACAGTAGGTGTAATAGTCGCTAAGGTGCAGTAGGTGTGAACATAGACTTGTGTTAAGAGTTCAGAGAAATGCTTGTCATCAGGCTGTGTTGCCCGGTATTATTATGGTTCTTGGTTCTTTAAGATTCAGCGTTTTTAGTATCATGAAGGATATAGCCCATCTTCCAAGTTGCTCTTTGAGGGTGTTGGCTTGTGCTCAGGTCTGCAGAGGATCAGCTCTGAGGGGCTTCTGTGTGATAGGGAACGCAGGTGGCCTCCTAGCAGCCCTATGGAGTGAAGAGGGTGGCAGCTCTGCTTCCTAGCTGGTGCCGAAGCTCAGCCGTCACCCAGAAACTTGCTCCAGTCCCACCGTAGGCAGGTAGGCCCTCGGGTTCAGACAGGCAGTGCCCACCCGCTTCTGCTTCTTTCAGAATGACAGCTCCATTTCTTCTCAAGGATGTTGCCTCATTTGGAGGTGACTATGTGTTTAGATCTTGCTTCCTACTATTTATATGTGTCTGTGGCAGAATGGGATTTCAGCACATGCCTGCTTCCTTTCTAAAGTGCTGGATCCATTTCTAAATTGTCCCTGCTGGAGTTTACTTTAGAAGCTCTCGCAGTGGTCTGTGGATGTAAACCTTGGGTCTTTGTCACTCCTGGGTTCTAGAAGGGGTAGTTTTACTGGGTACACAGTGTAGGTCAAGCATGGCTGTCTGCTCAGGAGGCTGTCCCTGTTAGGAGGGCTTGGCTGGTGCTTGACCTCCAGGACCTGGACCCAGGGTCAGCGGCTTCTTCCTGTGAGCAGAGCCTGGCTGCCCCCCTCGACAGGCCCCCCCACCCCCAGCCTGCAGTACTCACTGAGACCACCTGAGCAGAAGTGCCTGACAACTCCGAGTGGGGTGACCCCGGAAAGCAGAGAAGCTCAGAACACCAGCTATGTGCATTATTGCAAAATAAATTTATTTGAAGATAAACTGTCTTATAAAAGTTAGAGGCAATTGGAGATCCCAGATTCAGCTAGTCTCATAAAAAGATTCAACTTCAAGTAGCACAATTTTGTGTCTTTTAATCCTGAACGTTCTTGAGTCACGAAACAGCCAACTGTTTACACAACACACTCAACATCTGACTCCAGCACAATGGACCCCAGCTCAGGGACCATGGTGCTGCTGCCCTCGGGCTCAGGGGCTCCTGGAAGGGGCCACCGTGGCCACCAGCCCTGACAGCACACACAGGTCCCTGCACCTGGCCCTCCCCTCCCTGGCGCCCTCCAGAGGCATGAGAACGTAAACCCAGAGCAGCCTGCTGCTGCAGCAGGGGTCTCTCTAGTTCTTGGGAGGAATCCAGAGGGATCCCCCACGAGGGTGTGCCAGCAGGTCGCAGCGGGCCTTCCCAGTGATCCCCGGAAAGCTGGCCAGCCGAGGGGCCTGAGCAGGTGGCCTCACTAGCTGCCTGGGGGCAGGGACAGGGAGAAAGGAGGCTTGTGGGTGCGGTGGCTCCTGCCTGTGCTGGCGGGAGCTACATCGGAGCTACGTGAGGATCCTGGTGAGGGCCTGCAGGGAGGGGAAGTCGTCGTCCCGGGCAGCGTGCAGCGCCTGGTGGCTGCCCACATCGCCATGCGCCAGCACTTGCTGGCAGGTGGGGCACACGCAGCAGTCCAGGCCCGCCTGCCGGGTGCCGGCCTGCCACGCACTCTTCCTGTTCTTCTTGGCCTTCGTGCCTGGAGGCTTCTCGCGGCCCCGGAAGTCTGTGTGTGCCAACAGTAGCTCCTGCTGCTTAGCCGTGTCGGGCAGCAGCACCAGCAGCTCATTGAAGATCTTCTCAAAGTTCTCCCCCAGCAGGTCCCGGCAGCTCTTGTAATACTGGGCTGCGGAGATCACACCCTGCCAGCCAGAGCCAGCCCCAGTCACGCCTGGCCTCAGCCTGGGCCCCGGTGGCTGGGCTGGCCCCCCGTACCCTTGCCTGCCTGACCTGTCTGAACTCCCCGGAGTAGGTCTTGAACTTGCTGAAGCGAGCCTCGTCGCTCTGCAGGAAGTCCCTGATGGACTGGATGAGCTGCAGGTTTCTCTCCCGGAAGTTCTCAGGGACCAGGTAGGCCCGGGGCACAGGCGTTGGCCTGGGTCTGAATTGGAAGGAGGTGGAGGCTTCCGCCTTTGGGGAGGCCCAAGGTGAGGGCACTCTCTCCCGGGGAACACGGGGCCAGGAACCTGCCCACACTTACGCTTTCGTGGTGGTTGTAGTGCTGGGGACACAGGCCGGGTGGGGGCTAGTCGGAAGGCCGGAGAAGCCAGGGGGTGGCTTGCTGACGGGTGGCGCCAGGCCCGGTGGAGGTGGAGTGCCCTTCAGGAGCACAATGGCGTTGAAGCCTGTGGGGCATGGGGCGCACAGGAAGGTCCCAGACATGACCCCACTGGCCAGGCACAGGCAGGCCCCAGTCCCCACTTTCCGCACGCCGCCCCTCCTGCCAGGGTCATGGTCAGGCTCTGGCCCTACTGCCCCTCCCCATAGAGCAGCCCCACCCCCACAGAGCGGGTCTAGGGCCCACCGGCGCTGACGCCGCCAAGGGCCGCATGTGTGTCATGCTCCCTCGTGGCAAACCCTGGTCTGAGTCATCTGCCCTGCCCTCGTCTCAAGAAGGTGCCAGGACTGTGCTGACTTGCGGGAGGAAAGGTCACAGAGGAGCCATAAGGCAGACCTCGGTCATGAGCTCACAGACCTGCAGCCTGCACCCACATCTGGCTACCAAGCTCCGAGGCAGCAGGAAAGGCCTACTCGGGCCGCTTGCCTGCCTGTGCCGCCCTGGGCCGTGAAGGGCCTACATGGGCCCGCCTGCCCACCTGCGCCACCCCAGGCCTCACTCCACTACCCTGGCCCCTTCCCAGGGCCCCGCAGCAGGTCTGGGCCTGGCACCTACCTGGGGGTGGGGGCATCCTGGGTGGGCAGGGGCCACAGAGCGCCGGGAAGTCTTCCTGGGCCGTGGGGCAAGGGGGGGGCCCCAGGGGCCTTGGGAGCCCAGGGGGCTCCTTGGGGGTACTCCGAGCTGGGGCTGGCCCCTCTGTGTGTCCATTGACGATGACGGTGGCAGGCCCCTCAGCTCTGCCAGGGGGGTCTGTGGGGGCCAGCTCGGCCCCAGGGGGCCCCTCTCTGTCAGGGGGCAGGGGCGACGTGGCACCTGACTTCTCGGAGCCCACCTTCTTTTTCTTGCTGACCTTGGTGAAGGTCTGGGTGGAGGCCCCGGCCAGCAAGGAGGAGATGGCGACCGTTGTGGGCACGCTCCGCAGCTCCTGGGCTGTGAGGCCGGCATGGCCATCCTCCTCCGCCTCCTCCACGGGGGGCGGCCCACCTTTTTTGCCCCCCTTTCCCCCCTTGCCAGACTTCCTGGGGGGCTGGCTCCCCCCGCTGGTGGACTGGGACCCTGGGGCAGGATGCGCCACCTTCTTGCTGGCCCCGCTGTTCCAGGCCGAGATGAGGCTGGTGGGGGTGCTGCTGGGCTTGGAGGCAGAGGGCACCAAGGCAGGGAAGTCTTCCTCCTGGAAAGCGGTCCTGCCCCTGGCGGGCACAGGGTAAGCCAGCGCCAGCCCCACAGGGCCCGGGGTGGCTGCCGTGGAGCTCGAGGACGAAGCAGAGGTGCAGAGACTGGGGAAGTCTTCATCCTTGAGCTTCGAAGTGGGGGGCGGGAGAGCACTGTGCAGAAAGAGAACAGGGGTCAGCTCCCGCGGGAGCCCCAGGGCCCGCACCCCTGCTCCCCCAACCCCCACAGAAGCCCTGGTGCCCGCACCCACCCTCCTCAGCCCTGGGTAGGAGCCCTGAGTCCCACACGCATGTACTTTGGGAGTGTGGCTCCTGCAGCCGAGCCAGTGGTGGAGAAGGCCTCCTGGCTCACAGGACCGTTGGCGGAGGCTTCCTTAGGAGCTGCAAGACGCACAAGAGCCCGTATCAGGGCTGAGCAGTGTCAAGGGGCAGGATCAGGCCTGACTGCCTAGAGGGCACATGGCTTTTCAGCGACCTGTGGGCAAGAGCCCGCCTCTGGCCTGTCAGGCCAGGGTGGACTTGCCTGTGGGGAAGCTGCTCACCTGGGCCCTCACCCAGAGTCCGGGCGGGGCGCCGGGGGCCGCGGGCCTCCTCGGGACCCCGCAACCCCACCTCCTCCTTCTTGGGCCTGCCGCCCTCTTCCCAGTCCTCAGTCCTGCGCGTCTCCTGCTGCTGCTGCTGCTGCTGCTGCTGCTGCTGCTGCTGCTGGGCGGCCACCGAGGCCCGGAGGGCAGCTGCCACTTCTCGGTCCTCTTCTTCCCTGGGGTGGGGAGGTGTTCAGGCTGGGCCAGGCCCAAGACCATAGCAACGTGACGAGAAGGGCTGGGGAGGGGCCTTGCCCCGGGAGCCCAGACACCAGAGGCTGGCCTGCCAGCAGCCAGTAGAGCATGTGCCAGGCCGGCCTCCCTGGCTAGGAGAGGAAGCTGTGGGGGCAGCAGGACCACCTCCCCGCCATCCTTGGGCTCCGGCGCCAGGGCAACACCCAGCCCAGTTCTCTGGGGCAGTGTCTGGGCACCACAAATGCTTCGGTCCGACTGGCCACGGGGGCAGCCCAGCCAGAGTATGTGCCCACCATGGCAGGGCCTCCTGGCACACCTGCACCACACCCCCATGACCAGGGCCCCTCACACCCCAGTCTGCAGGGTCATGGCGTCCCTGGTTAAATGAGAGGAAAAAGGAGAACACCTCACTGAGGACACCAAGCGACCCTGTTGCCACGCCCGGGACACAGAGACCAGAAGGCCAAGCTCCCTGACCCAGCGCCTGTCTCAGCCCAGCTGTCCACACTGCCCCGGCCTCCGGTGGAGCCAGGCGGACAGAGGTCCTGGCGGCTCGCAAATCCTCCCACCTCTTGTACCTCCAGCTTCCTCGACGGCTCTGCTGGGCTCCACGGCCCCCGGCCCGGCCCGTGCGGCCCTGGCGGTTGTACCTGTCCAGCTCCTCGTAGTCCTCACCGCCAATGACCCCTGCAGCCAGCACACAGCCAGTCAGGGGCCAGGCTGGACCCCAGCACAGGCCTCCCTGTTCACCACAGCGTGAACCCGAGGGGGCAGGCACAGACGCCTCTCAGGGGTCACGGTGGCCCTGAGCCTCTATGGCCCATACCCCAGGTCACACAGGAATTGGGCGGGGAGAGGGGCCTGGGGGTCCTGGCCCCACCGTCCCAGGAGGGACCCCCACAGAGCAGGGGCTTGGTAATCCTCCTGATCCACAGAAGAGGCCCAGGGACCCCCACAGAGCAGAGCCAAGGCCCTCTGGGAGCCAGTCAGAGAGAAGAGCTCCCGTCCCCACATGCTCAGGGCTGTGTCCCTCGTCCCCGCCAGCACTGAGAGATCGGGTCAGGGCCTGGGTCTGAGGCCTGCAGGGCGCGCAGGCGGGCCCCTCACCCTCACTCCGGCGTGAGTGCCGCGGTGCATAGCTGAACTGCAGGTCGATCTGGCGGTTCTGGCGGGCCTCAGCACGGCTACGGCTGTGGCAGGCCGTCCTGTGGGCCTTCAGGTCGATCTCCGTGCGGAAGGCGTGCGTGAACTGCTCGGTGCTGCAACGGCCCTCCTCGCACAGGAAGTGCTTCTCGCGGAAATGCTCGCGTAGGTACGCGTAGTCGCTGCAGGGACAGAAGTCAGTGGGGCCTGTGCTGGCCCTCCCAGTCTCCGTGCGCCCACACCCAGCTGCGGCACCCCAGGCCCTCCCACCCCATGACCCCTGTAGCGGTCCCGGCCCCCGCCCCCCACCCACCTGTAGCGGTCCCGGGCCTCCCTGTGCCCACCTGCAGCAGTCCTGGCCCCCTGCACCCACCTGTAGTAGTCCTGGGCCCCATCCGCGTCGCAGAAGTGGCAGAAGTAGTGGTCACGACGCAGGTGCTTGAGCAGCTCGTCGTTGTCCAGGTAGCGCTCGTCACAGAACTTGCACAGGGGGTGTCCGCGATGTGAGGTGTCGTCGGGGTCCCCCTGCATGCGGTGCCGAGCCAGGTCCTTGCGCGAGTACCACTTCCGCTCGTGCGTGAAGATCTGCAGGGAAGGGGCGCTGGGCGCGGGTGCGGGTGGGCTCCCAGGCCTCCTGCCCCTCCCCAGCCCCACAACAAAGAAGGCCTGTGGTGGCCTCAGTGCCACCTGGGGCCCAGCCACCTGGTGGCCCAGAGTTACTGCCTGGCGGCCTCCAGGGGCTGCCGAGGCAGAGGACCTGGGAGGCGGCCTGGCGGGCTCACCTGCAGATGCCTGAGGCACAGCTTGCAGCAGAACAGCTCGTGCTGCTTCCGCATGTGCTGCTCCAGGTCCCCGAAGAGGCCGAAGGGCGGCCGCTCAGGACAGCGGGGGCACTCATGCTGCAGCAGCTGCCTGGGGAGACACCGGGCCAGCCCCCCAGGGACACTCAGCGCCCCTGTCCCCAGGGAGCACGAGAGCCGCCCCGCCTACAGCCCTGCCGACACCCTGGGAGCGAGAGCCAGGAGGGCAGGTGCTGCGCCCGCTGTGCAGATGGTGCCAGGGCTGAGCCAAACAAGGCCCCAGTCCAGAAGCCTGCCTCTCACCTGGAAGACGGGGGCTACCCCAAAGACGACCATACCCCTTGTGGGGTTTTCCTCTACAGGTGAAGAACCTGACTCGCACCAGCTCCGGTGCACCTCACAGAACCCCGGAATTCCCCTGCCCCACCCCCACCTCCACTACCACCGCAGGAGGGGGTGGTGAGCATGCCCCGTTCCAGGAGAGCCCAACAGGAACCAGCCACCAGGCCCTGACGTCACACCCCCGAGGGAGGCGAGGAGCATAGGCAGGGTGAGGTCTGTCCGTCCGCCCGTCCCACCGCAAAGCACCTGCAGTACCCCAGCCGAGAAGGCTGCTCTCACCTGTAAAGGGCAAACACTCTCCCGTCCATGAAGTAGATGTCGTACTTCTTCTCGTGCTGCAGTTGGTGCAGAGGGATGGTGGCAAAGGCAGGGAGCGTCTTCCCAAAGACCACCTGAAACCAGAGCCAAAGGGACCGCTGGGCAGGCTGTGGACGTCCACTGCAGGGTGCCATCGGGCTGAGAGCAAAGGGGGCACTCAGGGCCCCTCCTGGGGGGCCGCTGTCCCCAAGCCTGGCCAGGACAGACGCAGCCCCTAGTCTCCAGGGGGCAGTGACCCCACCCATCCCAGACAGACAGGCTGCCCAGGTGTCTGATCAGAGAGTGGCCACGGGGGCTCAATCATAGGGGTGAGGAGCACAGGACAATACGCCCAGGAGGAAGAAAAGAGTCCAGGGAGCAGCCGAGGAAAGAGTGAGTGCCACCCGCCAGACTGTGTCAGGTGACTGTGCATCAGGCCTGGCCATCCCCCACCCACCCAGGAGGCTTCCGTGATGTCAGGGAGGGGGGGCCCCAGGCCTCAGTCATGGCCCCAGCTGTTCCTGGCCAGCTTCCTGCCCCTTAACTGGGGGCACCCCATGGCTGGGCTGGTGTGATGGATGTGAAAACTGCAGCCGGCCGCTTCTTAGGGTCTCCAGCACTCGGTAAAGCAGCTAGGCCAGACCCTGATACTGGACAAGGTCACCCCAGCCTGGCCCCTAGGGCCCTCTTGCAGGCACAGGTCCCCTCCCCGACCCCAAGCTGACAAGGGCCCTGCTCCCTGCAGGGCCCCCCATCCTCCCTGCCCTGCCCTCTGCGCCAAGACCACATGGACCCATCTCCTCGCTCAGCCACTTTCTGATCCACCACTGCCCCCGGCCTGGAGCTGGCTACTCGCCTCAGCTCAGCATCCGCGCCAGCAACACAGGGGACCTCCTCACCTTGGGAAAGGCCACATCAAGGTCACCTCTGCTATATTTAGGCCCAGCTATGGAGGATGTCTGAAACAAGAACAGCTACGAACTTTGGAGAGCAGAGAACTGGCTGGAGAGACTAAGTAGTTATGCCGGCCCCCACAGCACGGTGGTTAAAATAGGTTCCGAAGGGCTCTGGCGGTGGGGTGGGGGTGGTGATGGGGAGCTTAGCCCCCACTTCTGAGGACATGCCCCGTTGTCCAGGGGCAACTAAGCCTTGCCCCCTCCTGCCCCCAAAGGAAGTGTCCCAGTCCAGCCATGCCTGACCTGGAGGACCAGGGGTAGGGGGATGAGCAGACCCCGATGACCTTTCTTCCCATCACCACGCTGGCAAGCCAGGCAGAGGGATGTGGGGGCTACCACCCCCGCCCCAGCTACAACAGCTGCACGCCTGTGGCCTGTCTTCACAGCGGAGTCTCACTCTGCCTCCAAGACACCCTATACCCTCTGCCCAAGATCTTCCAACAGTCTGGAAGGGACGTGGGGAAGGCCCGGGCCACACACTGGCCTCTTCTCGTGGGATCTGTGCTCTGAGAGCAAGCCCACGCCCAGCCCTGCCCCGCACCAACTCCCAGGGGTGCTTTCCCAGAACAGACCCTGTTTCCTGCCCTGGGACAGGTGGCTACAGGTGCTGGGCCCCGAACTGAGGGCCTGCCGGCGGGTCAGTGCACAGGCGCCAGCCTCCAGGACACTGCACCCCGGTCACCAGCCCTCGAGGGGTGCCCCAGAGCTGCCGAAGTGTCCCAGGCTGGCAGACAGCAGAGGAACGATACCCCTCCCCAGAAACACCTGTGTGGGAAGGCCCCTCCTCACCCCCACTCTGGCACCTCCCCGAGTTCTGCTCTGATCTACCACAGATGGAGTCTGTCCCTGGATGTGACTACCCTCACTGGACCAAAGTGGGATGTGTCTGAGCCAGGAGGGGCCCCGCAGACGCCCTGGTGCAGCCCCTCTGCCCCATCTCCTAGGCGGGAAGTGGGAGGGAGGCCAGACCTGCTGACTCTGGCCCTGCTCCCTGTTGTCCCTCCTCCTCAGGGAGCCACTCTCACCCTGCTCATGGTGGACACCATTCCCGCCCTCTTCTGCGCTCTCCGTGAGGGCTTCCATCAGCTTGGGGGGTGTCTGTCCCTCCGGAGTAGTCTGGGCACACCTGAGCCAGGTCAAAGGGGAATGCTGGGCGGGCTCAGGAAGGCTTGGGACGGGAATGTGGCCGTGGGCGTGTAGGCTCAGGCCATGTTCGTTTGAGAATGAGGTGAGCAGGCTGGGCAGGTGGGATGGGGCAGCGTTGACTGCCCCTCGAAAACAGGCTGGGAGCAGGACGGGGCCAGACGACGGGCTGGAGCAGCCAGTGTCCCTGCCCTCACGAGAGGGTGAGGCGAGTGGCAAGACCAGATGGCTGTAGAAGGAGGAGGGTATGGTGGCCTGAGACCCACCCACCCCCAGTCCCAAGACAGAGGTAGAGGCCAGGCCTAGACACTTGAGGATGGACCATCCTGGGCAGCCCCTGGGTGGGCCAGGCAGTAAATGAGCAAGTGGGAAAGGGCGCCCCTGGGTGGGCCCCAAAAGGATCAGGCCCCAATGAGAGGGAGACAAGGGCGGAAGCCCTCTAGGACTCCCCAACCAGGGGGGAGTCTGCCCGGGGCCTTGCTGCTCCCCACTCCCAGCGAGCAGGAAGCCCTCACGGAGAGCGCAGAAGAGGGCAGGAATGGTGTCCACCATGAGCAGGGTGAGAGCAGCTCCCTGAGGAGGAGGGACAACAGGGAGCAGGGCCAGAGTCAGCAGGTCTGGCCTCCCTCCCACTTCCCGCCTAGGAGATGGGGCAGAGGGGCTGCACCAGGGCGTCTGCGGGGCCCCTCCTGGCTCAGACACATCCCACTTTGTACAGCAGCCCCATCAAGCCTCTCCGACATCACCAGGGATCAGGGCCAGGTGGAAAACAAGATGAGACTTGTCTTTCAGAAGAACGTAGCCAGTGGGAAAGACAGGACCAGGCAAGGGGGGCAGGACCCTGGGTCTTGACATCAGTCTCAATCAGCGTGCTCCGTGCTGCTGCTGCCCACCAGCTGGGAGGGAGCCTTGGCCTCCACCACGAGCACCTGCCGGGCAATCTTAACTCATCTGGCTCCTCGTATGAGCAGCAGCTGCAGGACTGTCCCCCAGGCTGGCCAAGGGAGGCGCCAGGTGAAGATGCAGGAATTAAATAAACAGAGCTGACCTGTCCCACAAAGCATCTTGGCGTGCTTTCCTCCCAGTTTTTTAGAGGCTTAGTCCCATGTGGCAACCCACTCCAGTGTCCTTGCCTAGAGAATCCCAGGGACAGCAGAGCCTGGTGGGCTGCCGTCTATAGGGTCACACAGAGCTGGACACAACTGAGGCGACTTAGCAGCAGCAGAGTCCCATAGAGGAGGCAGGGGAGAGGCAGGGTTCAGGATTTCTGAGCAGGCATGGGACACAGGATGCATTCAGATGACAGTGCAGGATTCAGCCAGGGGACAGGATGGGGGGTGGGGTGGGGTGGCTTCCAAGTTCAAGCATGGGAGGAAGCCAGATGAACAAAGAGGAGCATCATCTTCCCAAACTGCCCAGAACCTCCTCCTGCTGCCAAGCAACTTGGAGCAGGCCTGGTAGGAAGGCGGCTTGGCCGGGGCACCAGATGCCAAACCACACCCCAGCCGAAGCCAGCTGACAGCTCATATCCACGCCCCCTTGCCACAGAGGACCCAAAGGGTGTGGGACCCACAATGAATGAAAGGCCAGATACTAGCTATGAGAGACATATATAGGTGTCTGCTTACTTCCTCCCTACTCCAGTATTCTTGCCTGGAGAATCCCATGGACAGAGGAGCCTGGCGGGCTACAGTGCACAAGGTCACACAGAGTTGGATCCAACTGAGCAACAAACACTTTACTTTCTCAATGAGACATGCAATGCCCAGGGCTGGAGACTCCGATGCGCCTGCTTGCCTACCTGCCTGACTCCCAGGAAGCTACATGTGTGCTGGGAAACCTGGTCATTCAAGAGTTATGTCATGTCAAGCCTGGCCTGCAAGGCAGGCTCTGGTGTAGCTGGGAGGAGCCTTCTGACTAAGACACAGACAGATACATGGTTTTACCGACTGTTCCTGCACCCTAGACCTCTCCCAGGTCCGAGTCTGTCTCGCTCCACCCCATTACAAACTGACAGCATCTCCCAGTGTCTTCTTCAGGTAGGGTACAGGATATGTGCCCACAGAGCTCATGGGATTACAACATTTGCTTGGCTCCTTTAACATAAAAGTCTCCTTTAAAAAACTGAAAAAAATGTGTCATTTCTGCATCACTTGTAGGAAGAAGAAAGTCAGATTCCCTAACAGGTATCCCCAGCCCAAGCTTTCCATTCACATACCAGGAGAGTTTCACAACTCTGGAAGCAAACACATTTCAAAGCACAGCAAACCCAGGGAGTTCAGCTAAGTGCCCCCAGCCAGCAGCTGGCATTGCGAGGAGGGTTGGGGGGTGCTCCATGATGCCCTCTGACCTCATGGGGACTTCCAAGTCCGGACAGTCAGAAACTCCTGCCCCTCCACTCTGGAGCCAAGACCCCCTAGCAGAAACTGGCAAGGAGGATGAAAGCTTCTAACTCTTTCATCCCCACCCACCAAGCATCCTGAGGGGACCTCACTGGTTTCGCTTTCCCCTTGGAAGGCAGGTCTGAGGGCAACAGTCAATATATGAAAATTCTAGTCTCAGAAGGAGTTCGCTCAGCGTCACCCACCGAGGCCCAAACACACGACTAGGCTGGAAACGCCTAGACTGACCCTCTGCTCCAGGGACAGGTCGCCTCTGAAGGTGCCCACTTTCCCTGCTGCCTTCACCGGGATGGAAACCCCTGAGGAATAAACCCCCAAAGCCGAGCGAGTCGGGGAGCGCCGGCTCTGATCGTGCCCCTTCTGGCGGCCTGGCAGAAGTCCCAGGGGTCAGCAGGAAAGCCCGCAGGCTCTGGGCCCACAGGGACCTCGGCCACCGCCTGCCTCCCGCCCCCAGACGGCCCACAGCTGGCCCAACGAAGGGGACCCCGCCCCAGGCGGCCGCGCCGGGCCTCCCGTTCGTAAGCCGGCGCCACCAGGCCTGCGGCCGGACACCAGGAAGGCAAAGTCCCCTTCCGGCCGCCGGTGCCCCGCGGTCCCGCGCCCGCCCGGGCGCCCGAAGCGGCCCGCCGGCGCGGCTCACCTGGCGCAGCTCCTCGCGGCACACGGCGCAGTACCGCTGCTCGCACAGCACCCGCATCTTGGTGGAGCAGCGGTAGCACACTGGGTGGTCGCAGCGGCCCAGCGCCGTGGCCTCCAGGTCTCCGCAGCACAGTACGCAACTCCCGCCGCCACGCTCGGGTGCCGCCGCCGCCGCCTCCGGGACCGCGCGCCGCCCCTCCGGGCCCGCCGCCACCGCCGCCGCCGCCGCCGCCGCCGCCGCCGCCGCCATGGTCCGGGATCCGGCCCCCTCCCGGCCGGCGCGGCGCCGCACCGCACGGCCTGGCTCCCGGCGGGCCCGCCCCTTCCGGGGAGACGTCACCGCCCCGCCCCAAAACGGGCCCGCCCGGCGGAAGTGCATGCGCGACTTCCGCCTCAACGAGGTGCGAGCTAGAGCGGCGACCCCCGCCCCGGGCGCTCTAGCCCGAGGCGAGCCATTAGGACGCCCGCCGCCGTCCCCGCGCCAGGCTGCGAACGTCCGGTTTTTCTCCGCTCAGACTCCTGTCCTGGGCCCGCCCTTTCCTCTTGGAGCAACGAATGACCTGAATATGGATGGATCATGTGTAATACTAAAGTGCTATTCGTGGTTCCTCTGAAATTCAAATTTAACTGAAAGCCCAGTATTTTTATTTGCTAAATATTGCGACCTTATTAGGAAACCAAATCTCTCTCCAACCCAGATCTTTATGTTGTATTTGGGACAAACAGGGGCCTGGTCATCGGACACACGTGCGCGCACACACAAACACAGTCCCTATCGGAAAAGGCAGCACGTGGTGACATCAGTCTCTGAGCCAGGAGTGGACACCCCCAATCCCAATAGAAAAGGCCGGTGGAGAACGTGACCTCTTCATGGGCAAGTTGACCTCACCCAGCTGAGCCTGGGGGCTTGAGGCAGAGAAATATTAGGACGAGTTTGCAGATTCAGGGTAGCGAATCCAGGGGCTTAGGTCTCTGCAGTCGGTTCAGGGGCCTCCTCACAATGCTTGGGGTCAACCACACTCAGGACCTCTCTTTCTGTTAAGGGAGGTTGGTTCAGATCTGAGCCCTTCTAGAAAAGAGGCAGTGTGTTGCGGGAGGATGAGCTTGGACTGTAGAAGCAGAAATGGGCTGGAAACTCCAACTACACATCTCCTGTGACCTTGGTCAACTTGCTAAGCCTTTAGCTTCCTTGTTTGCAAACATCATACCAGTTAAACTTGGTGGTGGATTGGCCATGTGCGGGTGTCATCTCACCCTCACAAAACCCCACTAAAAGGACAGCAAAGGCGTAAAAGACTTTTTCCATGAGCACGAAGAAGAGGAAGGGAGCAAGCAGCGAGTGAAAGATGTAAGCAAATTGTGAAATGACAGAGACCTGGTGGAGAGTGACTGCTTTTCATTTTACAAAGCATCCTTAAGACCCTTGGGGGAACCCCACAGAGCAATTCACTGAAGGTGGGGTTGAAAAAGGAGTGCATGGAAGTGTATGCATTGACTGGGTTCCTGGGCCTTCCCTGTATCCAGTTTTCCTCCCATTCACAGCTGCTGGTGCTGCTAAGTCGCTCCAGTCCTTACTTGCAACCTCATAGAGAGCAGCCCACCAGGCTCCCCTGTCCCTGGGATTCTCCAGGCAAGAAGACTGGAGTGGGTTGCCATTTCCTTCTCCAATGCATGAAAGTGAAAAGAGAAAGTGAAGTTGCTCAGTCCTGTCCGACTCTTAGCGACCTCATGGACTGCAGCCTACCAGGCTCCTCTGTCCATGGGATTTTCCAGGCAAGAGTACTGGAGTGGGGGGCCATTGCATTCTCCACCTCCCACTCACTGTCCCCAGGAAACTGGAGGATTGTTCACCTAGGAAACGCACCACCTCAGAAAGAAGATCTTCATACCCCGTTAGGGATCGAAAGGCTATTCTGGTGCCCAGCTGCCCTGCAATGAATCTCACTGCTCAGCAAGCCACGCCCCCACAAAAGGAGCCAGCCTGTCAGGGTCTGACTGGCAGCCGCCGATCTGCAGACTCAGGAGGAAAGCCTGCGGTGTGAAATACAGGGACAAAAACAACCAGACCCAGAGAGCATAAGGAAACTTCAGGGGAAAAAAAGAAAATGTGTGTATATATATATACATATAAACCTTTAGAGTCTTTTTGACAGCAAGAGATCAAACTAGTTAATTCTAAAGGAAATCAACCCTGAATACTCATTGGAAAGACTGATGCTGAAGCTGAAGCTCCAGTACTTCAGCCACCTGAAGTGTGGCCAATTTGAAAGCGTCAGTTCTTCGGCACCCAGCCTTTTTTTTGGTTTCCTATTGCTGCTGTAAAAAATTACCACAAACACAGTGACTTAAAACAATGCAGATTTATTATATTACAATTCTGGAATTCAAAATGAGTCTCATTGGGATAAAACCAAGGTGCAGGCAGGCTGCATTCCTGATGAAGTCTCTAGAGGAGAGTCTATTTCTTTGACTTTTCCAGCTTCTGGTGGGCCATCTGTTTTCTGTGCTCCTGGCCCTTCCTCCTTCCACAAATCGCATCGCTCTGGCCTCTGTTTTCATTGTAACTTCTCCTTCTCCGACTGCCTCCGTCCTCCACACTTGAGAACCCTTGAGATTACATTGGGCTCACCTGGATAATTCAGGGTGCTTTGCTTATATCGGGTTGGTCGAACAATTAATTTGGGTTTCCCCGTAACATCTTATGGGGAAAACCCACAGAAACTTTTTTGCCAACGCAATATGAAGTTCAGTTGATTAGCATCCTCAATTTTATCTACAACTTGAATTCCACCTTACCATGCAAATAGTCACAGCCTCCAGGCATAAGGGCACAGACATCTTTGGGGAAGGGCTCTTTTGCTGCCCACACAGTCACAGATGCTGCTCCCTATCCTCTGGGGCCCAAGACAGCTTCACAAGTGCCAACTCTGCTGAGGTTGCGAAAATGCTGATGAGTTCCACTGGGGACGTCTGTCTAGCAGTACAGGGAGCCCCCTGGTGGTGGTGGTGGTGGTTTAGTCGCTCAGTTGTGTCTGACTATTGAGATCCCATGGACTTTAGTCCACCAGGCTCCTCTGCCCATGGGATTTCCCATGCAAGAATGCTAGAGTGAGTTGCCATTTCCTTCTTCAGAGGATCTTCCTGACCCAGGGATTGAACCCGGGTGTCCTTCATTGCAGGCGAATTCTTTACCAACTGATTCAACAGGGAAGCCCGAAAGGAGCGCCCTAGGGTACTGAAATCTTTCCTACCTTGATCTGGGCTCTGGGCACATAGGTGTAGGCATATGTAACAAATGCACTTAAGATGTGCATACTCTACTCAAAGCATACCTCCTTAAAAGACCACCTTTTGGTCAGGTGTTAAGAATCCGCCTGCCAATGCAGGAGCGGGGAGACACAGCTTCAACCTATTGCCTGGGACGATTCCACATGCCCTGGGGCAACTAAGCCC
Organism: Antilocapra americana; assembly: GCA_007570785.1. Lineage (NCBI taxonomy): Eukaryota > Metazoa > Chordata > Mammalia > Artiodactyla > Antilocapridae > Antilocapra > Antilocapra americana. The sequence goes on along the minus strand of ML664186.1, from coordinate 15,883,678 downwards.
AGATGCCACAACTATGAAGCCTACGTGCCTAGAGCTTGTGCTCCACAACAAGGAGAAGCCAGTGCACCGCAACGAAGAGTAGCCCCCAACTGCCGTACCTGGAGAAAGCCATGAAGACTCAGCACAGCCAGAGCAGAAAGGACCACCCAGGGACTGCCCTGGTGGTTCAGTGGTTAAGACCCCATGCTTCCATTGCACAGGATGCAAGTTCAATTCCTGGGCAGGGGAGAACTAAGCTCCCATATGACATGTGGCATGGCCAAAAAAAGACCACTCAGTTTTAGAGTAGCAGTTGTTTGTGATTTCAAAATATGGAGGCAAATGTATGGATGTGAGAGTCGGACGGTGAAGAAAGCTGAGCGCCGAAGAATTGATGCTTTTGAACTGTGGTGTTGGAAAAGACTCTTAAAAGTCCCTTGAACTGCAGGGAGATCCAACCAGTCCATCCTAAAGGAGATCAGTCCTGGGTGTTCATTGGATGGACTGATGTTGAAGCTGAAGCTCCAATACTTTGGCCACCTCATGTGAAGAGTTGACTCATTGGAAAATACCCTGATGCTAGGAAGAATTGAGGGCAGGAGGAGAAGGGGATGACAGAGGATGAGATGGCGGGATGGCATCACCGACTCGATGGACATGGGTTTAGGTGGACTCCGGGAGTTGGTGATGGACAAAGAGGCCTGGCATGCTGCGGTTCATGGGGTTGCAAAGAGTCGGACACGACTGAGTGACTGAACAGACAGACTGACTGACTAGGAGAAATAGCTGAAAGAGCTGGAAGTCATTGCCCATGAAGGGCAGGATTCTGATGTGAAAGGGTGGAACAGAGGCAACTAACTTACTGTGTCCCTTATACCAGCATTTGAGTTAAAATGTATGGTGGCACTAGTGGTGAAGAACCCGCCTGCCAATGCAGGTAGGTGTAAGAGACCCAAGTTCAATCCCTGAGTGAGGAAGATCCCTTGGAGAAGGAAATGGCACCCCACTCCAGTATTCCTGCCTGGAGAAGCCCATGGACAAAGAGGCTTGGTGGGTGGCAGTCCATAAGGTTGCACAGAGTCAGACACAACTGAAGCAACTCAGCACGCACGCCCATATATGATCTTAAAACACAATCATTTTTTAAATGACAAAATGGAGAGGTCTTATTTGCTGTGTCATTAGGATGGGGTTCCTGTTGGGGGAGGAGGCAGGTGCTGTGCCTGGAAGCGGGAGTATAAAGCAGACATGGTCCCAGCCCCTGGAGGGCTTGGTCCAGTGTCAGGGCAGGTGATATGCAAATAGAATCCATGATCATCTAGCTTCTAGAAGGATCTGTGTGTGGATGAAAGGTGCAGTGAGCTCCAGAAAGACCAGGCAGCTCTCATGGATCATTAGGGCCACTACCTCCTCTGGCAACAGACTTTTGGCTCCAGACTTCTGGGTAGGGGAGGGCTGGCAGAGACCTTTGTCCCTGGGCCCCTGGGCTCAGTGCTGGGTGCAGAGCCCCTCATCCTGAGCACCCCAAACTAGGAGCCCAGGAACCATCAAGCTATTTGGTGCCCTTCTCCCTCACCCACCCTGGGCTCTCTCCCTGCCTGCCTTCCACATACCTCCACCTGACAGGCAGCCACCCCCACTGACTGTGTCCCAACATGCCCTCCACCTCTCACCTGCACTCGGAGATTTTCCTTCCCTCTAGTTCACAGTCATAAACCAGCCGGAAGGATTGCTGGTATTTAAACTTCAGACACTGAACATTTCGTTGTGCAGGGCTTTTTTTTTTTTTTTTTTGCTCAACATGGCATTTTCAGATTTATCCACTCTGCTAACTGTAGCTGTCTTAAATTTTCTAACTGCGCAGAAACCTCCATTACTGCATCGACCACTATTGATCAGCTTTCACATTGATGACGTTCTGCCCGCAGACGCTTCCTGCCCGCCCACCCATAGTCCCCTGCATCCTCTTAGCAGGGAGTGGGTGGCAGTGCCAGGGGACCCACGAGTCGTGCTGTACTGCCCACCCACCGCACACTCCAGGCAGCTCTCAAGGCCAAGGGGCCCCAGGAGAGAGAGCAGGGGTGGGTGGAAGGGGCAGCTTTCCATTCGGCCCATCGGTCCCTGCGGTCCTCTAGGCCCCTCCAGGTGCGCAGGCGGCTCCCTCTGTACCCCCACCCTGCCTGGTTCCTGCGCCATCACCCCTCCGTTAAAGCATCTCTCTGACAGGTTTGTGGACTAGGCAGCCACTGGAACAGCTACAGTAACAGATGTTAGCCATGCCATTTACCTTCCCTGGTGACTCAGACAGTAAAGTGTCTGTCTGCAATGCGGGAGACCTGGGTTTGATCCCTGGGTCAGGAAGATCCCTTGGAGAGGGAAATGGCAGCCCACTCCAGTACTGTTACCCGGAAAATTCCATGGATGGAGGAGCCTGGTAGGCTGTGGTCCATGGTGTCTCAAAGAGTCGGACACGACTGAGTGACTTCACTGGTTACTGCATGCCAGGCACCATGTCAAGACCCAGCCTGGATTTTTTAAAAAACTTTTGGCCATGCCACATGGCATTCAGGATCTTACTTCCCAGACCAGGGATCAAACCCATGCCCCCTGCAGTGAAAGTGCAGAGTCTCAGCTACTGGACAGCCAGGGAAGTCCCAGCGGCCTGGATGTTTAGTGCTCACAGCAAGCTGGTCAGGAGGCTACCGTTACTGTTTATCAGTGAGGAAGCTGAGGCAGGAGTGCCTCCTCCCACCCCCACCAGCGTCCAGCCTGGGCACTGAGCTCCAGGGCATGTTTCTCAGCCACTCCACAGGGCCTTTGTGGGGAAAGCTGACGGCATCCAGACCTCCCCCAGGGAATCACCAGACCCCTCTGACCCTCCTGCCTCAAAAGCAGGGGCCTTCCTCGGCACCCCCAAGCCCCTCTGGGCCTCTCCCAAGGTGCAGGTCTGAGAGGAAGAACAGACCCAGACTGTGCTCCCCTCCTGCCCCGGATTCACCCCTCCTTCTTGCTGAAGAGACAGGCAGAGGGGGAGGGGAGGCTTCCATTGAGCACTGTAGCTGGGGTCCCCAAACTGGAACTCTCAGGCTGGGGGTTCTAGGTTGGACCCCACTCTGTCCCCAGTGCTTACCCAGGTGACTGGAGCAAGTTAATTTCCCCCAGGCCTTAGTTTCCTCTTTGGTAGATGGAATCAATAATTGTCCCACCTTGTGGTATTGTTTGGGAATCTCCCAAGTGGTGTCAGTAGTAAAGAACCCTCCTGCCAATGCGGGAGATAAAAGAGATGCTGGTTTAATCCCTAGGTCAGGAAGATCCCCTGGAGGAGGGCACAACAAACCACTCCAGTATTCTTGCCTGGAGAATCCCATGGACAGAGGAGCCTGGAGGGCTACAGTCCATAGGGTGGCAAATAGTTGGACATGACTGAAGCAACTTATCATGCACACACATGGTATTGTTTGGAGATCAGAATAAGATAATTCAGGATCCCTGGTGTCTGGAACCTAGAAGGTACCCTGTGAGTGGTATGGTTGCTGGAGGGGGGTGGGGTGAGGTCTGATTATTTTGAGGGCTGAATCCTCCCTGGTTTAGGGCTCAGGCAAGAATGGATCAGGCCCTGACATCTGGAAGGAGGCTATCAACCCCAGGCAGGCAGAAAGGGATACTCCAGGAGACTATTCAGTAAGGGCTATTTAAGCAGGATCCTGAAAGATGAGTAGGAATTTGGTCATAGATTGAAAAGGTCAGGATGTCTGTCTGTCATGGAAGTGCAGAAATGGGCCAACTCATGGGTTGCTGGGTCAAGCAAAAGAATTGAGACTAGTCTGGCCACAGAATGTGGTTTTAGGGGATCAAAGACAAAAAGGAGGGCTTCCCTGATAGCTCAGTTAGTAAAGAATCCACCTGCAATGCAGGAGACCCAGGTTCGATTCCTGGGCCGGGAAGATCCACTGGAAAAGAGATAGGCTACCTACTCCTGTATTTTTGGGCTTCCCTTGTGGCTCAGCTGGTAAAGTATTTGCCGGCAATTCAGACCTGGGTTGGATCCCTGGGTTGGAAAGATCCCCTGTAGGAGGGAAAGGCACCGGCTCCAGTATTCTGGCTTGGAGAATTCCATGAACTATATAGTCCATGGGCTTGCAAAGAGTCAGACAGACTGAGTGACACTCACTTTCAAAGAGGAGGCTGGAGATCTGTAGAGTCTTATCCTGCCCAGGGCAGGGCTGAGGGTAAGAGGGATTGACTCTTTACTCTGGGAGCCTAATCCTAACCACTATCTCCTGGCTAAACTTGCAGCTGCAAGCATCCATCACCTAGCAGCAGCTGGGAAGTATGTTGGTGGGGAGAAGCTAGGGGTTAGGGAGCAGAGAAGGGGGTGTGGGCACAGATACGGACTGTGTTAGGTGAGGGCTTCCCGGGTGGCTCTGGTGGTAAAAAGCCTGCCTGCCAATGCATGAGACATAAGGGACACAGGTTTGATCCTTGGATCAGGAAGGTCCCCTGGAAAAGGGCATGGAAAACCCACTCCAGTATTCTTGCCTGGAGAATCCCCATGGACAGAGGAGCCTGGTGGGCTATGGTGCGTAGCGCCTCAAAGAGCTGGACACGGCTGGGCACACACAGGTGAGGATAAGTAACAGCCGTCAGGGGAGGAGGCAGGCAGAGGGGTCTTGGTGGTCCTGTCCCCATCCCTGCGCCTGGCAGCTCCTCTCCTTGGGGGTGGAGGAAGAGGGGGCCGAGACAGGGGAGGAGGGGAGCCCCCGGACAGGGGAGAAGATGCATTCCAGGGAAAAGCCCACTCAGCCAAGGTGCTTCAGGAGCCCACGTCCTGCGGCGCCGCACGGGCTCCTCTTCTCCCTTCATCCCGCCCCCTCCCCTTAGGGAGCCGGGCAGGTACCGCGGGGGCGAGCAGGGGCGGGGCCGCCGAGCAGTTATAGCCGGACCCGCGGGGCCCAACTCTCTGCTTGCAGCTCCCGCAGTCCGGCTTCTCCACGCAGCGCGCGCAGATCCGACGGAGCCAGTGCCTGGTCCGCGCCTCCGGGCGGCCATCGACATGAGCACCCTGGCGCGGGGCACAGGGGTGCGGGGCCCGGGGCGGGGGGCCACGGCCAGCCGCCGGCTGCTCTCCCTGCTGTGGCTGCTGCTGCTGCTGCTGCCGCCGCCCGCCGACGCCTGGTACAAGCACGTGGCGAGCCCCCGCTACCACACGGTGGGCCGCGCGGCCGGCCTGCTCATGGGGCTGCGCCGCTCGCCCTACATGTGGCGCCGCGCGGCCGGGCCCCTCGCCTGGGACACCTTGGGCCTGGGCGCGCTGTCCCAGGGGCCCTCTGCCAGAAACACCCTCTCTCCGGGGCCCGCAGCCCTCGATGCTCTGCTGCTTCCCTCTGGAGCTCAGAGACTGTGGGAGGCGCCAGGCAGAAGCTCCGGGGCCGGGCTCCCGGTCCGTGCGCCTCGCAACCTGCGCGCCCCGGAGTCCGCGCGCCAACCCGAGTGGCGGCCCGGTGCCTACTCGTGGAGCTCGGCGGAGCATGCCAGGTACGCAGGGAGAGGAGGGGGAGAGGACGATAGCGGACGGGGGTGGGGGCTCTCGGGAGATCTGAGCCGTGCTGTCTGCCTGCCTGCAGGGCACCCGACAACCTTACTATGCCCGACGCCGGGGAAGGCTCTCTTGGAGCAGTCTCTACGCTTCCAGCCCGGGGAGTCAGGGGAGCGGTAGTGGAGAGCGCACGGCCCTCTCCCCACGGGCTTCTCCGTTCTTTCTAGAGCCTTCGGAGAGTCTCCGGCTCAGCCACGGTCTGCACTGGGAACCGCCTTCGCCAGCCCCCGCCTCGCCCCGGAGCCGTCCTGATCGCCTCCCCAGCTTGCGCCCCAGCGCCTGACCCAGACCGAGTGTTTTCGGCCAACAGGCCGGCCGTCTGTTCAATAAAACTCGCCTAGCTCCCGCGCCCCTGCCCTCCCTTTCCTCCCAGTTGTGTACTTTGTCATCTAGCTCCGAGGAGCAAACTGCCGCGCCCACGCCCTGGCAAATGTCAGGAGCCCTCCCGCCAGCCGGCTGCCGGGGGACGCGTTCCCATCCCCAGCCTTCTTCCCGCCCACCCCACCCCACCCCTGCTCCGCCCTCTCTGCCCCAACCCAGCCGAGATCTGCGTGAGCTTGCAGGGGCAGAAGGGGGACATAGAGGCAGAGACCCTTCTGGGGGCTGGGTCCCCTTCTTCCTTTTCTGCCAGTGCTGCCCCTCCTTGTTGGGGGTGGGGTCATCAAACCAGGTCCCAGGGTCCCCAAGGAGGGGAGGTGTATCCCACGGTGGGGGCGAGGGCAGTCAGACCCTGAGTCCGGCTGCCAAGCATCAATGTGTTTAGGAGAGCAACAGCCCCCACCCCAGCCTCCCAGGAGCCCCACAGGGGGTCCCCTCACTGTGCTCCCTGGCCAGCCTGGGGAGCACGGCTTCTCCAAGGGAGCAGGATCTTAGGACCTGGCAGCCCATCCCCCACCCCCCAGCGTTCATTTCAAACCTGGATCTCCTTGGAACCCCTCCTTCCCCTCAGCCAAGGGCTGCCAGAGAGGAAGTGGGGACCCCTTGGCCCCCTTGCCATGGCTATGCTCTCTTCCTAGAAAGGAAGGACCTCCACCTGACACTCCCTCGCATCCTCAGAGGCCCCTCAACTGCTGACCCCCTTCTGCATTTCCAGTTATTGTCCCCAGTCCCCCGTATAAATGTGCTCTGCCATCTTGCAAGGGCCTCCCTCCATCTGGGTTCTTTGCCCGTGGTCCCTTCACTCCACCCTTCTGTTCCCCCTTCAACCCTCTTCAATATAGGCTTGGAGTCCCACAGTTGGCCTGGACCTTGGAGTGCTTGGTCACTGTGCCCCGATGCTCTCTGGCTGCCTTTGGAATCCTCCCTTGGTTGTGTGGCAAGGCTGACCTTGAGGCACCTAGAAAGGACAGGAGGAACGGTGGCCTCTGGTCTGTCTAGCTGTTGGCTTTGGAAGGGGCCCGTGGAGCCAGCCCCCATGCTAACCCCCCTGGCCTTAGGAAGCACCCTCTAGAGGTGTCTCCCCACTGGCAATAGCCTCTCATCTCCTGGGTGCGCTTTTCTGCTACATGGCCTGCTAGTGTGGGTACTCTATTTGATTTCACCCTTCCTATTCTTACAGCTCCTTGATTCTACTCAGTTTTTTTTTTTTTTCCTCTAGGATCTGCATTGGGGGAAGTCGCAGACCACTCAGGTCAACTTACCCCCCATCCTCCCAGAGTTCTTGTCCCTGCCCCTCACTGAACATGGGTGTCCTGACCTTGTTACCCCCAGTGCAGTACACCTCAAGGGCTCCCACCACTCATGCAATGGAATTCATACACTGAGGCTGGGCCCTGTTCCCGCCTCATTCCTCTCTCTCCTCCCCCCACAGTCTGCAGGAACTCTTGGAAGATTTCAGAGCAGCCCTGTGGCCCACTCTGCCTGAGCAACCCAGGGCCCCAGGCCAGGTTAGATGCCCTTCCTGGGGACTACCCCAGCCCTGCGCGTCCCCTTGCCAAGGTACACAAATCTGCTTCCCTGGGTCTCAGCGATGCCTCCCCAGTGCTCACCAGGGCCTGACGTCAAGTGGCCTGTGAATGTTTGGGTCACAAGCACTGGAGCGCTTGGTGAGGGGCTAGATTTCATGTGGCCTGGAGAAGAGGCCCCAGTCCAGAGAGGCTGGTGCCAGATCCAAGATGAGAAAGCAGAGCCCAACGGGAGCTCGGTAGAGGCCCGCCTTCTCTGCCTACCACCCCCAGGGCGGCCCTATGCTCCAGCAGTGCTCACAACGCTAGGGCGCGGGCCTCACCCGAATTCCCCACCCGGCAAGGCTGGAGCCGTCAGAGCCTGAAGGGTGGGACCTTGGGCAGTTCCCCGGACGCTGCAATCGTACTCAGGGCCGGCAGGAGGCGCTGCGCGACTGCTCTCTTGGGCTGCAGGCGCGATCCGCGCCTCCGGCGGTGGGCGGGGCCGGGGCGGGTGATGGGCGGAGTGGGGATGTACCGGGCGGGGCCGGGGCGGGTGGTGGGCGGAACCAGAACGGGGTGGGTGGGGCAGGCCGCCGGGGCGGCCCCGGCCGCGGGTTATGTGCTCCTCCGCCCTCACCGGTCCTTCGACCTCTCGGTTCTCTCACTCTCCGCCCCGGACCTCCTCTTCTCATCTCTTCCCGTTGCGCTGGTCCCTACTGCTCCCCTCTGGGGCTCTGAAGAGAGGCCTGGCGAAGGCTGAAGGAAAGGGTTGTGAGCGAGGCCTGATCATCCCACGAGGCCCTTAATGCCCACCAGGGAGGCCGCACCGGCCAGAGAAGCGCAGGCCCATTAGCTCGGGCGTCAGACTAATGGCTCCCTCCCTCCTACAGGCCTCTAGCCCTCCCCTCTGGCAGTGACAAGGCCTCTGCCCAGGGCCACGCCCCAGAGTCTCTGCCCAGGGCCACGCCCCAGAGTCTCTGCCCAGGCCCAGGCTCTGCCCCATCTCCGCAGGGAGGTAGGTTCAGAGGGAACCTCCTCCCCCGAAACAGGAGCACAGGACAGTCCCAGCCTAGGTCGACCAGGGGAGAGAAGGACTGGAAGGTCCCTCTGCCGCATCCCAGCATGCCTAGATGGCATGGCCCAGACCTCAGCTCACCTGCAGCTGACTGCCGGCCCGCTGGGGCTCACCACCCCAGCCCCAGCCCTGCCCCAGCGACACCAACAGCTTCCAGTCCAGACACCTCAGGGCATGCTTCCGGGCCACCTCCCAGGCTTCTCCCTTCTTCCCTTGGCGGCCTGGCCTCTCTTGTCTCACACTCCCCCAGAGAGAGGCTGAAGGAAGAGGCCTGGCAGAGTTTTCCAGAGAGATGCTCGGAACCATTTTCACCTTCCCTGTCCCTCTCACTCCTTCCTGCTCCCCCTGTCCCCACAGGTTGTTTGTGTGTGTCTGCACACACACACACACACACGCACGTGCGCGTGCATGCTCAGTCATGTCCAGCTCTCAGCGAACCCACGGACTGTAGCCCACCAGGCTCTCTGTCCATGGGATTTCTCAAGGAAGAATACTGGAGTGGGTGGCCATTTCCTTCTCCAGGGGATCTTCCTGACCCAAGGATTCAACATAAGTCTCTGGTGTCTCCTGCATTGGCAGGCGGATCCTTGACCACTAGCGCCTTCTGGGAAGCCCCTGCAGGTAGTAGCTGCTGCATTTATTCTGTTGCTGCTTACCCACTCACTTTGCTTCCGGTTCTGATGTCGTCTTTGTTACTCTGTTAACCTTTCTTTGTACTTCCTTGGCTTTTCTTTAGCTTTGGGGCCGCCTTTGTTATTCTGGGAGGCAGTGTTCCTGGCCCCTGGCTGTGACCACATTCCCCTGCTTATACCACCCTCCAGGAGTGCTGTCCCCATCCATCTTCACTCACAGGCTGAGTCCTGGGCTACAGGTTGATCTGAGAGCGTCTGTTCTACAGAAGAGGAAGAGGTCTCCAAGCATCCTGACCCATAGGACCAGGGGGCCCTATCTTCCCTACCCCTTGGTCTGGGGGGTCTCCCATCCAGCCACCTCCCTTGACTATGGTATGGCCTCAGAGCATACCTGGCAGATCCTGGGTTGTTATAGGATGACCCCTAAGCCCAACTTGCACTTGGGGGTGGGGTGGTATATCGTAGACCCCCACTGTCCATACTCATCCTCACAGACTCCAGGCACAGTGATACCAGGTTGGGTCCAGGGAGGCCAGTCCAAGGCCATACAGGCAGCCTGTGGACAGACAGGTGGACAGATGGAGGTGGCTAGTCAGGCAGGAGCCTATAGCAGCATGAGCAAAGAACTCAGAGGTGGGGGTGGGGGAGAAGCCTTGCTGCTGCAGCCTAAGTGGCTTTTAGGGGCAGCTGCTCGGGTGTGGATACCCAAGGGGCTGTGGCCCAGGAGGCTGCCTAGCGGTGGGCCGTGCTTGGCCAGGGCGAGAAGCTCAGGCTGAGGGTACTGGCGAGGGAAGAAGGAGCGGCAAGGACAGGGCCTGAGCGAGCCTGCTTGTGCCCTCATGGGGAACTGCCTGGGCTGGTTGTGCCTGATCCCTGGGGACCAGGTAGGTGCAGGGGGCTGAGCAGGCTGGGAGGGGCAGGTTGAGGATGAGCCTGCAGCTCAGCTGGCTTCCTGTATGGGTGACTGAGAAAGCTGCAGAGTGTGGGCTTGGAATCGTACCCCCCAGCCCCGAACCCTGCATGTGTCTCTTCCTTTTCCAGACCTGTTTCCTGTAAAATGGCCTGAGCCCTCGAGGGTTGTTCCAGGTAGCATGTACTCGGAGAGACACACAAAGAATAAGCAATTGTCCATCAGCTGGGAGAAGGGGGCATCCATTCTGGGGGAGGTGGAGGGAGGGGAGGGGAGACTCAAAGGGCCTAGCTGGAACCCAAGCCGTCAGCACATTTCATCCCAGGTCGAGAGGAGGGGGGCAAAGACCCCTTCCTGCCAGCCAGACAAGTGCATGTCACTCCCTCACCCTCTGCAGTCACCCACCAGGCCTGGGGTGGGCAGGGACAGGAGTGAGGGTCCTGGTAGAGGGAAGGGCTGGGGGTGGGGAATGTTTACTGGTCCAGCATAGCACAGATAGGCACAGACACACCTGGGGTGGGCCAGGAAGTCACTCAGCAGGCCTCCAGGATATACAGAGAGGCGGCTGCCTGGTCAGTTTCAATGCCCTCTTTTTTACCTCTAGGACCATCCTGGCACTCCGTGCTGGGTACGGGAGGGATCCTCACAGACAGGAACAGGGCATGGGAGAGGGGAGGAGGCTTCCTGAGGAGGGTGGGCAGAGCCATGGCCCTTGTTCTTTCCCTGTGGCCCCTGGGTGGGGGCCCTTCAGCCTAAGGACCCTCTCTCCACCCCTTCTCCCACCCCAGGGGCCTGCCTCTGTTCCTGTGCTGTTCATTTAGTAGGTGCTCAATAATGTAGTGCTATTGGTAAAGAATCCACTCGCCAATGCAGCAGACAAGAGATATAGGTTTGATCCCTGGGTCGGGAAGATTCCCTGGAGAAGGAAATGGCAATCCACTCCAGTATTCTTGCCCGGGAAATCCCATGGACAGAAAAGCCTAGCGGGCTACAGTCGATGGGATCGCAAAGAGTTGGACACGACTGAATCGACTTAGCACTCACCCCGTGTTACTGGCACAGGAAGCAAAGGCGCTGGCGCTAAGGAGGCTGCCCAGAACAGGGGCGAGACATAGGGGTCGTGGTGATTCGGGGGTTCCCTGGCCCTGCAGTCTCCCTCCTGGCCTCCCTGGGCTGGCGGGCCCAAGACAGGGGAATGGCCAGGGTGGCTGGGACCCACGGCGGGGGCGGCAGGGCGGAGGGGGCGGAGAAGGGGCGGGCGCGGGGGCGGCGCCGCAGCTAGAGCCCGAGCCCGAACCGGAGGCGACGGGAGCCGAGCCGAGCGGGAGCCTGCGAGGCCGCCACCGGGTCCTCAGCGACGACGCCGCCTCCGCGCCGCCCCCGCGCCCCTGCCCGCCCTGCGACGGGCGTGAGCGCTGTGGCCAGCCCTTGGCCGGCCGGTGGGCAGCGGGCGCCATGGCCGCACTGGAGCCGCTGCGGCCGCGCCTGTGCCGCCTGGTGCGCGGCGAGCACGGCTACGGCTTCCACCTGCACGGGGAGAAGGGCCGCCGCGGGCAGTTCATCCGGCGCGTGGAGCCCGGTTCCCCGGCCGAGGCGGCCGCGCTGCGCGCCGGAGACCGGCTGGTCGAGGTCAACGGCGTCAACGTGGAGGGCGAGACGCACCACCAGGTGGGTGTCTGCGCTCCGCCACCGGCCCGCAGACCCGCCGCGCGCCCCCACCCCTCAGCCCCAGAGCACGTCCCTGCCCCGCGCGCCGGTGACCACCGGGCTCGGCGCTGCCTGCGCCCAGGCCTCCGTCCCTTCTCCCGGGCAGGAGGGGATTGCACAAGGGCCTCTGTGAGCTCCCTTGGAGAGGTGGGGGACGTGGCCCCCGAGGCCGCGGCAGCCGGCCTCCTTCCGAGCCGCCTCCAGCCCTGTTGGTCCTGCACCGAGTGGGGTGGATCCTGGCAAGGGAGGGGCCCGCACTGCGGCTCCTCCGGGTCTCAGTCCTCGCTCTTCACTCTTGGTCTTGTTCTGGCCGCAGGGCAGTGTGTAGAGGGAGGAGCTGGCACCTCGGGGGTCTCCGTGAGCCCGGGGACCCTGGTGCTTTTCTATCAGCATGTATATATGTGTGTGTGTGCACAACTGTGTATGTGTGTGAATGTGCGGGGCCCTCGAGTGTACCTGCCGTGGATGTCACAGCGAGGGCACACCTGTGTGTGCTTGCATTAGTTGAGTGAGTGTGTGTGCTGGACTGTGAGCACGTGAGTATTACAGGTTTGTACCCCTAGATGTGTGTGTGTGTGTGTGTGTGTGTGTGTGTGTGTGTGTGTGTGTGTACAGCTCTGCCTGCCTGGAGGTGTGTGAACTGGGTTAGGTGTGTGCGTATATCCTCCTGTGTGTCTGCAGGCCGGGCTGTGTGTATCCTTCTGTGTGTCTGCAGCCTGGGGTACTAGTGTGTGTCCTGGCCCAGGGTGTCTGGATCCTGGTGGGAGCTGCCGCTGGTGGCAACACATTCCTGTCCTCAGAGGCTGCGGTGCGGCCTGGCTGGGATCACAGATCGCAGCCCCCTGCCTCTTGCAGCGGAAAATAAAGGCCAGAAAGAGGTTCTCTGTAGGTTCTAACCCCCAGGGGGTGTCCATCTCCCACTGACTAGGGACTCACATGACTTGAGACTAGTCTTCTTCCACCCCTTCTACTTAGGGTCCTCTGTGTCCCTCACCTCACCTTTTGCGGGACCAGCCCTGGGCCTTGAGATTTATAAACTGGCTCTTGGTTGGGCTGGGGGCTGCCCTTTGTTTCTCTCCTTGGAGGTTTTGTATTTTCCTCTATCAGCTGTCCTTCTGTCTTTTACTCAGAGTGTCAACTGGATGGACTATTTGCTGAGGAGGTTGAAGGTCAGGGCCGAGAGCTTGGACAGACAGGCCATGGGGAGGGCCTGGCCGAGCCAGGGCCTGGCCTCTGTTTAATAGTTGTTGCCACCTTTGCCCCAAGAGCGAAGCTTGCTTGTCCCAGGCTTCCCGGGGTGCTGGTCTCTAGGAGCCTCATACACAGGACACTATGAGACCGTCCTACTGTCTTGGCAGAGAGAAGGTACATTTCCAGTTCGCATTTTACAGATGAGAGAACTAATGCTTGGAGATACTGGGTGACTCGTCTGGGTCCCACAGTCAGGAAGTATCAGGGTCCAGCGCTCCTGTGACTCTGGGGGTGATGGAGAGAGACAGGTGCAGAGGAGGGCTGGGGCAAAGACGGGCCTGGTTCAGACCCTCCTCTTTTGACAGCATCTACTGGGCCCCACTGGTCCTTCCCAAGGCCTTGGGGAGGGGTCAAGTGTTGCCCTCCCTACACCAATGCCCAGTGGGCACTGCCCTCCTGCAGGCACACACTGGCAGGTATGGCCATGCACATGCTCTGGACATGTCACAAACACTGCGTAACCAGACCTACCCTGCCCACCTCTGCCTACGGCCTCTGAATCCCGCTTTCCAGGTTGTGCGTGTGCACCTGAGTAGGTGCCTTGCCACAGGACCCCAAGTGGTCTCCCCGCAGGTCCAGCAGGAACAGGTTCAAGGCTGTGGTCTGGAAGAGAACTCAAGGCCTAGAGGCAGGAGTTTAGACCTTGTTCCACTCCTGGAAAGACAGAGATAGGCACAGAGACCCTGAGCCTGGGACCCAGGGAGTCACTTCTCCCCTTCAAACCCAGACCTAGAGACACCTTGAACTAGAAGGCTGCAGGGTGCAGGCCATACACATGCACACACGCGCAGACCAAAAGTCTGAAGCCCAGTGAACACTGTCGTTGTCACTTTCCGGGCCCTTGTGCCTGCAGCCCCGGGAGAAGAGGGCGGGAGCTGCTGGGGGTGGGGGGTGGGGCCGGCGGGCCTCTCGGTCCAGCCGCCCACTCCTGCCCCTGGCAGGCTCGGGGCCTGCCTGCCGCCCTGGGCCAGCCCGGGGTGGGGCCCCTGCCCTTGTGCTGCCTAGAGTGCCGGCTGTGACCCGGCCCCACACCCGCCTAACCCAGGTGGTGCAGAGGATCAAGGCCGTGGAGGGCCAGACACAGCTGCTGGTGGTGGACAAGGAGACGGACGAGGAGCTCCGCCGGCGGCAGCTGACCTGCACTGAGGAGATGGCCCGGCTGGGGCTGCCGCCTGCCCACGACCCCTGGGAGCCGAAGCCAGACTGGGCACTAGCGGGCAGCCTCGGCTCTGAGGCCGCCCAGGAGGTACGGCGGGCTCTGCTCACAGGGGCCACCCTGGCCTCATCCCATACCACCGTCTGCTCCTCCGCTGCCCCTCTGGGCCCCTTCTCCGCCCCTGCTCATGACCCGCTTGGCTACTTGGAGCCACTCTTTCTGCCCTCAGCCCGTGGGGTTCTAGCATCCTGGCCTTGATCCCCTGTCCCCGTCTGGGCCCTCTCCCTTGGGATGCTCATCAGAGCTGCTGTCCCAGAAAGGACAGATCTTTCTGATGAGCTGCCCCCTCCCTGGCCTAGGGGCTGAGGGACCTGGCGAAGGGCTGCTGGGGTGTCCCAGGACTGAGCATGCTCAGCTCTGGGCCTGTGTTGACTGTCCATCTGTCCGTCTGTCCATATGAGGAGCCTGCTTGTGCTGTGCCAGCCGTGGAGGGGGCTGGTCCTCCTCTGTAGGACTGAGAAGACTCTCCAGGCGGGGTCCTCAGCTTGATGGTGGTCTGTGGGGGCTGGGGCACCTGCCCCTGCTCTCTGCACCCTTCAGATTGGAAAAGTCAGCAGGGAAGGAGCTAGGGGGGAGGTGTGGGGGTGGCCCAGTTGTGCCTCTCGCTGGACAGCCACGCCTGGGGGTATGGCCCTATTGGGACAACACCTAGAGCTCTCCTGAGCCTGCTCGTCCAGACCTCCCGGAAGCCCCATGGTACTACTTTCATGTCCTGCTACCTCCTTTTATTTTTTTAAAAAAAGAAAACCTCTTGAAGATTCAAGCCAAGGGGTTCCCCAGACCCCACTTTGAGAACCACTGGCCTACGGCAGTTTCTGGGCGTCCAGGAGGCCCTGATACCTGCCCTTGCCCAGCTGTCTCCCTGGCAAGCTGCTGGGCCTATGACCTGGGTGGGTGCTCTGGGGCTTCGGGCTTCTCCTGGGGGAAGGGCATTACCAGTGGGGGGAAGAGGGGAGCCTGGGCACAGGAGTGGGCACGAACCCCTGCCACCCTTTTTGTTCTCTGTGGCCTGAGGGCAGGCTAGGGGGGTGGTTAGGGCCACAGTGCCAAGTCCTGAAGTCTCAACTTTGCCCTGGGGCCACTGAAGGCCACAGGAGGGGTTTAAGGGTCAGATTTCTGGTTTCAGGGGAGCCCTGGGACAGGGTGCTGGCTGAGCGTCCCCCCAACTAAGAGCTGGAGCCTCCCTCCTTCCCAGGGCACCTCACCCTCAGGAGGAAGCGCCCCTCCCCCTGGGCGTTTGTCCATTGACTTAGACACAAATGGCTTAGTTCACCTTCCTGTGGAAAAAGCTGCCCTCAGGCCTTATCTGGAGGATGGCGAGGCACCTTGTCCTTGGGTGGGACCTTCCCCCTCCACTATTTCAGGCTCTGGGGGCTGCAGGAAGCCCTAGGAGGGGTCTTCCGCTGGGTGTATTTTTAGAGGAACAAAGTGGGGCCCATCTGGCAGGTCCTCCATGGTGGGGGCTGGCCTGGGGATGGGGCCCCAGGTCACGGGAGTTCCTGAGGACCGGGTCTCTCTGTTTCCACCCCCTCAGCTTCCCAGCCACGGAGCTGTGACTTAATTGGCTGGATTCAGAGCACGGGAAGGAGGGGCGGGGGCTCTGCGACCTCCACAAACCAGGCTTAGCTTCTGCCCCCGTGGGCTGTCAGGGAGCCTGCGTGGATGATGCTCATACACAGTGCTGCCCTGATGGGGTCTCGATGGCACTAGGATCTGAGAAGCTGGGAGAGATGGGGCGGCTTGCAGGACCAAGATGGTGGTTTGCCCTGTGGGAGGGAGGGCCCCTCTGGCTCTCATAGCCTCAGATTTCTCCTGTCCTGAGCAGGGGTGTGGGAGGCGGGGCGGGGGGACGCTGGTGTGGCGGGCCCTCCCTGTGGGGGGCTGTCAGGGCTGTCGGTGGTGACTCAGCCCTGCTTCGGGCTGTGCTGGGATGGCTGCAGCTGCAGTGCAGCTGATCCTGACGGCGGTGATGGGGGCCCGCCTCCATCAGAGATGGGGCAGCCGGCGGTGCCAGCCGCGGGGGTGTGGCAGACCCTGGGCACACCCCCCCTCACACCCAGTTCTGGAGGCCTTCGGGGGAGTGAGGGGACAGGGTCCTGCAGGGCACGCAGGGCCTACAGGCAGGCTTTTGGGGCTCTCTGATTCCTGTTCCCTGCCCCCCACGAGCTGCAGGACTGCCTCTTGTTTGGAGGCCAGGGTCCCCTCCTTGGCCTCCTGGCCTCCCCAACCCTGGGTCCTGGGAGCAGGGCAGGGCCTCCCAGCAGTTTCCTTCCTTCCTTTCTTGGGACGGAAACCTGGCTGGTGGGGGGCGCCGGGCTGGAGCCTGAGCAGGGGAGGGGGACTCAGTCACCACCCTGTTCCCCAAAGTGACTCAGCCCCGTGTCCCCACCCGTCCCTGGGGAGCCTGGGCTGCAGTGGGAGGTGGATAAATAGGGTGGCAGCCCATGCTGGCCCGAGAGCTCAGGCCACTCCAGCTGGACGCCCTGCCCGACGCTTCTGTCCCAACTCCCATGGCCCGTTCTGGGAATGCCACGCCATCCGCCCCGGCCCCGGGATCCCCTCCACAGAGCCCGTCCCGGGGGCTTGTGCAGGTCAGGCGGGTTGGGGGTGGGGTGGGCAGCGAGGTCACCAGCACCCAGCTTAAGTCTCTGGCACCCAGGCTTGGCAGAGGGGACCCTGGGCATCCTGGTGTGAGCAGGCTGGACCCTGAGCAACAATGGGGGCCTTTCTCTGCCTGGGCTGGTGAGTCACCATATGGGGGGTGTAGAGCCCGGCTCCAAGAGTTACCCCCACGCCAGCCTGTTTCACTGGTCACAGGCAGGGCTGGGAGTCAAGCGCTTGTCCAGCTCTGGGGCAGCCTGTTTGGGACTTGGGCTTGGAAGCCCCTGGAAGCCCAAGGGCCCAGCTGGGAGGCGGCAGGAAGAGCTCTGAGCCTGGCTGGAGCGAGGAATGCAAGCAATGCGCTGGGCCAGCCTGCACTCCCTCCCGGCCTGCTGCACTGGGCCTCCTCCCACCCGCCAGGCCTCCCATTGGGTCCCCAGGCCACTGGCCTCGTTCCCCCACCACTGCGGCACCCAAGCCCGAGGGTCCTGATGCGAAGGGTGTGGGACAGATGTTAGTGGCAGGAGATGGCTGTCCTGGGTCAAGGCAGGGAGATGGCCAGTGTGGTCTCTAACCGGAAGTGACTGCATTCGGCCCGGCCTCATGGCCCCAGATACCCCCTAGTCCTGCTTCCTGTTTGGGGGCCTTGAGAGACCTCGGCCTGGAACCATTGTGGAGGGCGTGGGAAGAGCCCCAGGTCCCAGTGCCGAGGGCGGTCTCTGACACCATGGGTCACCGCAGAGGTCTGCGGAGCCTGTTTGCGAGCCTGTGTTTGGATGTCTGGTCTCTGTGGCTTTGTGAGGCGCCTCCACCATCTGGGCCCGCGTCCACCTACCAGGTGTGGTCATGTCACATGTCCATGGTCTCGCACGGCCCTGGCCAGCCTTGGAATCTGTGGTCTGACAGCCCGAGCCTGAGAGTCGCCTCGGAGCCACACACCTGTGCTTGCAGCTGTGTTTGGAGAGGGACCAGTCTCTGGGGTCCTGGAGAACCTGGGTGTCTGCCTGGCCGATCCCTTGGAGGACGGAGGAGCAGCAGCCCCAGCCCCTGGAATTTCTGGGGCAGATGGTGGCCTGCGCTGGGGTTCCCGGGGGGCACGCTTTGGGGATCAGGGATGGGTGCCTGGAGGAGGGGCCCAGGCTGGACCGGAAGGTGTTCCCCACTGGTGGGAAGGCCCAGGCGCTGGGGCGAGGTACCACCCTGTAAGGAAGGGTACTCTTGGTTCCACAGCAGGGTGGCCACAGTCAGATTTGGGGTGAGCTTGGAGGCCTGGAGGCTGGCCCTCCCAAGTGTGGCCCCCCGCCTGGCCCAGCATCCCTGGCCACACACAGGGAGGTGGAAGGCCAGGCCCCGGTGAGCACCCCCGCCCTGCAGAGTCTCACCTGCACGCACACTTGAGCCGCAAGCACTGAGGAAACCTGAGCTGCTGGCCGCCTGCTCCCTCCGGCCACCGCCATGTTAGACTGAGCGCCCCTCCCACTGGCCACTCAGCGCTGGTAACTGCCTCAGGCCCCGGCGGGGTGGGGGTCCTGGGGTCTGGCCCCTGCCTGCTTTGCCCCCCTGCAGCCCCTGGCCCAGAGCCCTACTGCAGGATGCCAGAGGTAAAGGGAGGCAGGGCCCTGGGGTGTGGGTGGGAACCCTCAGGACACCAGGAGCCCCCCAGGGCCAGAGCAGCAGGTGGGAGGCAGGCCCCTCTGCTCGCTCACTGGGCTCCAGCCTTTGGGGGTGGGGGCTGCTCCCGTGGCTCTGGAATGTGAAGGCAAACACAGCCACAGCCACCGCTGCCACCAGCCCCAGGGTGTGGGAGTGTAAACAAAGCTGGAGTCTTACCAGCAGCCGCACACAACGGGCGGGGCTGTCCTCCTGGACAGGAGATGCGGGGCAGCTCACCTCACCTGCTCCCTCCTGGCTCGGGGTCTGTGCCCAGCCCTAGCCTCGACCCAGTGGATTCTCCCAACCCCGCCGTAAGGCCTTTGACCCCATTACAGGTCCACTGGGGGTTTGGAAACTAAGGCTTTGTCCAAGATCCCAAAGTTGGATCACCGCAGGCGGCCTAAGCCCCCCACGCCCCAGGACGGGTCTCTGAGGTGCAGGGCTGCGGTCGGGAGGGTGTGAGGTTGCGTGCTGCCTTGGCACCCGGCGCAGGGTGGGGCAGGGTGGGCTGGAGGCCTCAGGGTCAGCATCTCTCAGGTGGGAGGAGGTCAGAGCTGGAACCTCACTGGTGTCCCTGACGCCTGCAGGATGCCAATGGGCCCCTGAGGGAGCTGCGCCCAAGGCTCTGCCACCTGCGGAAGGGCCCCCAGGGCTATGGGTTTAACCTGCACAGCGACAAGTCCCGACCCGGACAGTACATCCGCTCGGTGGACCCAGGCTCTCCTGCCGCCCACTCTGGCCTCCGTGCCCAGGACCGACTTATAGAGGTAGCCGCCACCAGGCTGCGGGGAGCGGGCGGCCCCGTGTGTGCACGGCTGCACCTGTGTCCTGCTGTGCGTGCCTGTGTGCGTCTGTGCCTGCTTCCTCCCGTGTGTGCGTGTCCATGTGCATACGTGTCTGGGCCCACGTCCCACGTGTGTCTGTGCCTGTGTGCCCCTGTGTATCTACCTGTGTCTGCACCTGTGTGCCTGTAGGTGTGTGTCTGTGTGTATCCCTGTGTATCTGTGTCTGCACCTGCGTGCTTGTAGCTGTGTCCATGTGTGTGTATCTGTGCATCTGCACCTGTGTGCCTGTAGGTGTGTCCATGTGTGTGTGCACACCTGTGTACCTATGTGTGTCCGTGTGTATCTATCTGTGTGTGCGCGCCTGTGGGCCTGTGTGTATGTGTGTGTCTGTACCTGGCGCGCCTGTAGGTGTGTCCGTATCTATCCACGTCTGTGTGGGCCCTGAGTCCTCTGCAGGAGGGAGGTTCTGGGAATCTGAGCTGGTGCTCCTCTTGCTGTTGCGGCTGGTGACAGCGCTGATGAATATTTGATGCCACACCTGGCCGGGTGGCTTGGGGGGCTGGTGGGGACCTGCCCCCAGGCAGCGCTGACCCCATGGTGGCGGCAGGTGAACGGGCAGAATGTGGAGGGGCTGCGCCATGCGGAAGTGGTTGCCAGCATCAAGGCGCGGGAGGATGAGGCCCAGCTGCTGGTGGTGGACCCCGAGACAGATGAGCACTTCAAGCGACTGCGGGTCACGCCCACCGAGGAGCATGTGGAAGGTGGGTGGCTGCCCTGGGGCCCAGGGCTGGGGTGAAACGTCAGGGGCCGAGTGGTCAGTTACACACTGTCCCCACAGGTCCGCTGCCATCGCCGGTCACCAACGGGACCAGCTCGGCCCAGGTGAGAGACTGGGAGTGGACAGGGTGGGCTCAGGGGGCCACGGGGGCACCCCTGGGCATCCCCAGACCTGACAGAGCCCCTCCTGAGACCTCAGGCCTGGTGCTGCAAGGTTGTCAGACTGAGCCTGGCTGTCACTCCCAGCTTTAAGGCCCCTCGGTTCCTGTCCGGGCTCAGCCACACCCCACCCCCACAGGGCACTCGGGCACCTCTAGGTTGCAGTAGAGGCTCAGCGCCACTGCCAGATGCAGGAGTAAATGCAGCTCTGGCGTGTGCACATGTGTGCACCGTTTGCACCTGGCTGTGCAAAGAGTCTCCTGGGCAGGCCCCTGAAGCCACACCTTACCCTTGGTTTCCCAGCTCAATGGTGGCTCCGTGTGTTCATCCCGAAGTGACCTGCCTGGCTTAGACAAGGACACTGAGGTAGTGGGTGCCCCTCCACCTCCAGTGCTGCAGCTCACACACTGGGGGTCCTGAGGCCTTGAGGGTGGGCATCTGTGGAGCTGTCAGCCTGGGCCGTGAGGCCGCTACCTCTAGGAAGGCTCCTGGGCCTGCCACCAGGTGGCCTCTGGCGCGTGCTCCCTGGGAAGGGCCACCTGCCTAGGGGCTGGGGTCCAGGGCTCACTGGCCACTAATCTGCTGTATCCGCCCCTAGGACGGCAGCATGTGGAAGCGAGACCCTTTTCAGGACAGCGGCCTTCACCTGAGCCCCACGGCAGCCGAGGCCAAGGAGAAGGCGAGAGCCACCAGGGTCAATAAGCGGGCACCACAGATGGACTGGAACCGGAAGCGCGAGATCTTCAGCAACTTCTGAGCCCCCCTGCCTGCTCCCCGCTGGCTCCTCCCCTGGGCCTGGGCCTTGCGCTTCAGACTGCCCAGAGCTCCCCACGCCCTGGTGGACTGGAGGGGGCATCCTTCCCCCCAAGCTGGGGTGGTCCCACCACCACCCAAGAACCCACAAGCGCCCCAGTGAGCTCCATCCTGCCCCCCACCCGTGGGGTGCTAGGGGAGTGTGGCCCCAAGATGGGCATAGGGAACCCCTGAGAGACAGTGAGGGGCAAGGGATGAAGTGGGGGGGCGAGGGCCAGGGGGGAAGGGCGGTGGTGACCGAGCTGGCCGCTGCGCTGACTGCCTGGGCCTGCTGACTTACAGGAATGTGTGTTTTGGCTTTTTTTTCCCAAAAAGAGCTCTAGCTCCACATATGTTTCCACTTAATAGCAGAGCCCCACCCCCACCCCCTCAGGACGTGCTCTCTAAATACTTGCAATAAAACAAACCTTTCTCTGCACACCATTTCCCCCCCACCCCCTCAACAGCAGCCATCCCAAGTGGGAGCCCCAGGGACTGGGCTGGGGGCTCGCAGGCTTCAGGGCAGGGGCTGTGGGAGCTGCCCTCTGCCCCATCCTGGGGTGGGCAGTCTAAGGATGGAGGCCCCGTGCCCGTGAGGAGGGCACCTCTGGACAGGCCCCTCATCCCTGCAGGGCAGCCCCCAGGAAGGATCCCAGGCTCCGGGCTTGGCCCTTGCCAGGAGACTCCCTTGAGGAACCCTGATCTGCCTTCCCCTCTGCCCAGATCCCAACCCACCGACCAACATCGCTGTCTGCCCTACAAGCCATAGCGCATGCGCGCCCTCAGAATAAACAGGCCTTCCTTGGACCCTGGCTGTCTGTCCTTCCTGAGCCTGTGTCAGGAACTGGGGTGGGGGGTCATGGTCCAGGCAGAGCGCGGCAGCCCGCGGGGCCCCAAGACTCAGCTGAGGCACACAGACCCCTTCCTAAGCCTCCGCTCCCCAGATCCATCTGCCTGGTCCCTCCCAGCGCACTGGGGACCCCTGCACCTGGGAGCACTGCCCTCCTGTCCCCAGACTGGGCCCCGGCCCCCTGCAAGAGCTCGCAGGTCAGGCATCTGCCCTGTGTGGGCCCTCCTCGGCCTGCAGGCATCCGTGAGGCCAGGTGGCTGTGTAAACACTGGGGGTGGGGCCTCAAGGCGGGGGCGGGCTCTGAGGGCACAAGTTCAGGAGGGTGCATGTTCCCAGGTTCCCAGCCAGCTGCTGAGGGAGGCAGCCGGCATCCCCTCTGGGCGTCCAGACAGCTGGCTACAGCTGGCTCCCACGACCTCCCGCCCCCACCCCAGCACGCAGCCCAGATCGTCACCGCCCCCATCCCAGCCTCCCAGGCCACCCTGTTCCAGACACATGTGAGCATGGCTGTGCACACAGCTCACACGTGTACTATCCAGCCTGTCCCCCGCCCCCACCCCCACCCCGGTACAACTAAGCCAGACCCCCTGCTATAAACAACCCCAAGCTTTATTATAAACAGGCTCCGGCTCCCCAGCAGAGGCCCAGACAGACAGTGGACAGAGCGGCGCCAGGCAGAGGCCCCGGGCCCTCAGGGTGCCCGTGCAGCGGGGCACAGGGCCCGGTTGAGGCAGGCCTGGCAGCGTGGGTGGACAGGCAGGCAAGTCTGCTGGCCGAAGCCCACCAGCAGGCCGTTGATTTCTCTCCACAGTTCCCTGTGGGGGTGGGAGCCGTAAGTGTGGAGTGTGGAGGGACGGAGCCCGCCCGAGGGAGCCTGCCCACCCCGCACACCTGGGCAGCCACTCCTCCAGGGCCCTGCGGGTTTCCTCTGGGGACCTGGTGGCCTTCTTTGTCCACCCGAGTCGGTTGGCAATTCTGTGCACATGTGTGTCCACTGCTGCTTGGAAATGGGGCAGGGTGAACACTCGGCAGGCTCACCGCACCACGCTGCCCATCCCTGCCCGTGGCTCCCAACGTGGGTGGCTGGGGGGTTCCCGTGGCTCCCCTCCTGCCCCCCACCCCCCAGCTTCTGAGGACCCAGAACCGCACAGGCCTGACAGAGGGTTGCCTGGGCCTGTGGCTGGGCAGGGGCTGGAACCAGACCCAGAGGTCTTGGCCTTCTACATGGGGTGCAGGCAGCAGCGCCTCCTGGCTCTGGCACTGGCCCTGGGTGCCAGGCTAGATGGCAGCAGCTCAGCCTGCAGAAACAGCATCTGCCACTGCACCATCAGGGGTGAAGCAGAGAGTGTGGCCAGGGCGGTGGCAGCTGTCGTCCACCTGGCTGCAGTCCGCTTCCCCGACCGGCCACCTGAGGGCTCGGCCGAGGCACCTGCTTGGTGGGGTCCCCTCCCCTCACCACGTGCAGTCCCTGCCTCCTCCCCACATCGTGTCTGCCCAAAAGAAAGCGAGAAAGCAAGTTCCTGCACCAGCTCGCTTCTCGGCTGATAACTGCCAGGGAAAAGGCTCAGCCCCCCTCCAACAGCTGTGACGGGCATCTTGGGGGCTCAGGGAGAGCAAGTCAATGGAGAAGTCACACCCTGGGGTCACCGGGGCTTGACTTCTTTCACTGTAACATGGAGGCGAGCTCTCCCTTAAGTCACCCAGGGCGGCACCGCACTGTGAGCCCCCCAGTGGGCTGGTCCAGGAGGGCTCTGCACCTCCGGGCCACTAACAGGAGCAAATACTTCCCCCGCTTCGTGGCCCAGTTCAGAGAGGCTAAGTGCCTCGCGCAGGGTCACCCGGCTGGGAGGGTGACCAGCTACTGGAGGGGGATGTGCCCCGACCCCCGCCAGGGTCACCCTGCAGCTGGCCGGGCCCACAGACGACCACGAAGCACACGGTTCTCACACTCTGCCTGTCCAACTGAGGGCGGGCCCTCCCCCACAGACCCGCCCGCCAGCCTGCTCCCGGACACAGGCAGCCAAGGACAGCCGCCAGGAGAAGCTCGAGTGTCTGCTGAGCGGCTGGCAGCCAGGGGAGCCCAGTAGGGATGGGGGGCTCTGCCCTGGCAGGGCTCCTGCACATCAGGGCTTCTGAGCTCCTGCCTGGGGGGCCAGGCAGAGCCGTTCTCCTCCTGTGGGCAGAGCAGGGAAGGGGTCCCCAGCCCAGGAGCAGGCTTCACCAGCCACGGGAGCCCTGAGGCATTTCCTACAGCCTCTCCTGGCTCCTCTGCACAAGCCCCTGAGAAGCGCCAGGGTGGGGGCGCATAGCAGGTCATGGGTCAAGGTCTGGTTTCCAGGCTGACTGGGCCTGTGCTGTGAGGCCTTGGAAGTCTCAACCCACTGGGCAAAGATCTGAGGAGGCTGGCCCGCCCCGAGGCCGGGGTCTGTCTCCACTCGGAGCTCCTCCAGGGCCAGGATGCGCCACAAGGACCCAGGAGAGGATTCCAGGAAGGGCCACCCCCACCCCCTGGGGTCCCTTCTGTCCACGCTCATCCCAGAGCCTCGTGCTCTGGCCTCTCCCCCACCCTGCAGCTCTGCAGATGCTGTTACTTCTGCCCGGAGCACACTTCCTCCTCTTGGCCTGGCCAGCCCACCTCCCTACTCAGCTCTTGGATGATTTATCAGCTCCTGAGGAAGTCCTTCAGACACCCCAGACCAGGCTGGCTCCCAAGGTGTCCTGCATGGCCCATGAGCGTTTCTACCCTCGAGGGAGAAGCTGTCTGATGTCTCTCTTGCTCATGCGGCCCAGTCCCAAGTCAGCCGTGGGCTCAGCATGCCACAGGTGCTCAGCAAACAGGAGCTCCTCCCATCAGTACCCGTCTCTGGGTGGGGCAGCCTTGC
This sequence comes from Antilocapra americana, assembly GCA_007570785.1. Lineage (NCBI taxonomy): Eukaryota > Metazoa > Chordata > Mammalia > Artiodactyla > Antilocapridae > Antilocapra > Antilocapra americana. The sequence continues at coordinate 15,858,927 of ML664186.1, read as the reverse complement.
TCCTGACTCTTTGGGCTGAGTTGTGAATGAGGAGACCTGAGCTGGGGGCGTAGGGAACCTCCACAGCAGTCAGCAAGCCTGGAACCGGCCACTCCCGCCTCACGTGCGCTCCACTCACCAATGCCTGACACGGTGCCCCAGGCCACCGCCATGGCCAAGTGCGCCATCTTGGGCCCGACGCCAGGCAGCGCCACCAGCTCTGCCACGGAGGCTGGGATGTCCCCACCGTAACGCTGCTGCAGGATTGCACTGGTCTGCTTGATGTACTTCACCTTGCTCTGAAAGATTGCGGGGGTGAGCCCTGGAGGTCAGGGGTATCGCCTGACTGGGGAGGACGAGATAGAAAAGACCTCCAGGTGCCCAGAGCTACCTGTCAAGGACACACTCAGAGGCACCTGCTTGCCAAGGGCAGCAGAAAGGCCAAGGGAGGCCCAATGCAGGCCTACCTCCCACCTGCCTGTGCCCAGGACAAGTGTGCTGGGTCTGGTTTGAGTCCTCCTGCCCCACCACTCCCCACGGGAGACCAGGCAGGCTAAGACGGGCCGGCCATGTCAATGTCAGCAGCTGGGCCTTCAGGAAAGAAGGCTGGAGACTGGGGCTCCCCCGCCTGCCGCCAGGCCAGCAAGGCAGTTCCCATCCTGGGCCTGAGTGGATAGGGCTATTTAAAACCCATCTGACAAACTGCAGCCCAGGCCAGTGCCAAGGGGAAACAGCCCCGCCTACCCGCCACCCTGCATTCCGTGGCCTGCTGCTGCTCCTGAGGGGGGGGGGGCTGTGCACTCCAGGGAGGCTCCGTGTCAACAAAGGGCTAAGTGGGTGGGCAGCCTTAGCGAGGAAGGGAAGGGCCAGGCGGCTGGGTGGGGAGGAGGAGGAAGGAAGGGGTGGGCTGCAAACAGGAAAGGCCAAGGAGTTCTGGGGTCTGGACTGAGGCCCCACCGCCCAGCCCCCTGTAGGCTGGTCAGAAAGGCAAGGGCAGGATGGGGCTCCAGGGGGAACACAGCCAGGGATGCCCGCCCCGGGGATTCCACCCCGCCCCCCCCCTCACCCCCCCTGCAGCCGCTCAGCCTCCTTGACACCTTTTGCAAGCCGGTGGCGCCCCCAGGCCTGCTGGCCACAGGCTGGCTCACCCTCCAGAAGCCCACAGGATAGATAAGTGCGCCCAGCGTGCTGTCGTCCGTCTGCAGGATGCTGTCCACCGTCAGGCCCCGGGCCCGTAGCCGCTGCATGGCGCCCGCTGTCACCTGGTCCTTGGTCTGGCTGGAGAGCATCAGGGACAGCAGCACCTGGTACCTCCGCACCTACTTGCACAGGGACAGGCACCAGGGTGGTGGCGGGTCCTGGGTGCTCACCGTGGGCCAGGCCCCAGCCAAGCCCTTTACTCATCTCCACATGTCACGCTGGGCCTGGCCGAGGGAGCGTGTGTAGTGTCTGGCTTGGGTCTGTTTTTCCGCTTACAAAGAAAATAACTGAACCTGCTTTGCAAGAACATGTGAGACTTAAAAGAGCCGCACCTGGCGCGACGCCGGGGCCTGACACCGCTCGGTTACTCTTGTTATTGCTATCACGTCACAAAGGATGCTGCGGGTCACTTTGCAGACAAGCAAACTGAGGCCCAAGTCACAGCGCAGCAGACTTGGGATTGGAATCAGGTTGGTCTTAGGACCAGGCTCTGGGCCAGTGAAGTATAAGGAACTCCCTCTCTGAGCCAATGTTATCCAATACCCCTGATGTGCCAGCTGTCCCTGCTAGAGACCGGAAAGGAAGCGAGTGTCTTGTTCAGGAGAGGTCACCAGCAGACGGGCCCCTGCCTACCTTTGGGGGTGCGCTGCGGTCAAAGCAGTGCTCAGCCCCCAGCTGGTCCACGGGCGCGTCCTTCCCACTCCTCATGGTCCGGATGTTGTCCAGCTGCTGCCGCCAGTCCTGAGGCTCCCAGGATGGTACCTGGAGACGCGCGACCCCCTCGCCTTCCTCACCTTCTGAGGTCTCGTAGGCCACACTCAGTCTCCGTGCCTTCCGCTGACGTTTCACGGGGCTGTAGCTTTTCCTCCCTTCTGCAAACAGTGCCACTAGGTGTGGGCGCTGTCCTACCTGCTATCTCATCCCATACCATTTGTTCAACAACTACCCATCACCCATCACCTACTACAGCCTGGGGTGCTTTGGCCGCTATGGCACGTGTTCTGAGCCAGGTCAGCCTGGCGCTGCCCCGCTGACCAAGCCCACTGCCGCATACAAGGACGCTAGTGACAGCCTCCACCATGACAGTGCCCGCTGTAGTCTCGATGCTGTCAGAGAGAGCTTTCTAAAATCTGGAAGTAACAGTAAAGTCCTGTTACTGTTTGAAACCTTTCATTGGTTTTTCTCTTTACTAGTGAAGCACTCCAAACTGTCCTGGCATCAAAGCTCCTGCCCACTGTGCCTGTCCCCCCTGCCATGCTTCTGCCCAGTGTGTCATCCTGTCTGTCTGGGCTACCCCTGGGGTCTTTGGGTGTCTGTGGGAAACCTCCTCTGGCCAATCCTGCCGACATCCAGGCAGGACAAGGGGCAGGGCCCCTATCATCCTCACTCATCGCTGAGTCCCAGAGTAAGCCCCCCAAAGTAAGGAAATATGTAGGTTCCTGATATGGATGTAAATGGTAAGAAAACTCACACCGTTTCTCATTTTCTCTCAGAGGCACCCTCTAGCAGGGGGAGAAACCATCTGGCTGGGAGTGTCCCTGGCACCGGACCTCTGAGCTGGAAGCAGCTCTCAGGACAGGGCTAGTGCGCCTCGCAGTCAGCCTGGCACAAGTGGCGTACCCTAGAGCATGCTAGTGAGACTGGGAGAATTTTCTTGAACAGGATGTAGGCGGAGGAGGTTAATGCCCGAACTCAGCCCGTCTGCTGGGAACCGAGCACAAGGCCAGAACTCACGGCCCGCCCCGCTGTCCCCCACGTGCAGCCCAGGAGCTCGCCCGAGGCTGCTGGGTACCGGCCCTCGCGGGTCGGAGCCCTCACGTGCGACCGGGACCCCAGCCTCCAATCCCTTGCAGGTTCCCTTCCCCGCCTCTCCTCTTGTGCCCCACCTCGGGCGCGGCGCTACCTGCAGCCGCCTCTCCGCTCCGGAGCGGCGCAGCCTTCTCCCCACCCCCCTGCAGGCTGGCCCCGGTCCCCCGGCTCCGGGCGCGAGTCACCACCATCCTCACTCCCGCCGCGTTCATGGCGGATTCCTGCGGACTACACCTCCCGGCTGCCCCCGCGCCCTGCCCACGTGACCAGACCCTCGCCGGGCCTTTCGGCCAGAGGGCGGCCCGGGACTACATCTCCCAGCAAGCGCTCCGGCGGCCCTCGGCGCCCTCCCACGGACGGAAGTGCGAGTCGCGCTTCCGGCGGCGGCCTGGGGCCGGGGGTGCTGGGTTCTCCCCTCCGGGGCAGCCCGGCGCGCGGCGGGCGGGGCGAGCGGTGAGTGACTCGCGGGGTCCTGGCCGCCGGCCCCGGCGGGGCGGCGAGGGACGCTTGCCCCTTCGGACCTGCCCCGTCTGAGGCGGCGAGGGAGGACCCCGCGGTGTCAGGCTGACCCTGGAGCGCCGAGCGTTCCTTGGCTTTGAGTCCAGGGCGGGAGCGGGGGTGTGGTCCCTGCTCCTGGCGTCCCCGCAGCAGCCCTCCCCCGCACGGGGAGAAGAGAGGCGGCAGACGTCGGGGCCCCCTAGACCCCGCGGCGGCCGCCCCCGGGCCCCTCCCTCGGCGCACGCACTGAGTCAGGCGCGGGCGGACGGCCGGGCCCTTTCTGGGTTTATTTTCGGCCGGGACGCCTGGCTGTGGTGGAGGTCTCCCGGGGGCTGTGGGAGGAAGTAAGGTCGTGCTCACCGGGAACCTAGGGTTCGCGGGCGGCTGGCGGTCCGCTGCGGGGCGGGCGGGCAGGGCCGTCCCTGAGGTCTTTGCCTGTTTCTCGGCATAGAGGAGTCCTCTTGCCCAGCATGGCTAAGCCAGCAAGTAAAGATTCAGGCTTGAAGGAGAAGTTCAAGATTCTGTTGGGACTGGGGACTCCACGGCCAAATCCCAGGTCTGCAGAGGGCAAACAGACTGAGTTTATCATCACCGCGGAAATCCTGAGAGTGAGTGAGCTGCCTGGGTCGTCTCTGCGGAATGGGAGGTTCAGGGAAGGCTGAGTTTGACCTGTCACCAGGTTCTGTGGGGCTGCTGTCCCCAGCACCATGGTGGTGATGGTTGCTTCTTTTCCTCTGGAGATTGGGGAAGTCAGGATCTTGGGGACTTGGTCCAGCACACTGGAGTTAGTATTCAGATGTTGATGTTAAGAAAACATGTTTCACTAGATGTGACCAGAGCCCCACAGTCTCCACAGGTGAATAGGATTATGCTCAGGTGTAACTGATAATTTGAGAGTTCCTGGGAGAAGTAAGTCTTCACTCTTTTGTGTGTGTTGGAATCTCCCTACCACATGCTTACTCAGTGCTTTGCCCATAAATAGTGTTGAATTTTTGCACTTTTAAAGTTTCCTGTCCAGAAACAACCAACATGCTCATCAGTTGGTGAAGGTGTCAGCAAAATGTGATAGATACATCCATAGGATGGAGAAACTGTTGTTTGCCAAAAAAAATGAACGAAGCACTGATAACATGCAAAAGCATGGATGAACCTTGAAAACATTCTAAGTGAAAGAAGCCAATCACAAAGGACCGTGTTAATGTATGATACCGTATATATGAAGTGTCCAGAAAAGCACATCTAAAGAGACAAAATAGATTAGCCTTTGCCAGGGCTTGGGGTGGGGGAGGAAGAGATGGGGAGTGAAGCTTCCTTTTGAGGTGATGAAAATATTCTGAAATTACACCTCCCGGCTGAAATTAGTGGACCTGGTTGCAAGCACTGAATATACTAAAAGCTGAATTATACAGCTTAAAAGTTATTACAATGGTAAGTTTCATACGTGAGTTTTTTAGTGAAAAAAGTGTAGCTATAAAAAAAAATTGTGGTCACTCCCTTAAGGTGGATGTGGTCAACTGGTGATTCCTGGTTTCAAGAGGTCTGCTGTAGGTCTCCAGTGTTGGTAAGACAGGGCAGTTCTTAGAGTGCCCTGTGATTGGCAGGTAAGGAGACCTGGTGCCTGAGCTGGGACCCCCTTTCCTTCTTTATCTCTCCAGGAGCTGAGTGTTGAATGTGGCCTCAACAATCGCATCCGGGTGATAGGGCAGATCTGTGAGGTTGCCAGAACGAAGAAATTTGAAGAGGTAGGTGTGTCTCGGGTGGGTGACTGGAGAGATTCATGTGAGCTGCACTAGAGCCTGATTTGGATTTTTCTAGGAGCAGGGCTGACAGCTGACTTCGCTAATGAACTGTCGCACACCATTTGAGAAATTTAGTCTTTAGTGATGGGGAGGGCTTCAGCTGGTAAAGAATCCTCCTGCCATATGGGACATCTGGGTTTGATCCCTGGGTTGGGAAGACTTGCTGGAGAAGGGAAAGGCTACCCACTCCAGTATTCTGGGCTGGAGAATTCCATGGACTGTATAGTCTATGGAGTTGTAAAGAGTTGGAAATGACTGAGAGACTTCTTTCACTTAGTGATAGAGAAGCTTCTGGAAATGTCCTGAGCGCAATCCTGAGAGGCCAGTTACATGTAGAGATGGAGAGCAAGGGGTTAGGCTCTTTTAGCAGATCCAGGAAAGGTTTTGAGTTGGCTTACAGAAATGCACCCTCACTGTCCTCTCACATTACAAACTTGCGGGAAAGAATAATAGGGGAATGTCTATTTTGTTCAGCAGAGAGTGTACCCCGATATAGAACAAGTCTAGGCACGCCAGTCTCTGTCTTTTAGGGAGAGACTTTGGGTGGTATTAAGCAGCCTCGCAGATGTAGGCATGTTTATTTTTGACAGGTGTTTCCAGATTCTTTCCCATGTCCTGTGGACAGAGGGGGACACTGCCGTTAGAGTTCCTCAAGGGTTGTGCCCTCGCCTTGCCACCCCACTTATGTTCCAGTGACACAGAACTAGATGTGGGTCTCATACCTGGCAGGTTCATATCTGCTTGGGGGAGAGTGACCCCTGTGTCCTCTGCAGATCATCTGAAACATGCAGGCTGCACTTCAGGGATAAATGTTAGGATAGGCATCAGAGTTCTCAGGGTTGTCAGGGCGAGTGCAGAAAGGGGAGCCTTGGCAGGGTGCTGTCTAGTGAATGCGCAGCCTCAGAGTCCTGGGTAGTCTGGGAGCTCAGGTTGCATCAGGAGGAGTGAGGGAATAGGCCAAAGGAGGGGAGGTTCTGGGGTGTCTGGAGTCAGTCAGAGTGTTGGTCCGACTGCACCTAAGAGACGTTTTAGCCCCCCTCTTAAGAGGAGTGAGCGCAGGAAAGGGTGAGTGGTCTGGAAACCTTGGCTGAAGTGAGGGAAAGGAAAGTGACATGAGAGGCTGATTCGAGGAGCTCTGGGGAAAGGGCTCAGTTCCCTTGTGGGCTGGGTGGACTTAGGAGGCAGATTCTCAAACCTGCACAGAGTACTTAGCAGATCCAGCCGGGCAGCAGAGGTGGAGTCGGGGTAGGGTGCTAAGTAGCCCAAAGCTGGCTTGTTCACACAAGGGGGAACCAGAGCGTGGGGCTCCTAGGTCAGGCCACAGGCCCGGGGGATCCTTCTGGCACTGCTGGTTCTGAGCATCTTCTGGTGACTTTGCCCAGAGAGGCTGAGCAAGCTCTGGGAACTCCCTGCTGGTCTCTGGGGGCAGCCAGGACAGACAGCTCTCCTCCCTGTCCTCAGCCTATGGCCTGGTGAGGGTTAAAGGACCTGCTAAGGTTTGAAGTAGCTTGGAGCCATTCCCCTGGTCAGGCTCATGCTCGCTGCAGGCTGTGATGTGTACATGAGGGCTTTAGAGAAGAGAGTGTAAATCAGAAGAGCACATTGTTCTGCTCTGTCCTTTGCCCATGAGACCGTCCCCTGAGGCGCGGGGCCAGCACGCTGATTGCCCTCCCCTCTCCGCCGGCAGCATGCGGTGGAAGCACTCTGGAAAGCAGTCTCGGACCTGCTGCAGCCAGAGCGCCCTCCCGAGGCCCGGCACGCGGCGCTGGCTCTGCTGAAAGCCATTGTGCAGGGGCAGGTAAGGGCCGCACGCCGGGCATGCCACACTTGCGTCTGCTGCTGGCACCCTGCGCAGGCTGGCTGATGCCCAGGACCTGGCAGCTGCACTGCTCTTGTGGGCATGTGGTGTAAGCCCTTCGTATCTCTGTGACCCGCACAAGCCCCCACCTCCTCTCCTTTCCAATGAGGGTGTTTGTCCCTCCTTTTTCTCTGTAGTGTTCTGGGGTGCAAACGAGGCAGTCTGTGCAGACTGTGGTGCTGGCACGAGTGCGCTGTTGCTGTCTTGCTCTCATTGACCTCCCACCCTGCTCACTGGGGTCCGGCCCTGCTGGAGCACCCAGGCCACCTTGCCATTCATGCCTGGGAGTTTCCCTCTCCTGGCTGGTTTCCTCCACGCCGTCACAGCCCCTGCTCAGAGAAGCCCCCACCTCAGTTTGGCTAGGCTGCTGTTGCCATTCCGTGAGCACCCCTCGAGGGTGGGGCTGCAACAGCCCCTGCTGAGTGCCCGCCCCCATGTCCAGACCTGGGCACCTAGTATGTGCTCCACACACGGGTCAGCTGATGGCCAGTGCGCCTGATCCCTTCCCCAGCTGGTCCTTCACAGCTGCTTCCTAGGGGAGGGAGACAGCCCCAGGGCTGAGAGTCTTGGGGCCTGCGGCACTTCTAGGACTTCTCTCAGCTGCCCGGGAAACCCAGGGGATCCTGACTGCTGACCCCATGGTTTTGTCTTCAGGGGGACCGCCTGGGCGTTCTCAGGGCCCTCTTCTTCAAGGTTATCAAGGATTACCCTTCTAATGAAGACCTCCACGAGAGACTGGAAGTTTTCAAGGCCCTCACAGACAATGGGAGACACATCACCTACTTGGAAGAAGAGCTGGGTGGGTGCCACATTGGGTGTGAGGTTTCTCTGGCCTTGGTGATCAGATTTAATCTGGGATATGCAAGGCTTCGGGGCCCAGAGGGGGCGCTGCAATTTACAAAGGCGGCCTGAAGAGGGCGCTGCAGCACCCAGGTTTGCTCACCTGTGTGCAGCCGGGGTCAGCTGCCCAGAGCTCCTGGGGAATTTGTTAAAAATGCAGAGCTCCGGGCTTCCTCCAGACCTGCTGGCTCTGAACCCCTGGGGGTTAGGGCCTGGACATGTCTTTTGGGCGGGCAGAAGGTGGTTGGGGTTTTGTTGTTGGAGAGCATGCGGTTAGCCCAGGCCTCAGGCTGGGTCTTGCCCAGAGTGTCCTGAGGTTTCCGGGGCCCAGGCCACCTTGCCTGTCTTCCTCCTTCCCCTTCACGCCAGTCTGGCCTCCTAGTCCTTCCCTTAGCTGGCCGTCCTCCCTGTTGTCCTTACGGTGTGAGTTTCCATGATCTTTAGAATTCATGTCACTGCCATGGGGAGAGAGAAGGGCAGAGGAAGAAGTGAATTTGACTTGGGCCTTGCTGTTTTGTCACTTACAAAACGGGCCTCAGTTGTCGGCCCTCCTCCAGCACAGGAGCTGACGCTGAGGCAGTGGTCAGGTTTTCTGTCCAAGTTTATTTGGCTAGGAACTGAGCATTGCTTGTGTTTCTTGTTGGGGGAGGCCCTCCTAGACTTTTACCCCTGTTTGCACCCCTGGCATCAGCGGTCAGGGCTGTGAGCATCAGATGCAGAAAGGCTGCCCTTTCCCCAGCCCAGACCCTTCGCGCACCTGGGTGCTGGTGAGCTCCTGTGACTCGCTGGCCTTCTGGGGCTCCAGCTCACCCTCCATCGGCGCCCTGGTGGCCTGCCTGTCATTCCATGGGGACCACTGACATGATTTCCAGTAGAGAATGGGAGGGGGACACAGTTTCCTGGGGAGGGGGTGAGTTGTATGAACGTTGCTCTCTTTTTCCCTAGCGGACTTTGTCCTGCAGTGGATGGATGTTGGCTTGTCCTCCGAATTCCTCCTGGTGCTCGTGAACTTAGTCAAATTCAACAGCTGTTACCTTGATGAGTACATCGCATCCATGGTCCAGTAAGAAAGCTTTTCAGTCACATTGGCCTGATCACAGTCTCACTGTCTCATGTCCACAGTTCAGCTCTGCAGAGTGAATAAAGCTGTTGAAACCATTAAATGAGACATTGGAAATGGCCAGAGCCATTATTCCACATGCTGTCTGTGTGATGTCGCCTGGTGATTGGTTTACTGTCACTTGTTCAGAATGGCAGCCTGCGGGCGGGCGGGCCCTGCTGTCGGTGCTGCATGCCCTGCACTGAGCAGCCGTTGGGTGGCGGGAGTCCTGAGGGAGGAGAAGGAAGCGGGAAGTAAGAGTAGAGCCACCCAGCCTCTGGGCAGTGTCCTCTCAGCTGCCTTGTGCTTCTTCCCCAGCATGGTCTGCCTGCTGTGTGTCCAGACCGTGTCCTCCGTGGACATAGAGGTCAGTGAGCCCCCAAGGCATCCCTTCCCCCAGGGACGGTCCCTTCCACCCTCTTGGGCAGGCCAGGTGGTGTTGCAGCTGAGACCCTGGGCCCTTGGGTCAAGCTCTGTGCTGCTGCTCACCAGCTGGGGGGCCTCGGCCATGCTGCTTGGCCTCGCTGAGCCTCAGGACTCTCCTGTAAGGAACGGCGGTTAGGTGACATCAGTTTTGGGGTCATAGTTCAACGATGGGATAACCGGCTGTGACTGAGATGGAGCAGGGCCTCCCAGACGCTCACTGACTCTGTGGGTCCCAGGAGGGCCACTTTGGCAGAGAGAGGGCGATCATCACTGACTAAAGAGGGGTCGGTGGGAAGCGGTGGAGGTGTCCCATCCCTGTGGGCAGGAGGCAGCGGCCTGACCCTCTCTCCGCCCCCCAGGTGTCTCTGCAGGTGCTGGATGCTGTGGTCTGCTACAACTGTCTGCCAGCCGAGAGCCTCCCCCTGTTCATCGTCACCCTCTGCCGCACCATCAACGTCAAGGAGCTCTGTGAGCCTTGCTGGAAGGTAGGGTCTCCCCTGCTGTCCTACAGGGACTTCCCAGGGGAGGTGATAAGTCAGCCTGAGGATGGGACAAGAGCTCTCTTGCATGTAGTGAATGGCCTCTGACTCGGAGTGCCCAGACAGTGGCCTGTTGAGGGAAGCCAGTACACTTTCCCTGTTTGCCACCCAGCGGAGGCCAGGGTTTGGTGGCATTTTGAGGGCAAACTCGGCTGCCCCTGCCTGGGAGGAGGTGGCGGAGAGTAGCTGGGTGTGGAGGGCTGTAGGGCGTGGCCGTGCCAGGCCCGGGGCTCGTGTCTGCCTGTCTGATGGCAGCGTGTTCCTTCCCAGCTGATGCGTAACCTCCTGGGCACCCACCTGGGCCACAGTGCCATCTACCACATGTGCCGCATCATGGAGGACAGGCGAGTGCGGGCCGCCTGGGCTGTGGGCGAGGGTGCAGCTGCGGGCAGGTCGGGGGCCACGGGGCCCCCGGGGAGGCTCCCCATGTGGGCTCTGGTCCAGCATGGGCTGACGGGAGCCTCCTGGGCTTGGGGGGGCTGCTCCATAAGGGAGCCCTGAGCTGGGGCACATGTCTCCTGGTCCTGTCCTCCTGCTGCTGCTGAAGTCAGAATACTCAGCCTGAGCTCCTGACTGCCCTCCACACGCGGACCTCCTCCAGCAGGCCGCGTCCCCAGGCCCTGCCTCACCTCCCGCTGCCAGACCATCGCAGGGCGTGTCACTTCTGCCCGGAGATGGCTCAGCGGTCCACTCTCTGGCCCCACCCCGTCCCTTAGCTCTCACCTGCTCACTGCTTTCCTGCACCCACTCTTGGCCTCCCAAGGCCAGTCTGCCACACGGCAGCCACCAGATCTGGTGGTGTCCTTCTCTGCCTGCAGCCACAGTGGCTCCTAGTGCCCTCAGCCTGTGAGCCTCTCGTTCCCTCCATCAGGCTTTTCTGCCACCGACCCCAGGCCTTGCGCTACTGTTCGCCTTGCTGGAATGTCCTGCTGCCTGGGTTGAGTTTCTCTGAGTGTCCTTGACATCTCAGTGTTGTGCCTGGATTCCCCGGTGGCCCGAGCAGGTCTGCTCTCATGTCCCATGGCTCCTCCTCGGCTGTAACCTGCAGGGGGTCCCCGGGGCGTGTGTTTACACGCTCATTTGGTTCACAATACATCTCTGAGGCTGTCAGCACCACGAGGTCTAGGGTCTTTGTGTCCTGGCAGCTCGCTTGGCCCCTCAGGTGGTCAGCATGATGGACTGCTCAGCAGACGTGGGAACAGACTGCATTGCTGTGCTGCCCCCGGGCCCCCTGCGCAGCCCCTTCCCCAGCTCTGCTGCCACCTCAGAAGTGTAGGGATCCCTGGGGAGGCTGCTGGAGCCTGGTAGACCAGGCTGCCCTCTGCTCACGTCTTCCCGGGGATGCTTTCAGAGCCTACATGGAGGATGCACCACTGCTGAGAGGAGCCGTGTTCTTTGTTGGCATGGCTCTCTGGGGTGCCCACCGGCTCATTTCGCTCAAGAACTCCCCAACATCTGTGTTGCCATCGTTTTATGAGGTAACTTAGTTTCTGCACTGTGGTAAGTTGGCAGGCGTTGGGGGGCTCCCCTCAGCTGGGCCAGGCCCGTCAGACTGGAGTCTGCTGCAGGGACGGGGCTTCACAGGTAGGGACGAGATGTGGGGCCTTTGAAGTGTGCATTCGGAAGCAGATGTTCATTATGAATTTCACCTTCTGCCAGTTAGCATTAGGACTACTCAAGATCCCCTTGGGGACAGCCACACACTTACTTTCGACAGTCCCTTTGGTCAAGCGGCAGCCTTGCTCTTGCCCTAGAATGAGGCCAGAGGTGGTAGCTCATGTCTCTGCAGCACCTGGCGGAGTTCAGAGCACTTTGTTCTGTGTTTTCACGTAGTTGTCATAGCACCCTGGTGAGCTGGGGTGATCACACTGTCCTTAGCTCACCAGACAAACGCATGTGCCGGGTGGTGTCCAGACTTGCCCCGTGTCCTGATCAGGGTCGTCCTGGCTGGGGAGGGCTTGCTGTCTGCACATGGCTTGGCATTTCATGAGGCTATTCAGTCGGGGCCCAGGATTTTAGGCAAACGGTCTGGCTCCATCATGCCCTTTGGAGCCAGCATAGAATACATACTTCCAGGCTCCTGAGATGCTGTTTTCGTGGCCCGTGAGACGTGTGGAAGCGAGGTGTCTCAGGCTAGGTTCTGAGGGAGGAGCGTGCCGGGGCTTCCTTTGCGAGAGCTAGTGGGAGCTGACCACCATGTGCCCTGTGTTCCAGGCCATGACCTGTCCGAATGAGGTGGTGTCCTACGAGATTGTCCTTTCCATAACCAGACTCATCAAGAAGTACAGGAGGGATCTCCAGGCTGTGACCTGGGACATCCTGCTGAACATCATCGAGCGCCTGCTCCAGCAGCTCCAGGTGAGGTGGGCAGGATGGCTGGCACGGGGAGGACCGGGACTATGGACTGGTCAGCCGGGAGGGCCCTCCCTCAGAGCCCGCTGCACCGTGTCCCCTGATGGTTTTCAGGGCTGTCGGCTCATGGTCCACTGAAGATGGCTGTTTTCCCAAACACGCTCCATCAGCTCGTGGGTGAGCAGGGGGTGGGGGGCTGCGTCAGGATGGACAGAGTAACCTGTGGGGTCACCCCTATGGCCGCAAGTGGACCATGAAGGCAGTTCCTGCCTGCCGCTTTGGTGGAACCTTGGAGGAAGGCATTGCCTATAGCAGGAAGGAGGATGTACTTGAGCAGGGGCTGCGAGGAGAGGCGGCCACACGCAGCGCAGGCTCGAGCCTGGGCCTCTTGGGGCATTGGGCAGGCGGCCAGACCCATGGGAGGAAGGACCGGAACTCAGCAGGGCCTGGGCGCCCGTCCCTCAGGGGTGGGTGCTGACTGTTCAGGCAATGCTTAATCTTGGAGGGACGGGCTGGAAGACCACACCACGGGGCCCGCAGAAGGTGCGAGAGCATGGGGGTGGCCCCTCGTGCAGGCAGTGCCAGCACTCCGTGGGACCTGCCATTCCCAGCTGGCAGGAGTGGCACAGTGCCTGGCACACCCAGCATGGGGCAGTTGTGCCTCCCGCCCGGCTGGAGGGCTGGAGTCTGCACTCAGCTGCCTTGAGCTGAGGACTCCAGCGCCGAGTCCTGGAAGGGAGCTGGGCTCCTTCCTGAGTGCTGGTGTCCCCGTGTTGCAGAGCCTGGACAGCCCGGAACTGAGCGCCATCGTGCACGACCTGCTGAGCACAGTGGAGGAGCTGTGTGACCAGAACGAGTTTCACGGTTCACGGGAGAGATACTTTGAGCTCGTGGAGAGCTGTGCGGACCAGAGACCTGTGAGGCACCTCTCTCGTCACCTGGGTGGGGCTGGGGTGTGTGGGTCTGGAGGAGGTGCTCCATGAGCTTGAAGTAAAGGCCCGGGCAGGCTCCTGTTCCCCTGGGGGTCGTGCCCCGGCGGTGCTGTCTGCAGGTGTCAGCAGGCTGGAGGCATGCGGGTCTGAGTGCTCCGCACAGCCTGACTCCGTCTTCGCCTACCTGCGTGGTGGGAGACGCCTGGCGGCACCATGCTCAGCATGTGTGCTCCCCAAGCCGCAGGCTGTCCTGGCACCAGAGAGGCTAGCCTGATGCAAGGCTTGTCGTGGGTTGTCAGTGAGTCCTCACTAAGGCCAGCAGAGCCTCTATTGTACAGGCTGTCTCCCTGTGTCCTGGAGTGGCTGGTCTCCCAAGCCAGCAGAGTGTGGCTGGATTTATGAGGAAATCTTGGAAAGGGCCGAGCAGCTCCTTAACTCCAGGTCTTTCTTTCTTCGACAGGAGGCCTCGCTCTTAAACCTAATAACCTACAGGGCCCAGTCCATCCACCCAGCGAAGGACGGCTGGATCCACAGCCTGCAGCTGCTGGTGGAGCGGTTCTTCAGGTAGGCGCCAGAGGCCGCGGCCGTCTTCTCTGTGGGCCCGGCTGGGACGCTTAGCGCTCTCCTCTCCGGTTCTCGAGTGTGACGGTTCTCATTGCTCGGGAGAGGGTTTGTCTTCCAGTAGGACAGACAGACAGTCCCCTGAGGCTGCTGCACTTGCTCCTTCCGTGGGGTGGTTGTCTGGAAAAAGGCCGTCTCTGAGGGCCAGATGCTCTGCCTTCCACCTGTTCTGGGTCTGCATGTTGCTGCGCTGGGTCCATTTGGCAAGAATCTAGAGTCAGTCTCGCTTGCCACCAAGGTGGGTGGGTGTGGGGTGCCCAGAGGGAAACCCTCGGACTTCAGACTGGCGAAGGGGGAGGTGGCGGCCAGTGCTCCGGCCCAGCCCCAGCAGGTGTGCCCCGCCCCCAGGAACGAGTCACGCAGCGCTGTGCGCATCAAGGTGCTGGATGTCTTGTCCTTCGTGCTGCTCATCAACAGGCAGTTCTACGAGGTGCGTGTCCCGGCTGGCGCGGGAGCCCTAGGGCGGCGGGGGCACGGTGACCTCAAGGGCTGTGCAGGGCAGTGCTGGCCTCAGAAGCAGCCTGTGGCCCTTGCTGGGGACTGTAGGCCTCTTGGGTTTGGTTGGCCTGGAACTTGGGTTCTGCTGGGGCCCCTCAGTGGCAGGCTTTGTTTCCTCGTTGACCTCTTCTTCCCTCCCTCTTGCCAGCCTGTGGCTGAGAGGTCAGGAGGAAAACAGTCTTGTGTGGGGACATTTTCTTTTCATTTTGTGATCACACTCGCTCTCTGGACTCTGGGTGGGTCACCTGCTGCCAGGGTGGTGCCAGGCCCTCCCTGCCTCTCTGCTGTGTAGCTTCTCCTCCTGTCCATTCTTCTCTGGGTTTGGGGCCAGAAGCTGCTCTTCTTTCCAGAACAGCCACAGCCTCGCCCACTGGGCTGCGTTCTCCGGGAGAGGTGCTCAGGCACCGGGTGTCTTCCCTCTTCCAGCACCTTCCTCACAGCGGCCTCACTGCCGCACCTGCCGCTCCTGGGACCTGTCGGCCCCACCTGCCCTGTCAGCCTCCCCGTTCTCTGCATCTCTGTCTGTTGGAGTTCACTCTTTGGAGTCCAGCTCAGCAGTGCCTCTTTCAGGAAGCGCCCTGGGCTCCCGGGTCCCTCGTGTTGGGGTCATCTTGTTCTCCGCTCCTGTAGTTCCTTGTAACTGCTGCTGTGAAAGCACTTGTCCTACCGCCCCATGACCGCAGGCTCCATGACAGCAGCGCACACGTAGAGGGCCGTCCACGTGGGGTCCTTCTGAGTTGTGACACTGAGGGAGCGGGGACACAGTCACGCCTGTGTTCACATCTGAGCCCACCCCAGGCCACTGTGTGCCTGTTGTCCTGAGCCGAGGGGCTGTGCTGAGTGCCCTGGTAGGGGCCCTCCGGCTCTCGCACACCCCTGCTGTGGGTCGTCCTGAGTCTGGAATGACGTGTTGGGTGTGTCTTGGCCATGGCCAGAGGCTCACCTGGCTGCTCTTGTGCTTGGTGCAGGAGGAGCTCATCAACTCGGTGGTCATCTCGCAGCTCTCCCACATCCCTGAGGACAGAGACCACCAGGTCCGGAAGCTGGCCACCCAGCTGCTGGTAGATCTGGCGGAAGGCTGCCACACCCACCACTTTAATAGCCTGCTGGACATCATTGAGAAAGTGAGTGCTGCGCAAACCTGGGGGCCCCAGGCGGCCACTGGGACCCCCCTCGGTGGCGGAGCTTGGCAGGCAGCAGCATTCCCTAGACCCGCTGCGGAGTGACTGACTGAGTCTCCCGAGACTGATTTCCTCTCGGAGTTGGGAGGCTGGCCGGGCCTGCTGCTGCCTGGGGTCCTGGGATGTGTCTCTGTGGCTTCAGGGAGGGGTGGCCGGGGCGGGGCTTGGGTCCACTGCTCTTCTGCACAGCCAGTGCCCTTTTGTTTTAGTTTTCAAATGCATGGAGAAGGAAATGGCAGCCCACTCCAGGATTCTTGCCTGGAGAATCCCAGGGACGGAGGAGCCTGGTGGGCTGCTGTCCATGGGGTCACCCAGAATCGACATAAGTGACTTAGCAGCAGCAGTAGCAAGATAAATATACAGTGAGACAAACAAAACCAAAAAGAAACAATAAATTAACAAAATACCAAAAAATGCGGTTTCTGATGTGTGCCTTGGCTGGGTGGACGGTGCTTTTGCTTCTGAGAAATAGAGGAGAAAGTACTCGCTAGTAGAGAACTTCGGAGGCGACGGTTGCTGCTTGAGGGAGCCCAGAGCTGGGGTTTAGCGGAGGTCCTCTCTCTGCAGGTTATCGCCCGCCCCCTCTGTCTGCCCCCCGAGCTGGAGGAGAGGGATGTGGCTGCGTACTCGGCCTCCTTGGAGGACGTGAAGACTGCAGTCCTGGGGCTCCTGGTCATCCTTCAGGTGAGCTCTGCCTCGGGTGCTGCTTCCTGGGGACCTGCGCACTCCTGGGGGTCACAGAGGGCCGGCCACATGTGGTCCTGCCTCTTTGGGGCCAGGTCAGAGTCCTCATGGCAGGGTGGACGAGGCCCTGAGTCAGTGCAGATCTGCCTCAGCTGTCCCTGCAGCAGGGAGGCGGGAAGGGCTGCAGTCTGTGTGGCCCCCCGGTTGTGTGGCTTTCTTCAAAGTAGCTTTATTGGGAGGTAACGCATGTACCATACAGCTTCTCCATTAAGAGTGTGTGGCTCAGTGGTGGTTGTTATGTTCACGAGTTGTGCAGCTGTCATTACAGACCATCACCCCAAAACAGCTCCACACCCATTAGCGGTCCCTCCTTACTCTCCCCTCAGCACCCACAGCCCTTAGCAGTCACTGACGCGCTTTCTTTCTCCATGATGCTTCCTCTGGGCGTCGCATGGGCATGGAGTCACACCCCATGTGCCCTGTTCTGTGTGGCCTGTCTCACTGAGCGTAATGTCTGTCAGGGCTCTCCGCGTCATCGCTTGTCAGTACTTTGTTCCTCTGTCTCGCTGAGTACCGGTTATCGTGTGGGTGTCATTTATCAGTTGGTGAACACTCATACGAGGTTTTGTGTGGACGCATGTTTCCTCTCTCTCGGGTATCCACCTAGGAGTGGACATGGTGAGTCAGCCAGTAACTCTGGGAAGTCGTCTGAGAAGCTGCCAGGCTGTTTTCTTTGGGGCCCGCTCCTGTTCACGTTCCGAGCAGCAGTGGATGAGGGCTCTGTCATCGCCACACCCTCACACACACTCCTGATTTTCTGCTTCTTTTTGGTTGCCACTACTCTCGTGGATGGGAAGTGAAGTCTCATTGTGGTTTTGACGTGCATTTTCCCAGTGACTAATGATGCTGAGCATCTTCCACGTGCTGGTTGGTCACATGTGTGTCTTCAGGGAAATGTCTGCTCAGGTCCTTTGCCCATTGTCAAGCTGGCTAGTTTGTCTTGAGCGGTCGGGGTCTTCACACTCTCTGGGTACAGGTTTCGTCTGTTAGACCACTTGCATGCGTTCTGTGTCCCCAGCGGCTCTTGCCGTGTTGTGCCTGCTCTCCAGGGTGGTGGCTGTCCTTGTTTGCTTGCAAGCACCCCTGGGGCTGCTGGTGGCGTGGCTGTCCCTTTGCGCCCTAGCAGGGCAGTGATAGACGCTTCTGCCGGCCACCACCCCTTCATCGCTGACCGGCAAAGCATCGCGGTGCTACTTAAGGTCACTTGCCAGGATCTGTATTGTGTAAAATGAAATGTTTGAATCAGTAGCTTCTTTAACTATTTTGTAAAACGTTGATGGTAGAACAGTTCCTGTAAAGTTTACACATGGTGGACTTTTATTACCTTGCTTGGAATTTTAAAGTGCATTTGATACAAATACTGAGTGTCTCTTGTCGGCAGGAGCCTCGTGCTCCCTGTGTCCTGACTTGAGGGGTCGTGGGGAGCCCTGTGGTCTGGATGGACGAGAACACTATTGTTGGGAAGGAGGAAGAAACGGTCTTGCTCTCACTTGGAAATCCAGTCTGGAGACCTGGGGCTATCAAGCGTGTGTGTGTGTGTCTGTGTACAGTGATACATGTTTTAAGTTTCCTCCAAAGCTTAGAGTACAACAGAGAAGACCCTAGCCCTGCCCCGTAACCCCTGACCCCTTCCCCCAAACCAGGCTGCTGGCAGCCCTGAGCTCCATCTGCCACCCCACCTCCTCAGGCCTCGCCTGTCAGGGAGGTTTCCTTGACCTTGTGGAGGGGGCAGGGATGGCCGCCCCCTCCACAAGGGGACAGCCCCCTTCATGGGCCCGCACGGGACGCACTCACCTCTCGCCGCGAAGGGTGAGCCCCACCATTTCTTGTGCTCTGCCTCAGGTCCTGTACATGTGGCGGTGCCGCCAGGCGGTTTCCCTGGTTTCTTTTCTGGTTCCCTCTGACAACAGACATGTAGCTGTCTCCGGTGTTTTTGCCTTCACCAAGGGTGGAGGGGCCGCATATGTGGAAGGAAGCCCTGGAGTGGCGCTGGTGGCTCACAGGGTTTGTACAGTTTACAGGGCGGTAGATGTGGCCAGTTATCTCAGTGCCTGCCTGGCTGCTCCCCCGGACACCCCAGTGCCGGCTCCCTGGCTGCATCAGCCTCCTGTCCTCGAGGTGACTGGTACTCTTTCTGCAGACCAAGCTGTACGCCCTGCCCGCCAGCCATGCCACACGCGTATACGAGGTGCTGGTCAGCCACCTTCAGCTCCACTACAAGCACAGCTACGCCCTGCCCATTGCCAGCAGCATCCGTCTGCAGGTGTGTGCCCGGGGTGCCCAGCAGCCGCAGCCGGCTCAGTGAACTCAGTGACCGCCGGCTGGAGGGATGGCGGGGCCCCGGGGGTCTGCCACACACTGTCCCTCCTTCACACACGCTGAGGCTGCTGCTTTCTTGGCCTGTGGTCTGTGTGCCTCTCAGTCACGGTGTTCTGAGATGAGGGTGGAGAACAGAATTGTCCTGACTTCCAGGGGGTCCTGGTGCCCCAGATCCTGGCGGTGGAAGGCAGGGCGGGGCACCCTGGCTTGAGCTTCTGCCTGGGGAGCTGGCTCAGGGTGAGCAGAGGTTGCTGGGGTGAGATCCCTGTCCCTCCCTGTCCCTCATGGAGCGTCCACCTGAGGGTATAGCCCTCTGTGTTTGGGGTCAATGGTGGCCTGAGCAGAGCTCTGCTGTCAGTACCCCAGGCCGTGCGTTGCTGCCCAGCCAAGTGCCGGGCATCCACTCCCTGCCCCACTGCCCCGGGTGAGAGACTGGTGCTGCCCAGCTCTCGTGGGGATGTCACCAGCCCTGTGGGGAGGCCACAGACGCCGTGATGTTGGGGCGGGTTTGCCACTGGAGTGGCCACCTCTGCCGAGAGCCTGCGTGACTGGGCGGCCATGTCCTGCTCTGTCGGACCACCCCACCCGCTCTCTGCAGGCCTTCGACTTCCTGCTGCAGCTGCGGGCTGACTCGCTGCACCGCCTGGGGCTGCCCAGCAAGGACGGGCTTGTGAGGTTCAGCCCCTACTGCGTCTGTGACGACCTGTACGTCTGGGGCCTGGGGTGGGGTGGCAGCTGGCTGCTCTCTTGCTGGGGCGGCTCTGGGCTGGGGACGGTTCCAGAGGGCTCTCTGGGCAGTCCTGGTTGGGGCTCGGAGCCTGAGTCCGTCCTTAGCCTGCCAGAGCAGGAGCTTTGGCATCAGCACATCTCCCGCTCGCTCCCACAGGGAGACGGAGAGGAGCTCTGAGAAGAAGGCTGGGGGGCCCCTGTCCCCACCCACTGGGCCCCCTGGCCCTGTGCCTGCGGGCCCTGCTGTGCGCCTCGGCTCCCTGCCCTACTCTCTGCTCTTCCGTGTCCTGCTGCAGTGTCTGAAGCAGGTGAGGGGGCTTCCAGCTGCACTAGGTCAGACCATGCTTTGTGGGTGCTCCCCAGGCGCTCAGCCCCTTCCTTCCCTGTTGGGTGACCGTGGGGGGCGCTCAAACCTGAGGGCCCCCAGTGGTTCCATAGCAGGGTGCTGAGTGCCTGCCATGGGCAGTGCATCCCTGGAAGCTGGATGTGGAGCCCTGGAGACTTTCCATCTCTGGGAGGTGGTTGTAGTACAAGAGTGAAGGGTATGGACATACAGCTGGATTGTAGAGTGGGGTGTGCCTCAGAGGAGGCTCTGACAGGCAATGTGGGGCTAGGGGGATGGGGGCATTTTATGTTATGGGGTGTGAGGGGGGAGGGGGAGGGCAGTCTTAGAAGGTGGGAGATTCCAGCAGCAGGAGGGCGCCGGGCCTGGCAGTGGGGTGGGTAAGTTGCTTGTGCTGGAGCTGGGCCTCCCGCCCACCTGGCATCTGGAGGCAGCGGCCACGGTCCAGGATTGACCCTCCAAGTGTGAACTGCAGGGACAGAGGCCCAGGTCATGCGGGAGAGCAGGTGTGATCCCTGCCGCCGCCCAGACGAGGCTCCTGGCCCTGAGACCTGTCTCCCATTGCTGCAGGAGGCCGACTGGAAGGTGCTGAAGCTAGTGCTCAGCAAGCTGCCGGAGTCGCTGCGCTACAAAGTACTCATCTTCACCTCCCGGTGCAGCGTTGACCAGCTGTCTGCTGCCCTCTGCTCCATGGTACACCTTCCACTTTGGCCCTCCTGGGGTCCACAGAGCCTGGGGAGTGGGCAGGGCCGCATGTAGCACAAACAAGTTTGCCTCAGAGGCTCAGTCCCTGGCTGGAGCGCAGGAGGGGCCTCCAGGACCCTGATGTCCGGTCCTGGCTCGCCTGTGGGGGATCAGGGGCCTCAGCGAAGGGCTGAGCTCGCAGGCCGGGACAGAGTCCTAACTCCTCCGCCACTCCTCCAAGGAGCTCCGTAGTACGGGCATCCCGTCTTCCTGTCTCCCCAGCGGGTCAGCAGGTGTCCTCCCACTGCTCTGAGAAAGTAGAGTGCTTGTTAGAAAAGGAAGTAGGAGGATACCAGGCCTTTGGCCCATCCTCCCGCTGGGCCTCTGTTCTCGGGCCTGGCTGGGTCCCCATCCACCTGGCCTGAGCTCTCTGCCGACAGAGCTTCACATCTGGGCCGTGGCTGTTAGCTTTCAGGTCCCAAGACCCTGGAGCGGCTCCGAGGCACCCCGGAAGGCTTCTCCAGAACTGACCTGCATCTCGCTGTGGTTCCTGTGCTGACGGCACTGATCTCGTACCATAACTACTTGGACAAAACTAGACAGGTATTGGGCGGGAGAGGGACAGTTGGTCCCCAGGTCCTCAGCCAGTGTCTCCGTATAACCTGGTACTGGGACAAGGCAAGGGCAACTGGTTTTGTTTCCCTCTGGGGCCACCGCAGGCGTGGGCTGGCCCAGCCTAGAACCACGGACGTTTGGACTCACTGGTGCTCCCAGGTTCTCTCTGGATGTGGGCTTAGGCAGCGCTTGAATGTCCCCTCCCAACGCAGCCCCGTTTTCTTTTTAAGGAGCATTGCTTGGCTTGTCCTTGCTCCAACTTTAGGGCAGGTGCTCAACCTCTTGAGTGACTTGGGCATGTGTGGAGAGGCAGAGTGGCCAGGCTGAGGGCCCCCCACTTCTCTCTGCCTCCACGTCTGTCATTAGGAGCAGCAAACATGCATGGTAAAGCCTGTCTCCTCGGGTCCACACTGCTGGGTGCAAGGCCTGCAAGGAGCCATCACCTCACTCTTTAAGTTCCCAACACTTGTCTTTGTCACTCTGTTCTCATTGAGTAGGGAACAGAAGTGTTGGGGTGGTCAGGGCAGGGTGAGGCCTAGAGCCAGGACCCTGTCCTGAGCCCATGCTCCCGATCACTGCTGCCAGGGGGCTCACTGCCCCTGGCTTCCCCGCCTCACTGCCCACTCACACTCCGGGGAAATGTGAACCCCAGCTCCTCCTGTGTGGCCCGGCCTGGTTTTCATGGCTGCACTCCTGGGGTAGCTGGCCATGCTGGGCTGCAGGTTCCCCAAGGACCTGTGAGGCCCAGAATGTTACTGATGGGCGGGGCTGGCTGCAGGAGGTCATAGGCACCCAGGGCCCAGGCGGTTTGCCCTAAGGCTGTGGCCTGAGCTGGCACTTCTCTCCCTGGCCCAGGGTGGGTGTGGTCCTGGCTGCCTTGCCGTGGCAGACAACTGGAGATTCATGAGCCCACAGAGTTGAGTCCAGCGTGTCCTGGCTTTGGGCTGGGGGCACATGGGGAGGCGTCAGGGAGGCCTCGCTGTCCACTGGGTTTAGGGTCAGCTGCTGGTGGTGCTGCTGCTGGGGTGCCCCGAGACCTGGGGTAAGGCCCTTGGCCTTCCCCTCTGGGGCGGGGGCAGAGAGACCAGGCCCTGGCTCTCCAGAGGGGCTCTCTGGATGGGGCAGGGACTCGGGCCAGCCTGTGGAGGGTCTGGTGTGAGTCATCCTGCTGTCCACAGCGTGAGATGGTATACTGCCTGGAACAAGGCCTCATCTACCGCTGTGCCAGCCAGTGCGTGGTGGCCCTGGCCGTGTGCAGCGTGGAGATGCCCGACGTCATCCTCAAGGCGCTGCCCGTCCTCGTTGTGAAGCTCACACACATCTCGGCCACAGCCAGCATGGCCATCCCACTCCTCGAGTTCCTGTCCAGTACGTGTCTGTGGCTTTGCCCGTGTGTGCCGAGGTGGGTGTCAGCGGGGTGGGCTCGCGAGTTGGGGGCTGCACCTCGCCTGAAATAACCCTGCCTGACTTTCATCTCCTCTTGCTCCAGGTAGGTGTGAGGTCCCTCTGCTACCTCAGGGCCTTTGCAGCCCCACCTTGTGCTTGAGGGCTTTCCTCCCTGGCCCCTGAGGGGCTGGCTTCCTTCTTGCCCTCAGGGTCAGTGGCTAGAAGCCTCTCCTTGGCTGGCCCTGGGCCGTGCTCGGCCTGGCTTTCAGCTTTCACTTTGTCCCCTCAACACAGCCACAGCTCAGAGGGTCTCTCACCTCTCAGGCTGGGGTGTCCAGGGGCTGGGGATGCCTGGCTTGCCCCTTCCTTCCCAGTGTTCCTGGGTATCTGGCCCTCACCAGGCTTCAGGCATGTGGGCAGCAGGAGTAGGGCAGGGCTTTGCTTCTGTTAAAGGCCACCTGGGACAAGCCATGACTGTGTTTTCTTTTTGTTTACAACATTTTATAAAGGTAGAAACCGTTCTTAGCCCACAGGTCATAAAGTGAGCCTGTATAGATCCAGGGGACCGTGGTTTGCGGCCCTGGGAACCAAGGCCGAGGGGCGGGGCACGGTCATGTTCAGGTGGGCTGCCACCTTCGCTCCTTTGCTGCCCTCTCAGTTAGAGTAGCTGGGCTGGCTTTAGACACACAGCACGGGACCCTGGTGCCCAGTCCTGCTGTGGCTGTGGGTGCGCCTCTGCCCAGCCGTCACGCCCCTCACTGGCTGTCCTTGTTGCAGCTCTGGCCAGGTTGCCTCACCTCTACAGGAACTTTGCAGCAGAGCAGTATGCCAGCGTGTTTGCCATCTCCCTGCCGTATACCAACCCCTCCAAGTAAGTGCTGGCCGTGCACCCCTGCAGGCCCTCCCCTTCCTGAGTGTGGCCCAGGCCTTTGGGCACAGAAGGTCTGCTCGGTCTGGGCGTCTCTGGCCTTCCGCCCCCCTCTGGCATGTCTCCCAGGCCTCTGGGCACAGAAGGCCCGCTCAGTCTGGGTGCCCCTGGCCTCCCCACTCCAGCACGTCCCCCAGGCCGCCTGGCTGCCAGCCGCCTTCCTCTCCGCGGCAGGTTCAATCAGTACATCGTGTGCCTGGCCCACCATGTCATCGCCATGTGGTTCATCAGGTGCCGCCTGCCCTTCCGGAAGGACTTTGTTCCTTACATCACCAAGGTGAGCCGGTGAGGCTGCTGGCCGTCCACAGCTGGAGCAGGGTGACCAGCTGGAGGAGAGTTGGGCGCCTCTGGGCACAACTCGTGGCTGCCCATGTCCTGGGCCTGGGCTCACGGGGTCCCTGGGTGGCCCTGGCAGGGGCAGCAGGAAAAAGACTGTGAGCGCCTCCTGGCCTGCGGTTCAGCTCCGCTCCTCTCTGCCAGGGTCTGCGCTCCAATGTCCTCCTGTCTTTCGATGACACCCCTGAGAAGGACAGCTTCAGAGCACGGAGCACCAGTCTCAACGAGAGGCCTAAAAGGTGTGGGGCCTGTGTGGGCGGGGCCGCGTGGTGACAAGGCTGGGGCTGCCTGGCCACCACGACCAGGGAGTGGAGACGGGCTGTGGCTGAGGGTGAGCCCCCTGCAGCTGTGCTGAGTGCCAGGTACCCTGGGCTCTGGAGGCAGGTGGCCCCAGAAAACTGGAGAGGCCTGTGCCCTCCGGGGCCTCGGTGTGGCTGAGCCTGCGTGCTGGATCCTGGCTGGTCCTGCCTGGATGGTGGGCGAGCACAGACTCGCCGAGCTGGAGATTGGGGTGCCAGCCAGTTCTAGGGCATCTGGATTTGGGGCTGACTCCACTGAATGAGCCCAGGGTTGACTCCTGAGAAGCCCACACCTGGCCTGGATGGGGGTCCAGGGCCACAGACGCCCAGCCTCAGACCGCAGTGGCCTGCTCCCCCGAGCTCTCCCCCAGCCCACCACTGACCAGGGACACACTCTTCATCTCAGCTGCTTTCGCCAAACCTGAGGAGAGCCATGCTGGGCCTTGTGTTCTCGTTTTGCATTCCATGTGAACGGCTACCCCTGTCCTGCTCTCCTGGCTCTCCCTGGTGGGAACACGGCATTTTCCAGAAGTCAGTGTGACCTAAGTCCGGGGCTGTTCTCTCAGGGTCCCAGCGACTGGGGCTGGGCCCAGAGTTGAGAACTGGCCTTTTCTGGAGCTGTGCCCCTCAGGGCTCCAGCACCTGGTCCCGAGCAGGGGGCGGGACGCCCGGTCAGCACAGCCTGGAATCTGCCGTGCGGTGCGATCCACACGTTTAATTTGCACTAATGTTCTTTGTTTTAGTATCATGCGTGAAACCTTACTTTTTTGCCGTCATGCTTACACGATGTATTTTCATGCATTTTTGTTTTCTGTTTCTCCCCCTGCTAACTGGCCTCTGGCATGGTTTTTTGTTCATCTCACCCGCGGGCTCTCCATCCTGACCCTGTGGCCTGTGACCTTTCCTCCTCATCCCTCCAATGGCTTGTCCTCCCTGCCGGGAGCTGGGCTCTCTGGGGCTTGGGCCTTCCTTCCTCACCTGGTAGTTTGAGGATAGCCAGACCCCCCAAACAAGGCTTGAATAACTCTCCACCCGTGAAAGAACTCAAGGAGAGCTCTGCAGCCGATGCCTTCCGGTGCCGCAGCATCAGTGTGTCTGAACATGTGGTCCGCAGGTAGTGGGCTCTGTCGGGCGGGGGGCTCGGACCCTGGAGCTGGGCCCGTGAGTGGCGTTGCCAGGCGGGAGCACCCGGGTGGTGGTGCATGGGGCTGCTTGCATGACCTTGTCACCTGCCCATGCCCTTCCCGGCCAGAGTGGAGGAGAGTTCACCTGGCAGCCCTTGGGCCATGTGGCCGGGGCTCTGGGGCAGGGAGCCTGGTGGAGAGGGCTGGAAAGGTTGCATTCTGTCACCTGGCCTCGAACTAGCACGGGCTAGCTGCATGGCGTCCTCAGAGGCCGGCCTGGGGGCCTGAAGCGGGGTGACCCTTGAGAGGCAGCTGGTGTCCAGTGGCAGCGCCCACAGGCCTATCCTGGAGTCGGGGGCCTTTGCAAACTAAAGCCACACCCATGCCGGGCACCTGAGGACACACTCTCCAGGGTTTGGCTTTTCTCTCACCTTCTCTCGAGTGGGCTTTCTTGAGTTTTTCCTCTGGGAAAGGTCTGCTTTCTATGGCAGGTGAGAGGGAACGGGGGCTTCTGTGTAGGGCAGTGAGCCGGGGGCCAGCTGGCAAGGGGCTGGGCACAGGAGGCTTGGCCTCCCCAGGGGTGCGGCCTCGTCACTTCCTCTGCTGTGTCTTGGGGCTCTTGAGGAGTGGGTTCACCGCTTCATGCCAGTGGGCCAGGCTATACTGTCTTCTCCCCTGGAAGCCCCCTCAGGCCTCAGCGTCCCACAGCTCGGAGACCCAGCCCCTGCTGATGCCTGGCTCAGGCCCCAGCCTGAGCCTGGCTTCCCTGAGTGGGGTTTGACCTGGGTGGGGGTCGGGGCTGGGCAGTGGTCAGGGAGGCTCCACTCTCAGCTGTTTTAACAACTTACTTATCGTGAGCAAAACCCAGGCACCGGGGCGTGGTATTTGTATTGGAGTGAGACGTGCACACTCCCCTCCTCCTGGTCACGGGGTGGGGCCAGGTGACCGAGTGTTGGGGTGAATGCAGAGCCTCACACGGGACCCAGTCCCTGCCCGTCTCCATGGGAGGGCCTGGGGGCAGAATGCAGTCTTTGTCTGTGTCCTGTGGTCTCTGCATGACTCCACTGTTCTGCCACAATGTGGTCACCTCATTCTCCTGTGCTTCGGTGAGGGGCCAGCCTCTCTCTCCATCTCCGAGGCCTCTGCTCTGACGAGCCGGCCTGGGTCTCTCCGTGAGCCCCGGTATGCCTGCCCCCCGGGGCGGTGTGTCCAGTCTTTGGCAAGCTGTGGTTCGGTGGGCCACGCGCCCTGCCGGGTCTTCCTGAGCGTGGCCCTCTCCGCATCTGCATGCCTTGAGCTTTGGCCCTGGTGGTAGCGGCTTGGCCCCTGCCGGCACCTGACCTCGCCGTGGCTCCTCTTCCAGCAGGGTCCAGACCTCTCTCACGAGCGCCAGCTTGGGGTCTGCAGACGAGAACTCGATGGCCCAGGCCGATGACAACTTGAAAAACCTCCACCTGGAGCTCACAGAGACGTGTCTGGACATGATGGCCAGATACGTGTTTTCCAACTTCACGGCGGTCCCCAAGAGGTGCGAGTCGGGCCCCAGGGCCACACTCCTCTGTGACTGCATTCGGTCAGAGTGGCTGCGGGAGTGGTACAAGGGCATCTTGGCCATCCAGGGCGCCTGTCGAGGGAGGTGTTGGCCAACTCCTGTGCTTGCAGGTCCCCCGTGGGAGAGTTTCTTCTGGCTGGTGGCAGGACCAAAACCTGGCTGGTTGGGAACAAGCTTGTCACCGTGACGACGAGCGTGGGGACCGGGACCCGGTCACTGCTCGGCCTGGACTCGGGAGAGCTGCAGGGCGGCCCGGAGTTGAGGTGACCCCTCCTTTCTGCCTCTGTCTGCCTGGCCTCCATCCTGAGCCCACGCCTGCATGTCAGAGTCAGACCACCTGAGCCCGTGGAATACCTCGGTCACACTGGGCACTTTCTGTCCTCAGCTCTGACCCCAGCGTGCACGTGCGACAGACAAAGGAGGCGCCCGCCAAGCTGGAGTCTCAGGCTGGGCAGCAGGTGTACCACGGAGCCCGGGACCGTGTCCGCTCCATGTCCGGTGAGCTTCCTTCCCACCCCGCCTCCCTCCCAGGGCCTCTGTGAGTCCCCCATGCAAGTCCCAGAAAGGCCCGGGGGCCATGGCACAGGGTGGTCTGTTCAGACCTGGCCCGCTCTGAGAAGCTCTCTGAGTGCTGTCTGCGAGCCCTCCCCACCAGGTGAGGAGGGGGTGCGGCCTCTGCACTGTTCTCAGGGCCATAGTCAGCCTAGCCCACCCCTGGGGCTTTCTCTGCTGTCATTTATTTTATTTTATTTTTAAGGTTTCTTTACTTTATTGTGTTGGTTTTGCCATACATTGACATGAAACTGCCATGGGTTTACATATGTTCCCCCTCCAGAACCCCCCTCCCTCCTCCCTCCCGATTCCCTCCCCCTAGGTCATCTCGGTGCACCAGCCCCGAGCATCAGCCCTGGGCTGGCGATTTCACATATGATAATTAACGTTTCAATGCCATTCTCCCATATCATCCCACCCTTGCCCTCTTCCACAGAGTCCACGAGTCTGTTCTATACATCTGCGTTTCTTTTGCTGTCTCGCATGCAGGGTTCTTGTTACCATCTTTCTAAATTCCATATATATGCGTTAGTATACTGTATTGTTGTTTTTCCTTCTGGCTTACTTCACTCTGGATAATAGGCTCCAGTTCCGTCCACCTGAGTAGAACTGATTCAAATGAATTTTTTTTTAATGCTGAGTAATATTCCATTGTGTATATGTACCACAGCTTTCTTATCCATTCGTCAGTGGATGGGCATCTAGGTTGCTTCCATGTCCTGGCTATTGTAAACAATGCAGCGATGAACATTGGGGTACACGTGTCTCTTTCAATTCTGGTTTCCTCGGTGTGTATGCCCAGCAGTGGGATTGCTGGGTCATATGGCAGTTCTATTTGCAGTTTTCTAAGGAATCTCCACACTGTTTTCCATAGTGGCTGTACTAGTTTGCATTCCCAACAGTGTAAGAGAGTTCCCTTTTCTCCACATCCTCTCCAGCATTTATTGCTTGTAGACTTTTTGATTGCAGCCATTCTGACTGGTGTAAAGTGGTACCTCATTGTGGTTTTGATTTGCATTTCTCTGATAATGAGTGATGTTGAGCATCTTTTCATGTGTTTGTTAGCCATTTTTATGTCTTTGGAGAAATGTCTGTTTAGTTCTTTGGCCCACTTTTTGATTGGGTCGTTTTATTTTTCTAGCATGGAGCTGCAGGAGTTGCTTGTATATTTTTGAGATTAATTGTTTGTCCATTCTGCTGTCATTTAAATGAGCCATGGTGGGACGGGCGGTTCTGGGGCCCCTGCCTGCTGTCCTGGGTCCACCAAGGCCACCTTGGCACTGTATGAGGGCTGTGCCTGAGGAGGGCGAGGCTGCCTGGGCCCCCGCTGGAGCAGCCAGGCCTGTTGGGCCAAGCAGTGGTGGTCGCCAGCCCTCCCCTCTCTTGTTCCTCAGGGGGCCATGGCCTTCGCGTGGGTGCCTTGGACGCTCCAGCCTCCCACTTCCCCAGCACCCCCACGTCCCTGGGCTCTCAGGCCGCTCCAGCCAGCCAGCCCGAGAAGGCCTCAGCTGGCAGCCCGCTCCCGGCACAGAAGGAGAAGACAAACCTGGCCGCCTACGTGCCCCTGCTGACCCAGGGCTGGGCGGAGATCCTGGTCCGCAGGCCCACAGGTACCGGGGGTGGGCCCCTGCTCGGCCAGCCTGGGCTTCTGTCAGCTCATGGTGTGCACAGTGACGCAGACGCTCTGGACACACAGGAGCTGGTGGCGGGCATTCGGGAGGTCACCTTGAGCTGAGTCCCCAGAGGTGGGCGTGAGGGCCGGGCCAGCAGCTGGCATGCTCAGGCCGCCAGAGCAAAGCGCCGCCAGCCAGACGGCTGTAAGCACAGGATCTCCTGCCTTCTGGCCCTCGAGCCTGGGAGCCGAGCATCAGAGTTGTGGACAGGCCTTGTTTCTCCCGCGGCCTCTCTCCTGGGCTCTTAGACGCTGTCTCCTCCCTGGGTCCTTGCACGGTCACCCCTCTGTGTCTTACTCATCCTTTGCCATATGGACCCCGGTCAGAGTGGAGCAGGGCACAACGGGGGCTGCCCAGGGTGGGCAGAGGGCAGGGCTGCTGGGGTGCTGCGCTGAGCCCTGAGCCCGCCCGCAGGGAACACCAGCTGGCTGATGAGCCTGGAGAACCCGCTCAGCCCCTTCTCCTCGGACATCAACAGCATGCCACTGCAGGAGCTGTCAAACGCCCTCATGGCTGCCGAGCGCTTCAAGGAGCGCCGCGACACGGCCCTGTACAAGTCACTGTCGGTGCCCGCAGCTGGCTCTGCCAAGCCACCCCCGCCACCACGCTCCAACACAGGTGAGCGCTGGCCTGCACCTGCCCGTGCGCCCCATCTGAGGGCGGACGTGCTGCGTGGGGTCCTGGGCCGTCTTGCGCTGCCAGACGTGCGGTGCACGAGAAGGCCGGCTGCACGTGGGCACAATTCGTCTGCAGATTTGGCACTTGAGAGCGGGGCCTGCTCCTGCAGGGGGCCCTCCTTTGGAAACGTGGTGCCGTGACTCGGTGGCTGGAGGTCCCATTCAGCCGACTCCACTCGGCCGGGGGGGCACGAGCATTGATCTGCACCCTCCTCGGGTGCCCGGCCTGGAGACAGCTGCGCTGCTGCTGGGGTGTGGGTGTGGATGTGCCAAGCTCGCCTGCACCCGCGCGGCCCTCCTCCCCGGCTTCCCTGTGGCCGGTGACTGCTTGTGAGGAGGAGAGGAGCGCTCCATCCCTGGCGCGCGCCCGAGCAGCTGGGAGCGCAGGCTGCCCCTCTCTCTCTCCAGGCTCGGGTCCTTGCAGGACCAGCGGTGCCTGTCCTCTCTGCTCAGCTGTGCGTGGCCTTCCTCCTGCTGATGGGCCGCTCACGGTTTCCCTTGCAGTGGCCTCTTTCTCCTCCCTGTGCCAGTCCAGGTGCCAAGGAAAGCTGCACAGGAGCATTTCCTGGGCAGGTATTCGTACGCTCTTTAAGGAAAGCGTGTTTGCTGCAGAGCGCTGCTCTGCCTCGTAGACGCTGTGTCATCGTCCCTCCTCCGGGCACCCCTCCCGGCCCCTGTCTGAGCCTCTCACTGCCTCAGGGAGCCGTCCCCAACTCGCATGAGGACTTCAATGCAGGATGCCTGTGCTTTGCCGGCGGGAACCCCCCACTGCCTGTGCCCTCCGTGGCTGAGTTCTGTTTCCAAGCCCGTTGGGCCCTCCCAGCCCCATCCTCAGCTTGAGGGGGTGACCTGGGCGTCTCCATACCAGGGGCCAGCGGAGGACGCGCTGCT
This sequence comes from Antilocapra americana, assembly GCA_007570785.1. Lineage (NCBI taxonomy): Eukaryota > Metazoa > Chordata > Mammalia > Artiodactyla > Antilocapridae > Antilocapra > Antilocapra americana. The sequence goes on along the minus strand of ML664186.1, from coordinate 15,828,444 downwards.
CCCCTGCCCCCGCCCCGGGCCTCTGGTGCTGATGGGCCTTGTGAGCTCACAAATGGGAATGTGTCTACTGTACACATGGGCTGCCCGAGGGCCCTGCAGTCTGGCTTCCAGCCCGTTGCTCCCAGGCTCCGGCCAGAGGGTGTGGGTGGCCAGGCGCTCAGGCCACCCAGGCCTCCCACATGGGCAGGACCAGCTCGGGTGGGCACAGCAGGGCTTCTTGAGGCAGCTGACGGAGCGCGTGGTATGGGGCTGCGCTGACTCGGCCGCTTCTTCCCAGCCCCTCACCCTGGCACAGGAAACCTGGCTTTGGGGTCATGCTCCCTCCTTAGCTGCCTGGGTGGGTACTGACTCGGCAGGCGAGGCTCCACCCTCCAGAACAGCTTCAGAGCCCATGTGCGCACTGGCCCCTCACTGGTCTCTCCCTGTGGCCTGGCAGGGAGGAGCTTGGAATTCTTCTGGGCTCCTGAGGGCTGGTCAAGGCCCCTCCTCTGGGGCGGGGCCTGTCTCAGGCAGGGGCTTCTCCAGAGGGGTCCTGTCTGCCCTTGCCCACCTGCCTTGCCGGGTGAGCCCAGGCAGCTTCTGTGGATGCTGGGATGGGCAGGTGGGCACCCCAAGGGGCCAGGTGCCCCCCATCTTGACCCCTGGGAGCCCATGAAGAGACCCGCTGTGTCAGGGCACTCATAATGTCCTCCAGCCAGCTCGATGGGAGGGGGTGGCTCAGGGCCCCCGGCAGGAGAGCCTTGGGTCAGGCCCTGCTGGGGAGCCGCTGTGCCCTCTCATGGGGAAACCTGGTACCCTGAGGCCACGTGAGTGCTGGGACCGGGCCAGCACCCAGGAGCACGTCTGTGTCCTTCCAGATTCCGCAGTAGTCCTGGAGGAGGGAGGTCCAGGCGAGGCCGGTTTGTCGGTGGAGCCTCCTGAGTTGGAAGACTTTGAGGCGACACTGGGCTCCGATGGGCGCTGTGGGCGCAGCGATGCTTTCAGCAGGGTGAGTGCAGTTGGCGCTGCCTGAGGGCGCTGTGGGTGCTGTCACCCCTGATGGGGGCGCAGCGGGGCTGAGCCTTGCAATAGGCTGGTTTGCTATGCACTTCCACCGCCCCCACCCCTGTGCGTGTGTCTGTGGGGCAGGGTGGGGTCCCCCACAGTGGCCCACTTGGGGCTGTAGCCCCTCCACACTAGCATCCTGTACCCTGGAGCCTTGGCCCTGCTGCTGAGCGAAGGACATGAGAAAGTGCTTTTGGGGAAGGGGAACCGCCAGCTCGCTGCTGGCCGCCCTGAGGCCCTGGCTGGGGACGGGTGGGTCCTTATCCCTGCAGGGAGACTCAGCTGGGCTCCGCGGTGCCTCCTGGTGAGCGTTTCCTTTGGATCCCTTCTGTTCTCCCCAGTCGTCTTCCACTTCCAGCCAGGAGGAGAAGTCGTTCCACGCTGAGGAGTTGCCTCCTGGGGGCATCCCCATTGAGCGGGCGGTCTCCTCGGAGGGCTCCCGGGCCTCCGTGGACCTTGCCTTCCAGCCCTCACAGCCCCTGAGCAAGTCCAGCTCGTCGCCTGAACTGCAGACCCTGCAGGACATCCTGGGGGACCCAGGGGACAAGGCTGAGGTCGGCCGGCTGAGCCCCGAGGCCAAGGCCCGGTCGCAGTCAGGGATCCTGGATGGGGAAGGTGCTGCCTGGTCAGCCCCGGGCGAGGAGCGCCGGGGCCGGGGCCCCGCCCAGCCAGAGGGCCCCCTGCCATCCAGCTGTCCCCGCTCTCCCAGTGGGCTGCGGCCCCGAGGCTACACTATCTCAGATTCGGCCCCGTCACGCAGGGGCAAGAGGGTGGAGAGGGACGCTTTCAAGAGCCGAGCAGGGACCTCCAACACCGAGAAGGTGCCAGGCATCAACCCCAGGTGAGCCCTGCTTTCCTAGTGCTCCCGTGGGGGCCTGGTGCTGGCGGGGCCTGGGCAGAGCAGGCTAGCCACCAGAGACCAGCCTCCTTGGTGACCGCGTTCCGGCCCTGTCCCCCTTGGGCTGTGACTGCTGGCTGGGACCTCACCATCTTCTCCCCCTGACCCCCCCCCCCCCCCGCAGCTTCGTGTTCCTGCAGCTCTACCACTCACCATTCTTTGGGGACGAGTCCAACAAGCCGATCCTTTTGCCTAACGAGGTAGGTGGGTCCTCTCTCCCCCACAGAGCCCCCTGCAGCCCAGCTCCCCGAGGCCTGCGAGAGGAGAGGCCTCTCCTAGACAGGCGCTGGGCTGGGACTGGCTGGGTGGTGCTAGAGGAGGGGACGTTTCTGCCCTGGGCTCAGGCTGGGCTCTGTGGCTACAGTCTTTCGAGCGGTCAGTGCAGCTCCTTGACCAGATCCCATCATACGACACGCACAAGATCGCGGTCCTGTACGTGGGAGAAGGCCAGGTGAGGCTGCCGGGCTGGCAGGGGCGGCCTGGGTGCTGGGCAGAGAGGGTGGCCACCCTGCTGGGGGTGGGGTCCTCGTCCTCCGCAGAGCTGGGTTCTGCAGGGGCTGCTGGAGTGTCAGGTGTGCATGGAGCTCCCTGCTGTGTGTTACCCCAGGGAGGTGGCTCTGAGCGGAGACGTGGAGGAAGTGAGGATGTGCAGAGGAGTGCCGGGCAGGGGTGGCAAGGGGGCAGAGTGTGACGGGGGTGCGGTGGCACCCCTCGAGGCGGGCAGTTCCCAGCACAGGGTTTGCATTGACTTGACCTGAGTCTCAGAAGCGTCCTGGTTGCCGTGGGCCGAGGGCCAGCCCCGCAGGAGGAGGCAGGTGGGCAGCCAAGAACTCTGGGTTTTTCTGAGGACAGAGCCGGCCTTGTCAGTAGCAGACAGACTAGGATCAGTGGGGTGGAGGGGAGTGACACCCCGGGCAATGGGTGTGAAGCTGCATTGCCCTGGTCAGGTGAGTGACAGAAGGGGGCTGTGCCAACCCACACTCATCAGCCTGCCCCTGGCCCCCAGCAGCATCAGGCCCTTGGGGTCCTGCGGGCCCGGGATTGGGGGTGGCTGGGGGCGGCCTGGGAGCTGGTGCTACCTTGCCTTCGTCTCCCCGCAGAGCAACAGTGAGCTCGCCATCCTGTCCAACGAGCACGGTTCCTACCGGTACACAGAGTTCCTCACGGGGCTGGGCAAGCTCATCGAGCTCAAAGACTGCCAGCCAGACAAGGTATATCTGGGCGGCCTGGACGTGTGCGGCGAGGACGGCCAGTTCACCTACTGCTGGCATGACGACATCATGCAAGGTGTGCTCTCCCTGCCCGCTGGCCCACTCCTCGGGAAGCCCCCACCCACCTGCCCCGCTCAGCTCTGCCCACCCCACAGCTGTCTTCCACATCGCCACCCTGATGCCCACCAAGGACGTGGACAAGCACCGCTGTGACAAGAAGCGCCACCTGGGTAACGACTTCGTGTCCATTGTCTACAACGACTCTGGCGAGGACTTCAAGTTGGGCACCATCAAGGTGTGCTTGGGGGCCTTCAGAGGCGAGCGCGGGGCCCTCGGGGCAGTGGGCGCAGGTTGGCCCCTGGCAGAGCATGGAGGGGGTCTCAGAAAGTGGCCGTCAGTACCATGGTGACCCTGCTCTCACGTGAGCAGGGCCAATTCAACTTTGTCCACGTGATTATCACCCCTCTGGACTACGAGTGCAACCTGGTGTCTCTGCAGTGCAGGAAAGGTGAGGCGGGGCCGGGCGGGGTATCAGGAAGGGCCCCAGGGCTGAGCCCTGCACGAGCGCTGTGTCTCCGCAGACATGGAGGGCCTTGTGGACACCAGCATGGCCAAGATCGTGTCCGACCGAAACCTGCCCTTCGTGGCCCGCCAGATGGCCCTGCACGCAAACGTGAGCAGAGGGGGGCCCTGGGAGGCGGGGGTCGGGCCCACAAGCGCCCCCATGCAGGGCTCACTGTCCTGCCCCCCTCAGATGGCGTCGCAGGTGCACCACAGCCGCTCCAACCCCACCGACATCTACCCCTCCAAGTGGATCGCCAGGCTCCGCCACATCAAGCGGCTCCGCCAACGGGTAGGAGGCCAGGCCACGGGCGGGTTGAGGGGTGCACTACAGAGATGGGGTGGCCAGCCTGAAGAACGTGCACCACCCCCCTCTGGACTTGCTGCTGAAGCCCGCCCCCCCCGCCCCCGCCCAGATCCGTGAGGAAGCCCACTACTCGAGCGCCAGCCTGCCCCTGATGCAGACGCACCCTCCTGGTCATGCCAAGGCTCTGGCACAGGCCCCGGCTGAGCCCACGCCCACCTACGAGACGGGCCAGCGAAAGCGCCTGGTCTCCTCTGTGGACGACTTCACTGAGTTCGTGTGAGGCCCTGCAGGGTGGGTACCAGACCTGCGGGGCTTCTATGGCGCCTCCGCTAGCTGTTGGGCAGCTGTGCTGCCAGACCCTCCCTGCTTCCACGGCGCTGGCTGATGTTTATCTGTGCAAATAAAGTGCTGGTGTGGCCCAGGCCCGTGCAGTCAGACACATACCCCAGAGTGGATGCAGACCCGGAGCAGTCAGTCAACTCATTTATTTGACTTCGTCTGTTGGGGGGTGGGATCTAGGCTGTAGCTTCGGCCATGCCCAATGGAGTGGGGAGGGGGCCTGCCAGGCTGCTGCTGGGCCCTTGCCCTTGGGACAGTCTCACACGTACGTGGTCAACGCTCACCTCCCCCAGCCTGGGAGCCAGCCCCCGGGGAGAGCTTCCCCTACCAGCCCTAGAGTCCCAACCCTCACCCAGACCCGACACCAGCAGGCCTGGGTAGGAGGCTAAGGCCACAGCTATGGCAAGGCCAGCCTGGGGGGGTTTCCCCTCCAGAAGCCCTCTGTGCCCAGCACCTGCCCAAGGCCAGACTGGGATTTGAGAAGCAGCTGCTGCTCCTCCAGCTGGACGGGCAGGTCCCTGGGGAGGGAAGGCCAGCTCTGGTGGTCCCAGCTCCCTTTCAATTTGGGTGACAGTGGGCACAGGCTGCTTCAGCCACCAGACCCCTTGGCTGTATTGAAAAATAAAGCGACATACAAAAATATATACATTTTAACCCCACATAAATTATGACAGACACGCGGCGGCAGCTGGAGGCGGGTGCACTGAGCAGGGATGGAGGAGGCAATAACTTAGGGGCGGACGACAGGAGTGCGGGCCCCTCCCCAGAGCCTGGCTCCTTGGCAGGGGAGGCGTCAGCCAGGAGGGGGGCCGGGCACAGCCCGCTGTACCTGAGGACTCGGGAAATAAATTAGCATCTGAGGCCGGGCACTCGTCCAGCACTGTTGTGTCCTCCCGCAGGAGCGGGAGGGGACCCTGGGTCCGAGCTGGCCACGTGGCCTCCATAAAGTGCTGAAGCCCGCAGAGAGCCTGCCTGCTCTCTGGGGACCTGCGTGCAGCTGTTCTGCCTGGCCTGCGACCGAGGGTGGCAGAAGGTAATACTGAGCGGTGTCTGCTCTGGCTCCAAGGGGCCAGAGGGGAGCCCAGAGGCCCTGGCACTAAGAGCTGCTGGGGTGGATCTTGTTCTTGGCCCGCAGCGATGCTCTGCTGGGACCTGTAGCCAGCCCGATGCCTCGACTGGCCCGGGCAAGGCGGCTGGGCAGGATGGGCTGCAGGCCTGGGGAGGGGCCGGCGGGTGGGGAGGCCGGGGGCTCACTGCTCCTCCGGCCGTGCAGGCACTGCAGCCGCCGTTCCAGCTGGTAGACATCCTCCGTGGCCTGGTTGAGCCGATCAAACTGGGCGAGTAGGGCCTCAAACACGGCATGGAGGCGGGAGGGCTCGGGCTCCAGCTCCCGAGGCCCTGGCCGGCCCAGGCCCACGCTCAGCCCGTCCAGCTGGCTGGAGGAGGTGGAGGGGCGGGAGGTATCGGAGCCCCCACTGGGTGGGGGCACGTCTGGAGAAGCCTTGGAGCCCCGGGATGAGCGGGAGGGCAGCGGCTCCATCCCTTCGAAGCGGACTTTATGCCGGAACTGGGGGCGGCACAGGGGCTCGGTCAGTCCGGCTGCGCCCTGGGCCCTGCTGGGCCCAGGGTGCGTCCCTCTCCCCCCCTGGGCCGTACCCACCTCCTTGACCTTGCTGAAGCCCATCCAGAGGCGCAGGCGGCGCAAGAACAGCTCCACCATCTCATAGTCCTGTGGCTCCCAAGCAGGGCGGTACAGCTCCCCACGCAGAGTGTGGTACCGCCACCGCAGGAGAACGGACCCCAGCCTCAGGGCCCCCCACAGCCGCAGGGCCCAGAGCCCCGTGCACAGCATGGGGGACAGGCGCCAGGACTCGGCAGGGCACAGGGTGGGACCCCCGGTCCCAGGGCACAGCACCAGGAGGGCCTGGGCAGCGCTCTGAAGTGAGTCCACACAGGAGACCAACTACGGGGAGGGAGCACGAGTGAGAGGCGGGCCAGGCTCAGCCACCCTTTCCCTTGTCCCGCCGGGACCTACCAGGACAGCAAACTGTGCATAGGCTGCAGCGAGCACCACCAGGCCTAAGGCTGCCCCCGCGAGCTCCGGCAGCGCACGGCACAGCGTCTTGCCGAAAACCGACCACTGGCGCACAAAGCGCAGCTGCTGGGCGGCCTGCGGACAAAGGGCATCAGCCGACTAACCCTACCCACGCTGCCCGCCCCGAGCCACCGGCTCAGCCCTCACCTTGACCAAGAGCAGGAAGAGCAGCGAGGCGGTCAGACCGCTAGCCACGGCGCTCAGTTGGGCCACCTGTTCGAAGCTGGTGAAGCGGCGCGGGCGACGGCGCAGGAAGCGGGTCCACTGGCGGTCGGCGGCGCCCAGCTGGGCCAAGCGCACCAGCGCCGCGGCTGCCGTCAGCGCCACCAGCAGCCACCGCGCCCAGGTCCCAGCCCGCATGGCGCGCGCGCGCCCCTCCCTGCGCCAGGCGCGCACCTCGGCCGCGGAGAAGTACAATGCGAACACGAGCAGGCTCACCTGGAGGGGCGGGGCGGGACCGGGAGGGCGGGGTCAGGTCCGAGGAAGGAGGCCGGGCCGGGGCCGGGGCCGCGGGGGCGGGGCCTACCGAGGTGAGCAGCGGCAGCGAGAGGCCGGCGCTGAGCCTCCGCAGCGCGAACGGGCGGACGCTGAGTGCCGCCACTGCGTGTCCGGCCGCCGGGAACTCCAGGCGCAGCGTGATGGCGGCGTGTAGCCCCACGGCCGGGCTGTAGCGCGTCAGCTCCACAAACACTGCGCGGCTTCTGCGAGGAGGGCACAGGCAGGGATCAGGAGTCTGAGCGGGCCGCGCCGGGAGAGGCTGGTGCTCTCCAAAGGGGCTCGGGCAGCAGGTGTCGCGGGGACGGGGCGGCGCGCGCGGGGGGGGGGGGGGGGGCGGGGGGGGGGGCTGAGCGCGGGGCCCACCTGTTGTCGATCCAGTTGTGCATCTGCAGGAAGCCCAGCTGCGTGCGGCTCTCCTCCAGGCTGGGTCCCAGCTCCTGCACGTAGCCCCCGCTGTCGTACACGGCGCAGGAGCCCCAGGACCATACGCTGCCGGGAGGGGCGGAGTCAGCGCTGGTGCCCCCGCAAGTTCCTCTGAAGGGGCTGCCCCTGCCCCCGGCACCCCGGCTGCCCTCCGGACTCACCCCAGCAGGTCTGGGGCCGAGTAGGCCCAGATCATGGAGCCGTTGAGAGAAGCGCTCCCCCAGCCAACGCCATAGTCGCTGGTGCTGAAGCCGCCAGAGGCTGCTGAGCACGTGGGGTCCCTGGAACCAGGCGGGTGTGGGCAGAGCGCTGAAAGCAGAGGGTCCAGGGCCCTGCCTGTTTACCAGCCTCAGGGCCAAGTTCAGCGGGGCCTCACCGAACCTGCCCAGCACCCCACGAAGTAGGTGTTGCTGTCTGCACATCAGAAGACCCAGGCAGGCAGTCACCCAGCTGCGAGCCTTGGATCCAGACCCCGGCAAAGGCTTCCCTTTGGAAACAAGTTAAGACTAAGTGCCAGGGCGCCCCTCGGCTACTCACCTTCCTGCAGCCGCACCTGTCGCAGCCGTGGGGGCCCCAGCTCCGGCCTGGACTGGTTCCCGTGGATGTAGGGGAGCAGAACGTGAGACATCCATGGCCAGAATTCGTCAGACCTGCCCAGGCCAGACCCAGAGTCGGTCACATGGCCATCCCTCATGGCCCAGCCCCCCGGGGTGAGAGGCCCAGGGCACACTGCTACCACAGTCCTGGCCGGGCCAGCAGGAGGTGGCCAGTGCTGCCCAGGGGAGGAGGCACAGCCTTGGCTTCCTGACACTTGGGGCTGGTGAAGCTGTGCTAGGCCTGTCCTGTGTCCTCTCCCCATCGCCAGCAGCACCCACTCCAGTTCTGATGACCAGAAATGGATTGAGACACTTCCCAACATCCCCGAGGGGCTGCGCTGCACCAAGGGCGGGGTTGAGGTGGACCCTGGCCAGCATCAGCACCGCCCTGGCCCGGAGAACAGACCTATGCCTGCATACAGGGCATCCATACCGGGTGATGGCCAGGAAGGCCTGGCTGTCCAGCTCTTGCTTGATGGCGCTCTGCAGGCGGTAGGCATGGTTGTGGCACGAGGTATCCCCATAGTTGGCCAGCAGTGTCACCAGCAGGAAAAACATGTAAACCAGAAGGCCCTGGGGAGCAGGGATGGCCCTGGGGTCAGCCAAACCCAGCCTGGCACCCAGTGGGTGCAGCCAGTGACAGAGCGTGGCTTCCACATGCTGGGCAACAAAGTGGCCACAGCCAGGGAGGCTGGTGCTGAGAGCCAGGTCTGTGAGCACACATGGTCTGCGAAGGCCAAGAAGCTGCATTAGGGCCCCATGAGGCTGGGCAGGAGAAGGTCATGGGAGGGGTGTGGACCACAGAGCCCTAGACCACCGGTGGAAGGGCCTTCTGTGGTCAGGAGGAGGGCACATTGAGGCTTCTGAGAAAGGCGGGCCCTCGTGGAAGGTGCTGCCTGGGCCAGGAGGCTGGGAAGGAAGGCCAGGCAGGGAGGCCAGGTGCCAGTGCAGGGCCCGAGCTCACCTGCAGCATTCCGTGCAGCCTCTTGACCTTCCGGGCTTCCTCCTTTGCCAGGAAGAGCGCGAAGCCGTGGGGCGGCCGCACACGGGGCACACGCTCGCTCACGGGCGTCACGGCCGGGCTCTCCACCAGGGTGTCGTCCTCATCGGGGTGTAGCCGCTTGGCTACCAGGGAGAAGTACAGCGCTTCCAGCAGAACCTGGGCCAGGGTCGGCGTCAGAGGGGCCCACGGCAGCCAGAGGCTGGCGGGCTGGCCCCCCACACCCCACTCACCTTGAGCGGCTCCCAGCAGAGGAATGAGGCCAGGAAGCTGGAGCCACTTGAGAGGAGCCACATGACAGACACGCTGGGGGGGAAGCTGGCGCCGACCCACCCTGACACGCCCACGGCCACGGCCACCAGAAGCAGGCTGAGCCCATGGGCCAGGGGTGCACACCAAGCTGGCAGCAGCCGCTTCCGCAGACCCTCAACCAGCCCTGGGAAGGCAGACAGATGGATCAGTAGCAGCTCAGAGGAATGGGGAGGCTGTCCTGGGACCTGGGCGCGCACCTGTCCTGGGAAGCCTGCTTGGCGGAGGCTGCTCCCATGTCAGGCCTGGACTGGGCAGCCCTGTGTCCCCCAGGCTCCGCAGCATCACGGGCTGGGTCTTCTCGCCAGGGTCGCTGCACCTGAGGCAAGATGGGGGCACTCGCCAGTCACTGCTCGGGGCGTAGCCAACCCCCTCTGGCCTCTGTGGAGAGAGGACACCGCCCCAGGCCAGGTAGAGGGTGCTGGGCCCGCTGGCTGCTCTGGCTGGGGTAGAGCCAGGGCTTAACCACCTGACGCTTGCCTTGTGGTGCTGAAACCCGATGTCGTCCTTCCTGCTACTGCTCCAGCAGCCGTCGCCCCAGTGCCATACCAGGGCTGCTTGGCTGAGCTCCCCACCACCGACCCCCCGGAGCCCGACACTCACAGGCCAGCGAGCAGGTCCGTTTCTCCCTGAGTGTCCTGGGTGGGGGCCAGGCTGCCGGCCCCTTCAGCCAGGATCTGCCGGATCAGGTCCTCATCTGGAGGGGGTGGGACAGGTCAGCCCGGAGCCCTCCTGGGGGGTCCGGGCAGCGTCTCCCCATCCCGCTCACCTGAAGCTGAGAAGTACTTGGCAGGCGAGGAAGGGCTGACCAGGGAGAGACTGTCCTCCTCCAGGCCCGGTGTGAGGCCCATCCGGCCCCGAGCCAGCCGCTGCAGGGCGCTGCCCATGACGGACGGGTCACTCAGCAAGTCTGGCCAGCTGAGGGTACCTTCGCCGGACGGCCAGCACACCAGGCTGCAAGCAACCGTCTGCCAGGGATGCCCGGGCACGCGGCCACACACACACCCCACCCGAGCCCTGCTACACGCAGACACACGGGACTCTAAGCAAAGGCTCCCACGACCGGCGTGTAACACAGATGAGAACACGTGACCCACACGACACACGGAGGCAGCCACACAATGCCCACGACATGCGGACAGGCACATGTGACATGAGCTACACGAGGCGCAGCTGACCCACAAGAGAAACAGCTCACACTTCCTTTAGGGACCCCACCTTTTAGAATCCTCCAGAAATAAGTCCTGTTTCGTTTGTCCAGCAAAGCCCTGTTGAGAAGCACACAGAGAACCTGATCCCAGACTGCCCGGGCCGCAGCCCCACCAGGGCAGGCCCCGGGGAGCCCGCACCTCGGCACCAAGGCCCGGGAAGGCGAGCACAGAGCTGTCCAGCATGGACGAGTCCAGGCAGCTGTCCACGTCCAGCGCCTGCGGCCCTGCGGGGGTGGGGCTCGGGCTCCCTGCCACCTGCGGGAGAGGCGGGTGGTCAGCGGGACGCAGCTTGGGCCCACACTGTGGGGAGGCGTGCCTGCTCTGGCGAGCAGAGTCTGAAGCAGTGCTGTCCTGAGAACGTTCTAGAACCACGCATGCACTCTACACCTACAGACTCCGTCACAGGAGCCACTCGCCACGTGCCAACGTGGAGAGCCAGGAATGTGAGACCTGTGACCGAGAAGCTGAAGTCGTATCTAATTTGAATCAGCATTAACTGCGGGCAGCCTCACATGGCTAAGGACAACCCTACCAGGTGGCTGGCCGGGGTGTGTGACCTTTGCCGAGCACTGCCCGAGGTCTCTGTCTGGCTCTGGCTTCAGGGCTTGAGTCAGGAAGTGCCCCCCTCAGGTTTTATCGAGCCTGTGTGGGACTGGTGTTAACCTTCCCATAACTGCTTGGGGGACTCGCTACTGAGGCCACCTGAGCTGTTCTTGGAGCTTTTAAGTGACCTCCCATCCAGGGTCTGCTCAGACTTTGTCCTCAGGTAGGTTTTCTTAGAACCCGCAGCTCGTCATCCTGGGAGCCCGTCCCTGCCTCCTCAGTGACCTGACACGCGGGTGTAGATAGCTCACGGGGGCCCGTTCACGCCTGACTCTGACATGCTCTGGGTGCTGACCCTCCCTGGCCCCCTCTGGACAGCCCGGCGATGCTCAAGGGCCCCACACACCTTGCTCCGGGACATGCGGAAGAGGAACAGGACGGCCAGGTAGACAGGGTAGACGACCAGGCTGGACACCAGGCCGGCGGCGACGGTGTCCAAGCTCAGCGGGGCCAGGCTGGACACGGGGCCCTGGCTGCAGGAGAGGACAGACAGGCTGGCTGGCGGAGAGGCGGCGGGGGGTGGGGGATGGGGGTGGGGGTTGGTGGCCGAGGCAGGCGGGCCGGCCCCGCAGCACGCACCTGTGGGCGCTGTCCCCCACAGCCCCGTACCACACGGCGTTAGCACCCAGGAAGAGGCCGACGAGGAGGACGCAGCACGTGGCACGCTGCACGCGCGTGAAGCGGCTTCGAGGTGGCCGGTCCCACATGGAGAGCCAGACATGCTTGTCGAAGAAGCCGCGCTGCAGCTCGGCCACCAGGAGGCGCTGGAACCGCCGCAGTGCCGCGTCGCCTGTTGGGGACAGGCGGACTTCAGGAGACCCCAGGTCAGGCATTTGTTTGTTTTGCAGCGGCCGCCAGGCGGGGTCTTACTTGCAGCCAGCACCTCCTTCTCCACCAGGCCCCCGTTGGCCTCCGTCTCCACCGACAGCCAGTCGTTGACCAGGAAGAAGGTGCTGCGGGCGCTCTGCAGGTCCCGGACGATGACATGCTGCAGGAACCAGGCGGGGCTCAGCCCTGCGAGGGGGGCGGGAGGTCAGGGCCGGCAGGCAATGGGCAAACAGTAAGGGCCAGCAGGCAGTGGACGGGCAGGGCCGCCAGGCGTGGGTGGGCAGGGCAGGCCAGGCGGGGTGGGCGGTCAGGGCCAGCAGGCAGCAGGCAGGCAGGCAGGGTGGGCAGGGCAAGCCAGGACAGGCAAGGTGGGTGGTCAGGGCCAGCAGGCGGCAGGCAGGGTGGGCAGGGCAGGGCAGGGCGGGCGGCGGGCCCCCACCTTTGTTGTCGTGCCACACACGGATCTTCCACAGGCGGCCCAGGCTGTGTGGGGTGGCGATCTGGAAGACGTCCAGGCTGTTGCGCTGGAAGGCTCCGTCCCCATCCAGGTGCCGGTGGCCGCTGCGGCCGTCTGCCCCACACAGCATGATGCCCACGTGAGCCGTGGTCCCTGGAGGATAGGCGGACAGGAGGCACGACTCTGGGTATCTATCCCCAGATGCTGACCCCCGCGCGTCTGCCTGTCTATCTCCCTTCGACAGGCATGGCCCATGCTCCGTGGCTCCAACAGACCATCCCGGGCCCTCAAACTGTTCCACGAATGGCTCCCAGTAGTGGTGGAGTGTTAACTGCGGGTGACCACGTGGAACAGAAACACGGTTGCCAGCCTGCAGTCTGCTACGCGAGTAAGAGACTCCTGTCCCTGCTGGAGACCGGTCACCGCACACCTGTCTCCACACAAACCACCCAGCGCACAGCACTCTTGCCTCCGTGTTGGCCACGGTAAACTTACACAACGTTTTATGAACGTCAGAGACAAATGGAAAAAAACTTCAAAAATAAACATTTCCCTGGACTTCCTTGGTGGTCCAGTGGCAAAAATCTGCCTTGTAATGAAAGGGACACAAGTTCGATCCCTGGTCCCGGAAGATTCCACGTGCAGTGGGACAACTTGGCCTGGGCGTCATGGTGACAAAGCCTGCGCTCTAGAGCCCGCGAGCCGCAGTCTTGAGTCAAGAGCGCTGGAGCCTGTGCTCTGCAGCCAGAGAGGAGCGCTGGAGAAGGCCCATGCAGCAACTGAGACCCAGGGCTGCTTCAGGATAAACACATGAACATTTAAAAAAATAAATACTTTCTCAATGAGAGAGGACCAGGGTGTAAAGATGAAGCACAGCAAATAGATGAAAACTGGCACCAAAGAAATGCACTTCAAATCAAAGGCAAACACGCAGCTAAAGACCCAGCCAACTGAGCGGCTCCCGCCACCGCCAACCCAGGCCCAAGAAAGGCTGCCGGTGGCAGCAGAGTGGCTGACACAAGCGGGGACAGCGGCTGCAACACAAAGGATGAAGATGTCGCAGAGCAACTGACATGGCAAACACTTCTTCGTGTGAGACGAGCTCTCGGAGGAGCTTCACAGCAGAAGCACTGACGACGTGGGCAGTGAAACGACCTCTGCCAGAAGCACAAAGCCGCCCTAAGGTGGCGCTCACCGATGGGGACACCGCTCAGACTGCTCGCTCAGTTTCCCCCATAGAAACAAGACGCCTGATCTCAGCGTCCAACTCGGACGCCACACAGTACTGACCCCAGGCCAACCTGCTTCTCTGATGTCTGTAACCGATGGTCAGAGAGCTAGGGACATCGTGAAAACAATTTTTTCACCAGGACAACCTGCTACCATTTAGTAATCACCTCCCATACCGATAGATGGGCTTCCGTGGTGGCTCAGTCAGTAAAGAATCCACCTGCAATGTAGGAGACCCAGGCCGATCCCTGGGTCAGGAAGATTCCCTGGAGAAGGAAATGGCAACCCACTCCAGTATTCTCGCTTGGAGAATCCATGGACAGAGGCTGGCAGGCTATAGTCCATGGGGCCGGAGTTGGTCATGAGTTAGTGACTAAACCACTACACAGATGGATGCTCCGGCTGGTCCTGCCCACCTGTGCATGCTGGTGGCTGCCCTGTGGGCCTGTGTGTCCACAGGCCACTGCGTGTGGACCCGCCCTGCCAAAAGCCTCTCACCTGAGCCCCGGCCCCAGCCGGTCTTGACCAGGATTTCGTACTTGAAGCGGCCCCCCTTCCCGCAGAACGGGATGGCACGGACACGGCGGACATCCAGCTGGTCCAGCTTCCGCAGGATCACGGCCATGACAGCATAGGTCAGCAGGCACACGGCGCAGGTCAGCAGGACGACGTAGTTGATGCCTGAGGCCGGCTCCTGGGGAGACAGGCCCTTCAGCCCCGAGGCTGCGCACCACGGCACCAGGCTTCCCTCCATCTGGGCACAGCGCTACTCACAGGAAAAGTGAACTCAACACGGCTGGCGGGCACAAAGAGGCTGGCACCGAAGGCGGTGAGGTGGCGGGTGAGGCAGACGGCCTCGCGGGGCGAGGTCTCCTCCAGAGGCACCAGCCCCTCCGTGCGCCATGCCATGTCCTCCTCGCTGAAGTACTGGCAGAGCGACGTGTACAGACTCACGGACACTGCCAGTGCCGACCAGCGGAAGTGGCTGCTCAGGTTCAGGTAGTAGCTCGCGCCCGAGTCTCGGGACCTGAGGAGGGGGAGGAGCGTGTCATGGCCAGGCCCTGCCCGGCCCACACCCACCACGGGGAGCCCACCCGCCAATGAGGCCCACTGCGTACCCCGGGGCGATGAAGAAGGTGTAGGGCCTGTGGTCGCCGCCTGCCAGGGCCTCCAGGCTGATCCTCTTGCTGGCTGAACAGTTGTGCTCGTTGGGCCGGGGCTCCGAGTGCAGGTAGGCGGCCAGGAAGGGCTCGGGCTCCTCCAGCAGGTACTGCTCTGTGGGCAGGTGGCATAGGCAGGCTCGGAACCCCGCCTGGCAGCTCACACGCCCGGGAGCTCTCCCCCGTGGCCCTCCAGCCAGGCCCCTAGAGCCTTGGGAAGCAGGACACAGGCCTGACTGAAGACTGCAGGTTGGGGTGCCCACGAGAAATGCCTGTCTAGCTGGCCACCCTGCAGCCCCATACGCCCGAGCGGAAAAGAGAAGGAGGCCGCCTGCGAGGGGCCGGCCAACCACGCACCGTCCAGCACTGAGAAGGAGAGCTGCAGGTGGAGCCCGGCCTCAGGGCTGCTGTTCTCGGGGGTGACCACGACGCTGACCGAGGCCCGGGGCGGGAGGACGGCGGAGCCAGCAGGGACACGCTGGCCCTGGGCAGCCTGGCCCGAGTTGTTGGGCACCTTCACAGTGATGGCGCGCTCCGAGGCCAGCTGCCTGATGGGGATCTGGGCACCGGTCTGCGTTTGGAAGGCCATGGAAGCTACCTTGGTGGAGACGGTGTAGTTGCTGATGTAGCCGAAGGGGAAAGGGTTGGAGTCCACGAGCAGGATGAGCTGCACCACGTCGCTGAGGTTGGGCAGGGCCGCGCTGAAGGCCTCGGGGATGGAGAAGTGGCAGCCAGGGCCCGGGACGTCACCCTGGCACAGCAGGCTCCGTGGGTCCGAACGCTTGCCCTGGGCCAGGATCTCCTCGCCCGCCAGCGTCAGGGGCTCCTCGTTGAGCACGCGAGAGCGTGTCAGGATGCCCACAAGGGCGGATGAGAGCTGGTAGGCCCTGGACGCCACCAGCAGTGAGGGCGGCTCCGCCCCCAGGTCCGAGGGCTGTGGGCCCTGCACATCGGAGCTGGCCACGTGGATGAGATCGCCTGTTGGCGGGAGAGGTCACGGGGAGGGGTCAGAGATGGGAGGGGAGCAAAGGTCAGAGGCGCAGGACAGAGGCAGAGATCAGTGGTCGACGGGGTGGCACACCTGTGATGTTGAGGATGCTGTCCGCAATGGTGGTGGGCGTCCCTGCACCCGTGGCAGTCTCCGCCTGCAGGATGCGCATCATGTCCTCCAGCCTGTGCAGTGTCTTCTTCAGGCACGAGCGGCACACAAACTCCGGGCTGGACACCTGCAGGGCACCCGCACCCCGTCTAGCCAGCTGGCCAGGCCAGGCAGGGCCCCTAGGGCAGCCTCTGCAGGGACCTCCCCACCTCTGCCGGCCGATCCGAAGCACCCTTCCCACTGCGTTCTGCAGAAGCCACAGTGCACACACCTCTGCCCCCGCCTCTCCGGAGAACCCCTCAGTGACCCTTCCCCACGTGCAAGCCAAGTTCAAGGTAACGTGGCCCCACTGGCCATCCCAGCCCCTCACACGGCTCACCAGCTACAGAGCAGATGGTGACCCCACCCTGCGCAGAGACCCTGCGCTGCCCTCCTGAGAACTCAGCAGCAGCCCCTGGCCTCCCTGGCACCGTGCCCCCATCAGGATGACGCCCAGCCCAGCCTGGCCCTTGCCTCCTGGGCAACAGGGTGGGGACCACAGACCCAGGGGGAGCACAGAACAGCGTCTCCACGTCCACCACCCCCAGCTGGTGCTCCGTGTGCCCAGAGCCCTGGGGGCTGCCCTGGAGGGTGTGCAGCTGGGCAGTGGGCAGCCGGGCAGACGTTGCTGGGAAGGGAACTCTCAGGCGTCGGCGGGGATGGGGTGCAGGGCCGGGTTGCTGTGGGGCTGGGCCCGTCCTACCGTGCACTGGGCCAGCGCGGCCGCCACCTGCTGGATGTCATCCACCGTGTTGACCCGCAGGGACACCAGCGTCTCCGTGATGTTTTTCCGTATCTGGGCACGCAGCTCCTGCCTGGGATCCGGCTCCGCCAGCAGGGGTAGGGCCTGCTCATACTGCGGGCACAGGGCCGTCAGCGGGCAGCACCGGCCCGGCACCAGCAAAGGGGGCTTCCCAGGACCTGTGGGGGGGGTCGCCTGGCACCAGGGGGGCGTCTCACCCACCTCATTGAGCACAGTGATGAGAGCCAGTGAGTACTCCATGACGTGCTGGGGGTCAGCCTGCCGCAGCAGCCCTGGCAGTGTGCTCCCTGCCAGGCTATGCAGCCAGCCCGTGAGGTCCGGAGGGCCATCAGCGGGGTCCCCGGGGGGGTCTGGCAGGGTGATGGTCAAAGACCTGGGAGCAGAGGCGGGGCATGAGTGGGGCTGGGCCCTCTCCTGTCCCCGGCCAGGGCGGCTCCACAGGCGCAGGCTCACCTGTTGAGGGCGACCACGGTGGCCCCCAGCTGGTCCTGCACCAGCACAGCCAGGCCCACCACGAAGTGGGGCGCGAAGCCGGGCGGCAGCACGGCCCCGTATGTGGCGAGGCTGCCCTTGTAGACGCAGAACTCCTCGCAGTGGCCCTGGCGGCAGCGCCGCAGCTGCAGGGCGTACACCAGTGGCGCACCCGCATCTTCCGCGTCCTGCCAGCCTGTGGGCCCAGGGCATCAGCGAGGTCCCCGCCCGCCCCGCCCGGCCCCGTGGCCGCTGTACTCACCCGTGCACCCAAAGTGCAGCTTGGTGGTGAGGGCACGCACGTCCTCTAGCGGGAAGAGGCGGCAGGAGCCACCCCGTGGCGGGCGGTTAGGTGCCAGGCGGATGGAGGCGCAGCCCTGCTCCTGGCCCGAGCGACCCAGCACGGTCAGCGTAAAGGTGTAGCCCTCACCATCGCGCAGCACGCCCCGCCGCACCACCAGCCGCATGCCCGCGCTGCCCGTGGATGTGGTCGCTGCGTCCAGCACCAGCGTCTCGTTGCTGAAGCTGCGTGCAGCCCAGAGCTGAGGGAACATGGAGACCACAGTGCTCGGGGAGGGTCTCCCCAGGACCCCCCGCCAGCACCCCCAGCGCCTCCCACTCACCCCGCGCGCCGGACCCCCGTCGCAGTTGTCACAGCGGCCCTCCAGGTACACGTAGGAGCTGCGGCTCACCGCGTACACCGCCTGCGCCTTGCAGGACACGCACTCCAAGGACACAATGGGCACCCGGCCGCTGCGGACCAGCACCTGGAAGCCGGCAGGATGAGGGGCCTGCCCATCCTGGACGGGGCTCTGCTCCCAATGCCAGACCCTCCCATCCACCCGTGTGGAGGGCAGCAGCAGAGCCGCAGGTGAGCAAGGCTGCCAGCCCTGTGGTGCCCAGCCCTCCTGCGCCCCTGGCCCTGCCAGCCCCACCTGCCAAGGCTCCTCTCAGGTCAGCCCTCACCCAGGACTCTATGCATTTGTGACTCCCAGGCTAGAGGAGAGAACGGGAGGACCACAGACCACGAGAGCTTGTCTTCTGCAGCCCCCAGGGCACCCTACAGGTGCGCAGACACAAGTGGACGGAGGAGCAGAGGCAGAAAGGCGTAAGCAAGCACGCGTGTCCGTGCAGGGACTACAGCTAGCTGGGTGTGGCTCCGTCTGAGCCCCCCGCTGCTGTGCACTCTGGGGGATCCCTGGCACACAGCCCCAGATGGCCCCTCTGGGCAGGACCCCCGCCGGGCAGAGGCCTGGCACCCTCCAGCACAGTGGATGTACCCCATCTCAGGCACCAGCAGAGCCTGGTGCACCGGCTCCTGTCACAGCCAGTGGGGTGCCACGTGCTCAGGAAGGAAGACTGCGCCCCACATGCGAGGCCAGGCCTCCCCGTTCTGGGAGGGACCCCCACGTGCTGGGAAGGGATGGCCTAGGGCTGCGCCTAGAGGCTTCCCGTGCTGCCATGGCCTTTTTAGAGGAAAGCCAAGCTAAGAACCGTCTCGTTAAACAAAAGTGGCATCAAGACGAGAGGAGTAATAACTCAAGACCAATGGCTTTCAGGAGCCCCGAAACTAAACAGACCCCTTAGGAATGCGAGCTGGGTTCTGCGTGAGCTCCGCCTCACTAGCCACGCCGGTCTGGGGGCCGGGGGCTCCCTGGGGCTGGGCCACGGCAGCACCCACCGTCTGGCTGGTGACCTCCTCCTTGCGGCCGGCCTTCCACACAGTCAGATTGAAGGTGTACTCCACGCCAGCACGCAGGCGGTCCCGAGGGATGGTGACCACGCTGCTGCCACGGGGCCCGAAGTTCAGCGCACAGCCGCCAGTCTCGCTCTGCAGCCCGTAACAGCGGGGTGTGAGACCACAGAGCCGCTCTGGCCCGGCGGCTGGGAAGATCCCCGATCTCCCTCTGCGGCCCAGCCCCCTCCCCGGGCACTCGGACCCCAGGCCTGCCGGGCTCGTCACACAGATGCCCCGAGTGGGGCGGGGAGGATGCACGCCCCATGGGGCTGACCTGCGTCGCGGCCACGCAGGCCCAGTGGAAGCTGAGCGGCGTCTGGTCGCCATCCTCCAGGTTGGGGTCGTAGGACTTGCTCCCGTCCAGCACCAGGTCCTGAGAGTCTGACCACACGCGGGAGGAGCCGCCCTCGACGATGGGCACCAGACGCTCGGGGGCCACCGTCACGTTGGCCTGGATGCTGCGAGCCAGTGGGGTGTCTCCGAATGACACCACAAACACGAAGCAGTAGTGGCCCACGGGCAGTGTGAGCCGCGGCAGCACCAGCTGGGGCCGGCCCACGTCCACGCCGGGCAGGACCACACGTGCTGCACGCCCCGACCGCTGGCAGCTGGCGGCACGGTACACCTCCCAGCGGTACTCGGTCTGGTAGGTGACACAGTCCCGCAGATCCACGTGGGCCTCCAGGTAGTTGCGCTGGGAGCGCCGCATGAGCACCTGCGGGGGCAGGGCCACGGCCACCGCGGGCTCCCTGCAGGCCAGCACACGGACGGTGACGGTGGCCTGCGCCACGAAGAAGCTCACCAGGTTGGAGGCGTTCACCTGTACACGGTAGTCCCCGGGCTGCGGGTAGGAGTGCGCCGCCCAGGGCACCTCCGTGTCCTCCACCGGGGCCCCGTCCCCGAAGTCCCAGTGGTAAGACACGCGCCGGGCACTGGGGCTGGTGGCCGCCTCGAAGTGGGCGGACCGGTTGGCGAAGCAGCGGTGGCCGCGCAGAGCCACGTGTTGGATGGTGTCCTGCACCTCCAGCAGCAGCGTGCGGTTCACGCCGCCCAGCTCGTTGAAGGCGCGCACGTGGATCTCCAGCAGCCCAGCGGCCACGGGGGTGTAGGTGACATCGCGGCCTGACAGGATAACCAGCGAGTCCCCCTGCACCTTCTGTAGCGAGAAGTACCAGGCGTAGGCGACGCGGGAGCCGCGCTGCACACGGGCGCTAAAGTTCCGCTCGGCGCCCGTGGCGATGGCCGGCTCGCAGCAGTTGGGCACCTGCAGCCCAGCCACGGCCTCCAGCACCGAGACGCGCACCTGGGCCTGCGCCTGGCTCACGTGGTTCTCAGCGTGCACGCTCACCGTGTAGTCCCCGACCCGGGGGAAGCTGCGGGAGAAGTGGGGCGTGGGCAGCACCTCGAGGCCAGCCCCACCGACCTGCAGGAGGAGGCGGACGGCCGAGCCGGCGGCCAGCAAGATCTGGAAGTGCACTGGCTGCCCGGGCTCCACCACCTTCCTGCTGGCCCACAGCACCAGGCCCACGACGGGCTCCTGCACCGTGAGGCTGTGTGTGGCCACGACCCAGCTGACCGCATTGGAGGCGTTGAGCTGGACCGAGACTGGACCGGGGTCGGAGAGGACCACGGTGATGTGCTGGCCCTGCCTGCTGCCACCCGGCACGGCCCAGTGCCAGCTCACGTCGGTGCCCGTGGCCAGCTGCCCCCAGAAGGGCACCGTGGACCCGGCCACCACAAAGCCACCGTCCAGACCCCCAGCCCGGATACAGAGGCCACCAACGGGAACCTGCACAACCACCTCCACACTGGCATTGGCTGAGCCCAGCTGGTTCTCGGCTGTGACTGTGACCAGGCGCAGGCCGGGGCTGGGGAAGCTGAGGGTGGTAGACGGCTCCAGGGTCTCCCAGCACAGCCCCTCCTCCAGGGACCAGGAGTAAGTGATGCCGCTGCCCCCAGCCAGCTCAGCCTGGAGGGCAATGCTCGCGTTGACAGCAGCTGGGTTCGGGGAGGCGGTGATGGTCAGCCACCCCACAGGCTCCACGAAGTCCACCGTGCAGTTGGCCGAGGCACTGCCCAACATGTTGGTGGCCCGCAGCTGGACGTGGTAGGTGCCGGCCTCAAGCACAGTGAGTGAGAAGGCTTTGCCGCTGCCGGCCAGGCCGGGGCCGCCGTCGCGCTGAGCGGCCCAGCTGTAGGAGATGTTGGTGCCGTCCCGCACTGCGGCCTGCAGCTGCAGCGTACGGTTGGTGGGGAAGCAGCAGCCGCCGCCCACCACCTGCAGCCCCTCGATGTGCTGCAGGACGTAGATGAAGATGCTGTCCTGGGCGGCACCCACCTCGTTCTCGGCCGTGACGATGATGTTGAAGGTGCCCACCGAGCGGAAGGTGTAAGAGATGGTGGGGCCCCCGGGGATGGGCGTGCAGCGGTCACAGAGGACCCAGGAGTAGCGCACATCGCTGCCAGCCTCCAGCACCGTGCTAAAGCTCACGCTGCCATTGAGGGGCACCACTGTGCGGCTGGCGTTCACACTGAGCCCCTGCACACGCTGCTGGACCGTCACGTTCAGCCAGGCCTCCCCCCGGCTCACCGCGTTCCAGCCAGTCACCCTGACTTGGAAGCAGCCCGTGCTGCCGTAGGCGTGGGTGACAGCGGGGCCCTGCAGCCGCTCACCGGCCCCTAGCTCCCACAGGTAGCTGGCGGGGCGCCCGCGGCCCACGGCAGAGAACAGGTAGGGCTGCTGCAGCTCCAGAGCGTGGGAGCCGTTGACCCTGATGCCCGTGACCTCCACAGGCTCCTGCACCTCTACCAGCGCTGAGTCGTTGGCGGCTGAGATGTTGTTGGACGCGGTAACCGTCACCAGGTAGGAGCCCGCCAGCCGGTAGGTGAATGTGGCCTCAGGGCCCCCGACGCGGGCAGCGGCATCCTCGGCGCCGAAGTCCCAGGTGTAGCGGTAGGGGAAGGGGGGCCAGGCGTGGGCCACCAGGTGGGCCTCGTCTCCAAGCCGCACGAACTGCCTCTCGGGCTGCAGGGTGACGTTGCCCAGCTCAGGCTCCACGCAGACGCTGCTGAAGTAGTGTGCCTTGTTCACACGGCTCGACAGCACCAGCGCCAGTGGGAATGTGCCACTCTGCGTGAAGTTGTGTGTCACGGTTGGGTCCCCCCGGACGCTGATGTTGGCTGAGCCGTCCCCGAAGGTCCAGTCAAAGACATAGTGGGCAGGGTCCCCAGTGACGTGGGCCGTGAGCCGGGCGTGTGGCTGGGAGGCAATGCAGGCCACCGGGTCGATCCACAGCACCTCCAGGACGAAGACGTGCACGGGCAGGCTGCGGGCCAGGTGGCCGGCGGGGCTGGATGCGCCCACCGTCACCGTGCAGTTCTGCGCCCGCCGGTACACGTGCTCCACCGTGGCCTCAGGGCCCGTGAGCACCGTGCCGTCCCCCATGTCGAAAGTCCACGTGATGTTGTCGCCAGAATCCAGGGCAGCACTGACCACCGCGGGCGCACCCTGCTCCACGGCAGGGCTCAGGCTCACCGTCAGGCCTCGGAGCTCCTCAAAGACGCGGACGCTGACACCCGCAGTTGCGTGGCTCACCGTGTTGTTGACCTCCAGGCGCACACGGTACACGCCCCTTGAGGTGAACGTGTGGTTGACCTCTGGCTGGGGCTGGGAGACAGCTGGGGAGCCGTCCCCAAAGTCCCACGTGTAGAGGACACCGCCCGGCGACGGAAGCGGGCGTGGGAAGAAGGCGGCGGGCTGTCCAGCTACCAGGACCTGGCTGCCCACGGCCACGGCCACGGCTGGCAGGGCGGCGCGCACGCTGACAGGCACCCACTGCGTCAGGTTCTCGAAGGCGGTGGACACGAGCAGGGTCAGGTTGTATTCACCTGGTGGACAGGCCCCGAGTGGGGACATGGCTGAGCCAGTGCTGCCGCCCGGCTCGCAAATCCCCTCCCGACCTGGGTTGTGGGTGGGACCGCAGGGCAAACAGGGCCCCAGGCAGAGTGTGAACACCTACAGCCCACATTGAAGAGGCGTTAAAGAGGTGAAGGGTGACCGTCTCAGGGGTGAACGCCCTTGGGCGACGAGGTGGGTGCAGGGCCGGGCTCACTAGGCTATTCACACTTCCATGTGAGGCTTCTGGGACTTGAGAAGCAACTTACAGAGATCTCCACTTCTCTCCCAGAAAAGGCTCAGGGGCGGGGGTGGGAGCGCCAGAAGGGGCCTGCTTCTGGCCATCAGACGTGCGGCGAGGGGCTCTGAGGCCCAACCCCCCTCGCCTCCCTTCTTCAGGCCAGTGGGGGCCCCAGGCCATCAGCCCTGGCTGCATTCTGGAGGCAGGGCCCAGGGACTACCCCAGGGAGGCACTGCCCCGGGGCAGAGCGCAGGAGCTGCGGGACGTGAGGGCGGCAGGCGTGGCTCACCTGGGGTGGTATACGTGTGCGAGGTATTGTGCTCCAGCAGCACCTGGGCCACTGTGGGGTCCGGGGCCTCGAAGGGCTCGTTGTACGGAGGCTCGAACTGGCCAACCGCCTGCTCCCCGTCCCCGAAGGCCCACCTGCCCAGGGGAGCCAGCGGTGAGCAGCCTGGGGAGGCCAGGAGGGCCCACCACGCCCCTGCAGTGCCCGCTGGCCCCTCTGAAGGGCCCGCATCCCCAGCACGTCCTGGCAGGGAGGTGGGGTGCTGGGGGAGATGCTGCACTCACAGGAAGGTCGCCTCCAGGGCCGAGTCCACCAGCACATGGGCCACCAGCGCCAGCGTGGCATGGGGCGCCAGCACGGGCGGCACCGCGGTCACCCGGAGGCCCTGCATCCGGTGCATCGGCTCCACGGTGACATTGAAGTGGGCACTGACGCTGCTCACATGGTTGGAGGCCGTCAGCTGTGGACACAGGCAGCAGTGAGCAGGCCGCCCGCCAGCCACGAGGCAGTGTGGACAGAGTCCCCCGAGCCCCGCACTCACCCACAGCTGCCACGGGGTCCTCGGGAGCAGAGCAGGGCAGAAGGCATAGGTGAGCAGCGCACAGCCCCGCCCCCTCCGCACCCCCCCCCCCCCCTGCCTGAGACCCCCCCCCTGTGCCCCACCCCCCCCCCGCACCCAAGATCCCCGCCCACCGAGAGCTTGAAGACAGCTGCGCTCTGGTAGATGACGTTGAAGACCACGTTGTGGAAGGTCAGGGACTGTTTGTCGTCGATGGTCCAGCGGAAGACCACGTCCGAGCCGGCCTCCACCACTGGACTGTACCTCTGCAGGAGGGCACCGTGTGAGCTGGCCATGACCTGCCCCAGGCCAGGGTCGACGCTGCCCCCAGCCCACGTCCACCCGCCCAGACAAGGCTATCCGTGGGCTTCCCTTTCGGCCAAGGAGGTCACACCATGCAGGACTGAGCCCAGGCCTGGCCACACACCGACCTCTCTGTACCTCGGAGGCCCAGCACCCATGACCAGAGGCCAACCCATGACGGCCTGCGCCCTCATTCCAGGCTCCCACTCGGGAAGCAGGTGTGTCCCACGGGCCTCATGGTTCTGGACGCTCCCCTGCGTCACCCAACAGACAGGTGTAAGCAGGGAAGACGGGACGCAACTACGCAATGGCCCGTGTGCAAGACAGGCACCCAGAGGACGGGCGCGGCCCCTCCCGCAGCAACTGGGGGGCAATGGTCTCTAGCCTTAGAAAGGGCTCACTTCACCTGGTGAAACCCCAGTAGGGATCTTGAAACACACCCAGGAACAGGGCGGTCAGAGGCAGGTGAAGAGCCCAACAGCTGACTCAGAAAATGTGGGAGAAAGAAGCGTTTTCAGAACAACTGTGCCAGAGGGCACTCTCCCGTCACCTGGGGCTTGATGAACCATCTGCACGCAGAGCCACCCACTGGAGCCTGCCCAGAACCCGACGCCAAGCTCAGTGTCCCAGGTGCGCTCTGGGCTGGGGACGGGCTGCCCTCCGCGGGGAGCCTCATCTGGGGGGGCAGGGACCCCACTTACCACCAGGACGCCCTGCAGCACACGGGCCTCGGGGCTGGGCGTGGCACGGAGCCCGCGGATGGGCTCCTCCGCTGTCACCAGCAGGCTGAGGTTGGCCCGGCTGGCCCCGTTCTCCACTACCACCTCCACCTCGTGCTCGCCCTCGCAGAGCCCCGGCAGCATCAGCACCGAGAACAGGCTGCCGTTGGCCTCCTGGGTGCAGGCGGGCGCCAGGGCAGCCACAGCAGCTGGGCAGGCAGCCTCAAAGGGCGCGCTGGCATTGCCCCCGGGCCAGCGGGCCACGGCGGTGGCATTGGCGCCCGAGTCCACCTGCAGCACCAGGGCCGAGCCACTGGTGGGCACGTAGAGGCGGCCGTCCTGGGTGACCGGGTAGATGGCCCGAAGCCCAGCCACTGGGGAGAGGACGTCGAAGCTGCAGGTCAGGTTGTGCCTGGACACGCCATTGCCCACCGTGGCCCTAACCTCATAGCGTCCCGGCTGCCGCAGCCCCGGGTTGGGACCCAGGCCCAGCAGAGGGGTGAGCCGCTCCGTGGCAGCCAGCAACCGCAGGGCACAGGTGGAGCCGGCCGGGGCCGCCTCCAGCTGGGCAGGCAGGTGGGCGAGCCAGGCCGAGGCGTTGGCGGAGAAGTATGCGGTCTCGGACCCCGGGCTGCCGAGCGCCGGGGGGCAGCGAAGGAGGGCGCCCGGACCCGCATCGTGCTGCACACTGACAAGGTCACCAGGGAGCAGGGCGATGTCCTGGCCGTGGAAGGGGACCTGCGGGAGCGGGCAGCGGGGCTGTGTCGGGTCACTCCCCACGGAGCCTCCGTGCTCCTCAGTCACTCGGGGCACCAGCTTCCCAGGGCCCTCCGAGGCGCTCAGGGCAGGGAGGCAGGGATGCAGGGAACACAGGGGAGAGGACGCAGCGGGGTGGGCTGCCCGGTCAGGGGCACGGCCTCTGCCAGACGTTGGCCAGCCGTGCCCCAAGGGCAAGTGCAAAGGCCCTGGGGTGGGGGCAGCGGCGGGCAGCAGGGGACCGACGGCTTGGCCGGAGGGTCTGCATTTGGTCTGTGTGACGGGAAGCCGGGACCTCGGGGGTGGAGGGAGGCAGGAAGCAGGGGCCAGAGGCACGCACCGAGTACTGGGCGGGGGGGCCCGCGGGCACAGAGAAGAGGAACTCTCTCCACAGCCCGTAGGAGACCCCAGGGAGGCCCGGCCCCGGTGTGGATCCGTTGGCACAGGCCACAGGGTGGCAGGGGGTGTCCAGAGGCAGGCAGATGTTGGCTCGGGGGCACAGCGGCCCTTCTGGTGTGCACGCAGGGGCCAGCTCAGTCCTGTTCCCCAGGGACCTACCCTGGGGCTCGCTGCTGTTTTCCGGGGCCCCTACAAGGAGAGGAGGGGTGCCGGGGGCCCCAGTGTGCTAACAGACCATGGGGACACCCTGCTGGGAGACGAGGTCTCGCCGGGCAGCGTCCCTGGCCCCCAGTGCCACTCATCTCACCCTCCGACCCCGGCCCCAGCAAGCTCCCCCCTGGAGCCATCTGTGGCGTGCCCGGCGTGAACTGGCATCTCCAGGCCCCACTCTGTCCACCCTAAGGCTGGAGACCAGCCCAGCAGGCAACAGACCGACAAGACGTACAGAGCAGGGAGGCCACTCAGGCCCCCAAGCCCCGCTGCCCAGATGGGGCCCCACCTGCTCCGCGTCCCGCCCGGTACAGCTGCAGCCGCAGTTGGGCGGGTCGGCCCAGCTCCCGCGTCCCGAACTCGGCAGCAGTGAGAAAGGCTTCGCGGCTCGGGCTCAGGCCAGGAAACGCCATCACCTGGCAGGGCAGGGGGCCGCTCAGCTCCGCAGGCCCAGGCCCTCAGCCTGGCCCCACCCCGACACCCAAACACCCACCAGTCAGAGAGGAGCAGCTCCCCAGTGGCCTCGTCTCACACAGTGGGAAACCACGTTACTCAGGAGAAAAATATCAGGTGAAAACCAGCTCTGAGCAACAGGAATCCCAACTTCATTTGTAAAAAATGCCCCCAAACCGAGAGAGAAGGCTCAGGAGATTCGAGGCTCTCCCGGGTGCCAACCACGGTGGCTCCTCTCCTCTGCCCTGCAACGGGTTTTCTAAATTCTCCCCACTGGACACAGGATGTTAATAAGGCCCAGAAAAAGGCTTCATGGGTTTTTGGTGGAGGATTGTCTTGTTTTTCAAACTGCTCATCACTTATTTGGCGGCGCTGGGTCTCCATCAATCCTCCGTGCAGCCTGAGGGACCTAGCTCCCCAGCCAGGGATCAAGCCTGGTCCCTGCACCGGGAGTGCACAGTCCCAGCCACGGGACCCCCAGGGAGGGCCCAGTGTTCTTGCTCTTTAAAGGGACCCGGGGCAGTCAGGGCAAGAAGCCTGAAGGGCCCGCCTACCTCAACGGGCTGCTGGGGGGCCAGGAGGGCCTCCTGCTGCTCCAGGGGGCTCAAGGGCCCCTGCAGATCCCCACTGGGTGCTCCCACAAGGAAGTTCTCTGCATCCCACACGGGGCCTGGGGTGCAAGTGTGCAATGAGATGCTGGGCCCAGGCAGGGAGGAGAGTGTTGGGGGCCCAGGGGTTGAAGGACCTGGGACTGAGCCACCTAGTAGCAGGCCCTGGCTCGCTCCACCGGCTAAGGGCCCCGTCCAGGACAGAGGACATCAGCAAACACGTGACACACACTGAACCGGGTGCTAGGAGCAGCTGTGCTGGCCAGGCGGGGCAGACTCCCGGGTGGCCAGGGGACCCTGTGTGCCTGCGGAGGGGGTTCCTGGCCAGGACAGCAAGTGCTCCCACCCCAGGCCCCGCGCACCTCCAGGCCGCAGCTCACAGACGTAGCTGTGCGGTGCTGAGCACAAGTCCGTGTTGCACTGCCCCGCGGGCCCCAGGCGCACGCAGCGCTCGGCCGTGGCGGGGTGCGGCTCCCCGGGCAGCCAGTTCTGGCAGCTCTCCAAACTGAAGGCACCACCCTGGGGCGCAGGTCCCGCCGCTGCCCCCTCCACGGCCGAGAAGCCGATCCATACGTCCAGGCTCCTGCAGCAGACAGCAAAGGGCCGGTGCTCGGGGGCTCCCTAGGGACCAGCACCCGCCTCACAGCAGCCTGTCAGGGGCTCTGCCTCTACCCCCACTTCCAGACAGGGACACTTGAGGCTCAGAGACCGGACCTGGCAAGCGGGGCCCAGGTCAGTGCCCACCCAGCCCCATCCCACAGGGCTGGGGTCCCTCTTGAGAGCCGCATGGGGCTCTGCCTCACTCAGCCCGGCCACAGGACCCATGTGTGTCTGAGGAGCGGCTCCAGGTGGGGCCTGTGGGCACCAAGACATCCACATGCCAGCCCCCAAACGGGCCAGCCCCACAGCTCTGCAGACAGAGACCCTCCTGGAGGCAGGGCCTGGGGACAGGCGCTGGGGTCAGAGCCGGCCCCGAGGCTGCGTTTCTACCCGGGGACCCCAGGCAAAGGCTGTGAATGCTCTTGGCCTTGATCTCCCCTCAGGACACGGGACGTTCAGGGGGACCCACAGTCTGTCAGCCCTTTCCCACTGGGACCCAGGGGAGGAGGGGGCCAGCCTCCACCCCATCCGACCCCACCCCTGGCCACGGCAGGCACTGAGAGCCACCCCTGGTGACCACTGTAGAACAGAGTCCCCCGCAGGCCTGGACAGCCAGAGCACCCAAGAGGCTCCCGAGGTGTGGGCGGCACTGACCACAGACCGCCCAGCAAGGCCACACCGGACCTGCCCCCCCGCAGAAGGGGCCCAGCTCGGACAGAAGGGGAGGACAGAGGGTCGGGTGGGGGGCAACTCCCACAATGGGCACCCCTGTGGCCACCCACGGGCACAACACGGCTGCTGCCCGGAGCCCGCGGCTGGCCGGACAAAGCCCTGCAGCTCCCCACACCAGGCAGGCACCTCGTGACGCGGGAGACCAGGAAGCGCTGCACGGCGGGGCTGTCCACCATGGCCAGGGCAGCCCCAGCCCAGGCCTGGCACTGCGCCTGCGCCTGCGCCCAAGATGCCTTCTCTGCCTGCAGGCGGTAGCAGTGCCCGTTGCCGGGGAAGATCTCCGTGTCTGAGGGGCAGAGCGGGTGCACCACTGGGGGGCAGAGGGCAGAAACAGGCATCAGCGTGTGCCCGGCCCGGGTGGCCCACCCACCTGACACAGCCGGGGCGGCCCCCACCTCGGGCTGGCTCCTCGCCCAGGGCCACGATGCTGTAGGCAGCCTCCAGGCCGGAGCCACCGCGGTTTCGGACACCGAGCCATAGGGTCTCCTCGCTGTGCACCGAGGCCACACAGACAAGCTCCAGGGCGGTGGGGGCCGCCTCCACTCGCACCTCCGCCACCAGCCGGGCAGAGCCCGCCCCCAGGGCCAGTACAGCCGTCACGGGGTAGCGGCCAGGCAGCACATAGCGGTGAGTGGCCTCTGGGCCCGCGATGTCCACCTCTGGGGAGCCATCGCCGAAGTCCCAGCGCGTGGAGCTGACCGGCAGTGAGGAGGTGACGTGGAAGGCTGCGGGCTGGCCGGAGGCCAGGGGTCCTTGGGGCCCCAGCAGGGCAGCCCCCGGGGAGGCAGGGAAGACATGCTGGAGGAGGCTGGGCCCCCGGCAGGCGGGGGCAGGGGGCAGGGAGGGGCCGGAGCAGGAGGGCAGGCAGGCTGCAGAGGCGTTAGGGGGCCTGGCCGTCCCACACAGGCACCGGCCCTGCTCTGAGAGGGCCGCGAAGGCCTGGCCGGCAGCGAAGCAGAGGGCGCCGCAGGCCTCCGGGGTCAGCGGGCCCTCGGGGGCAGCCGAGAAGGCCACCAGTGTCACGGCGCCTGAGCTGTCGTCAGGGACACAGGCAACATACTCCTCACCTGCAAGGGCGGGCGGGCTGGTCCCAAGGGTGAGCCCCCCACCCCACCCCAGATCACAGCACCTCTGACCCCGTGGCGGCTGCGGGGCACTCACCCCACCCCAGCTGGGCGCCTCTCCTCCCGCACACACCATCCCGGGCCGGAGGGCCCTCCCGACCCCTCCTTGGTCAGTAAGCACCACCCCCCCGACCCCCAAAAGGGCCCGAAGGGGTCCCGCCTGGCCACTCGGCTGCGCCGCCCGGCACACTCACCGCAGGCTCCGTCCAGCAGCGCTCCATCAAGCAGCAGCTGGCCGGCCAGGGGCCCGGGCCCGGCGCACGTGGCCGCCTCGGGCCGCACCACGCGGACCCGCTGCCCCTCTGCCCAGCGCGGCAGCCAGGCCAGACCGCAGTCACACTCGAGTGGGTTTCCGCCCAGGTTTCTGCAGGGGACAGGGCAGGCTCAGCGGGCAGTGCAGGCCCCCGGGCCCAGCCGCCCAGAGCCACCAAAACCATCGACACTTACATTTCACTTAAATTAAATAAATTAGCAAATATTCCTTCTTCTAATGTAGAAATCTTGTTGTTGCTTATGTCCCTGTGAAAAAGGAGGGGTTCACGTGGTTTGATGCAAGTCCCCTGAACCACCATGGGGATAGGCCCCCGTCTGCCTGCAGTGTGGAAGCCCACAGCCACCCATGGGGGACACTCACAGCTCTGTCAGCGCCGACAGGTTCGCCAGCAGCCCGATGTCCAGCGCCCGGAGCAGGTTGTGGGAGACATCCCTGCAGAACATGGCAGACAGAGGTCGGCATGGGACGGCCCAGAGGCCCTCTGCTCACGGCCACCCACCCCAAGCTCTGTTTGCCCAGGTCAGGGCTGCTGCCCATCTGAAAAACCTGAGGCAGGAGGAGCTGGCCCCCAGCACTGTGTCCACGCCCTCCCCCGCCCCTCCTGCCCAGCAGGGTCAGATGCATCGTGGGGGGCAAGCTTCATCCCTCCACACAGGGTTCAGAACACACAAGGCAGCTCAGGGGTCTCCAGGGCCAGGCAGCCAGATGCTGCAGCTGGGTGGTGTGGGGTGTCCTGAGACGCAGTAGGGCACAGACCAGACCAAGGGGGAAGGACCCTGGTGGAGGACCGCAGCACAGCAACAGTGACAGCCCGTGTTGACCCTCCGGGGTCGGGGCACCGCGTAGAGCTGGACTTCCACCAATCCAGGCGCTCAAGGTCAACAGAACCATGTCAGAGAACCAACCCCAGGGCAAGCACAGGAGAAGAACCAGGTTCTCAAAGCAGAAACCACGCTGCTGCTGCTGCTGCCAAGTCACTTCAGTCGTGTCCAACTCTGTGCGACCCCATAGATGGCAGCCCACCAGGCTCATCATCCCTGGGGTTCTCCAGGCAAGAGCACTGGAGTGGGGTGCCACTGCCTTCTCCGCAGAAACCATGAGCAGAAGGAAAATCTCAAAAGCCAGAAGATTCAACCACATAAAAACACACAACATCCACACAACAGTTTGGAAAACAAACTACCAGCCGGGAAAAGCACTAGCGATAAAGACGATGGATTGTCGTTGTTCAGTCGCTGGGTCATGTCCGACTCTTGCAAACCCCATGTACTGTGGCACGGCAGGCCTCTCTGTCCTTCACCATCTCCTGGAGCCTGCTCAAACTCCTGTCCATTGAGTCAGTGATGCCATAAAGGCTCATAATCCTCTTTCCATATATGCTGGTAACAAACCATAAAGCAAGCGAACTACTCCAAGAAAGAAAAATAAAGGGAGACCAGACGTGAGAGTACAACAAGAAATACAAATGTCACAGATGCACAAGAAAACGCCCAGTCTCGCAACAACTGGAGAAACACAAAGAAAACAGCACAACAGCCCTTCGACCTGCCATCACCCGCAGCGCTGGCGACGCAGTGACACCTGTGTCGACGCGACCCCAACCCCTCACGAGTCCTTCTGGGACACACTCTCCGGCCACCGACGCCACCTGCCCTCCCAGCCTGGAGGTGCAGGCTGGTCGCCCCACCGGTCCAGCTCCTGGGATGGGGACACCACAGTCTCCACACTGGCAAGGCCTGGGCCTCCTGCCCTTTGAGCCTCTGCCGTCGGGTGTCACACTGGCCCTCTGATGTCCCCAGAATGCCGCTCACCAGCCCTGCCCTCCCAGTGATGACCACCATTCACCCAGGCCACAGGCCCACCAATGCCTCCTCCAGGTCCCGCCAGCCCAGTGCTGCCCAGCCACAGCCCAGTCCAGAACCCCATCCCGGGTGCCCACCCAGCCTCTCAGCCCAGCTGTCCCAGCTCTCGTGGCAGCGGGGGGTGTCCTGAGCCCTGTTCCATCGCCCCACCCAGCCCACGCACAGCGGAGCTTAGTAAGAACTGGCTGGCGTGGAGACAAGGCCCTCCTGGGAGTCGAGGCCCTGAATGTAGCCCAGACTCCAAGCACATGCCTTGGGGGTTGCTGGGGTACCTAGGGCCACCCCTCACCCCCTGCTCATGATGTCCAGGAAGGAGGCTCAGGAAGTGGCCCCCACTCCAGTCCCTGACAGCTGCTTCTTCTGGAGACTGGCTATCCAAGCACGGCCTCGCAGCCACCTCTACCCAAAGACTGACTGTGCACCAAGGGCTGGAGATCGGGGCTCAGCTGGGTTGCCCACGTGATCCTGGCTCCCAACTCAGCCTAGGGGGACTTCTCACCTTCAGGTCACCAGCCGGCCTGCAGGTGACCGATGAAGGGAGCTTGGGCCAAAGGGGCTCCCGTCCCCCTCAGGCCCCACCAACTGGGTGAGGGAAGGTGGACTGGACACACTCTGCTAACCCCCGGGAGCCAGGTCCCGCCCTTGGCCTCGTGGGGCAGCCATCGGGACACTGGGTGCTGAGCGGATAGCACACAGACGTGATGCACCCCGCTGACGCTGGTTGCAGCCTGCCTGGGGAGGGGGCGCAGGTCCCAGGGAGGGGGCCACAGCAGCAGGTGGGCAGGACCGAAGTCTCCACTGAAGCAGGGGCATCCTCAAGAGGAGCTGTGAGCAGACAGCCTCAGGCACCGCCAAGAGGGCTGCATGACTCGGGGCTGGGTCCTCCAGGCAGCGAGACCTCTGAACCTGGATGAGGGTCCCCGGGCTTGGGGCTGGGGCTCCTGCTGGGATCGGATGGGGCAGAGGCTTCAGCCCAGAGGCCCAGCAGCCCCACCACGGCTCTGCCGGTGGCCTGACTGCACAGGCTGGGGGGACGCTTAACTTGGCAAAGGTTCTGTCCTGGTGCCGAGCTCAAATGGCAACATAGGCTGCTCAGGAATGGCACATGGCCACACGGCTGCCTGGAGACTCAACTAGAGCTGGCGGCCGGGGCAGCTCACAGGCCCCCGAAGCTGCAGCAGCAGGAGAGATGTGGTGCAGGGCGCTGCCATGTATGTTCAGCCTGGCTGCAGCCGCCCAGGCCTAAAGGAGCCCCCGGCCTGCCCATCGCCACGTTAAGCTGCTGAAGTTCGTGCCAAGCCTCCAGCCTGTTGCTGAGGAGCGAGTAGGACGCCACTGCATGGTCACCGAACCCTGGATTCTTAATGGTGGGTGAAGATTCCACAGGCAGATTCTGAGTGTATCCTGTTGATCTGTGCCACAAAGCTACCGGGAGGGGTCCTGACACCCAGAGGATCGCCAGAGCAGCCAGGCTCTTGCCAGACTGCCTAGAAAAGGCTCCCCAGCAGCACCGACACTGCTGATGGAAGCAGCGTCCGTTATGAAGAGCTAGGGACAGTCACACCTACTTTAAAAAACAGGGAGACACAGTGCCTCCCACACCACTGCACACAAGCCCACCTAGGCTGCCGGGGCTCCCAGGCCATCCCGGGGGTGGGAAGGACAGGCTAGGAGACCAGGGGACGTGGCCAGACTGCATCCAACGTCAAGTTCAATGCCCCGGATTTGGGGTGGGGGGAGGGCAGGCTGTGGGAAAGTTCAGCTAGACCCAAGCAGGGGCTTTGTCGGGGGCTGAAGAGGGCACAGCTGTGGAGCCCGAGCCTCCAGGGTGAGGCTGCAGAAGCTTCAGCCCCAGGCCGTCAGAGGACCCAGAGGCGGGCTCGAGGGGGCGAGCAGTTCTGGTGCCCACCCCCCAGGGGCACCAGGGATAGCGTCACAACCAGGGCCTCAAGCAGAAGAGAAAGGAGGACAAGCCCTACCGTGTTTTTCCACATCCCGTTTTCTGGAAAATCCATCATTAGTGGCAGCTCCTGGGAGCCATCTGTGGTTGGCTCCTGATCACCATGGTGCCAGAAAACCAGGGCAGGAGGGGGCAGGGCGACCCTGGCATCCCCGCCACTCGGCCAGCACCACCCGCAGGACGCCGCCCTGGCCCCACGGCCCAGCTCAGTCCTCCACCCAGTCCTGCCCAGCTGCCCCCAGGAGGCTTCCCCCACCCCCGACCAAGGCACAAGGCCACATGCTCCCCGCCCCAGGGAGCCCGTCGCCCAGGACTCCCCTGGGCCTGGCCAGGGCCCAGGTGCAGAAAAAGACCCTGCAGCCTGAAGGCAGGCCCAGGGCAGGGCCGGGCACACCCCCATAGGCCAGAGCCGCCTGGGAGCATGTGGAAGGGTAAGGGGGTGAGCTGGAGGGGCCGGGCAGAGGGGACCCTGGAGGCGGACTCTGCTGGAGTTTCACAGCCCAGAACGGCCACCTCTCCACATCTCCGTCTGCTTTTGGGAACACCAAGGCTGCCGTGAGCCAGCCCCACCCCACTCCAGCCCCTGGGGTTTCCTCTGTGCCCTGCCCCCACTCAGGTTCCCCATCTTACCAAGTCTGGGGTAGGGCACACAGCAAGCCCAGGGAGCCACCCACAAGAGCCCAGCAGGGCAGCTGGCCAAGTGCCACAGTGGGCGGCTGTCCCCACTGCGAGGAGAGCACGCACCTGAGAAGGGCTGAGCCACACAGGGTCAACCCTCTGGGTCATCTGGACCTCCCAGGCCCAGGCTAGCAACCTCCAGGGACCCCAAGGTGGGAGGGGAAGGGGGGACCTGGGGCCCATACACCCTCACAAGCACAAGACGCGTCGCCTCCCCAGGCACCAGGGACCAGGCTAGGGGGCCAGCCCCCAACCACCCACAGCACTGGACTGAGACAGGGGTGTCCTCACACATGGCCCTCCCTTTCTGTTCCCTCTCCTCTTCATTTATTTATGTATTTACTTGGCTGCATCAGACTCTCTATGGCAGCGTGCGGGCTCAGCTGCCAGACTGGGGATCAAACCTGCGTCCCCTGCACTAGAGGGAGCCTTCTTAACCACCATGCCGTTCCCTCTCCTGACCCGGGACAGGCAAGGGTGTTGGGGAGGAAGATCCCTGTTCCACCTCAAGGCCCCAGGCTGCCCCCTCCTTCCCCCAGCGTCCAGCAGTCACTGGAGAGTCCCGTCCGCCCCGCCCCACACCCTGGGGCAGACCCAACTCTCCCCAGCCTCCGAGGGGAGTGTGTCCTTCCCAACGGCTCTCCTGCTGCAGCAGGAGCTGGGAGTGGGGCATCCCTGCTTCCACCAGCCAGAGGGGTCCGCGGGAAGGCACTGAGCCCCCCACCCTGCAGACGCGGGTGGCTACGTCTGCCCCCCACGCTGAGCCCAGTCCCTGATGCAGCCCCAGGCCTTGCAGAGGGGAGAGGATGTCTCAGGGCCCAGGGGAGAGAGGGGGCAGGCCGGGGGGCACCGCTGAGATGAAAGAGGTGCCCGAGGCGGAGCCCAAAGATAGGGTTCTTCTCCAGGCCGGGTGGCTCCAAGGGCGTCACTTCCTAGAGCTGCGGATGCGGAGGGACCCGCCCTGCACCCCCAGCAGCCTCAGTTTCCCCCTCTGCCCAGGCAGGGGGTGGGGGGCAGGTGCCCATTCTCCAGTCCAGATGCCAGGCAGGGGCTGGGGGCCAGCCGGAGCCCCCGAGGAAACATCTGCACATTCCAGACGCATGTGGTCAGCAGTGGAGGCGGGCGCCAGGCCCCAGCCCACACCCCACCCCGCGGCGCTGGCCGCCACGCTGGAAACAGGGCTGGGGAGCGGGCTCTGGAGGGGCTGCCTGCACGTTACGTAACTGCATGGCGGGCCAGCGGCCGCCTCCCCACCCCCACAGACCTCCCCCATGGGATGGGACACCCCCCCATCCTCTCTACGGTGGACCCAGGGCTCCGGGGAAACAGGGACCCCCACCACATCCCCTCGGGAGCCAGGCCCGGGCAGAAGGGGCAAGAGGCCACAGGCTGGTCCCGGGCCCCTGGGACCCCTCAGGCTGGTCCAGACCCCACGCCCCACTTGACGCGATGGTAAGGGCTCCCTTTGGCAGCAGGACGGGGTGGGGGGGGTCAGTCTGAGTCTGGCAACCTCGCTGTCTTCAAGCACTTCTATTTATGGTGAGTGAGGCTGGCCTCCAGGGCCGGAAATGATGTTTAAATTAACGAATTCAAGTTTTGGGGAGAGAACTGATCTGAAGAAAAAGACGCAGAGAGGGTGAGCAGAAGGCGAGGGGCCTGAGGGGCCCGAGGGGCCTGGCTGGAGCTGCCCACCCCCATCTGGCTCCTAACTAGGGCCGGGAACCAGCGAGAGGGAGGTCCAGGTCTCTAACATGGGGAGAGGCCCGCGGGAGTCCCAGGCACCCATCTCGGGCGTCAGACAGGAGGGGCCTCGTCTCCAGGGCACGTGGAGGGGCTCCCTGCAGGGTGTGGCCAGCCCGTGGCTCAGCTGTCATCGGGACAAGACACAGGCGTCCGGTGCAGGGCTGCCCGGCCGGGGAAGCCCCTGGCACAGGCCGAGACGGGGAAGGGAGCCCTGAGGAGGGGCCTTCCCAGGGCAGCCCACCCAGAGGGGCCTCCATCAGGGCACTAACCAGGCCAGATGGGGCAAGGGGACAAGGAAGAGGTGCCCCCCTCAGCTGGGGACTGAGGGCCATGCTTCAGTCCCTGGGGTCGCCCCTGCTTGGCAGGGGGCAGACACATGGGTGCAGGCAGGCGGCGGGCAATCCTGCCGCCCAGTGGGCTCCAGGGCTTGGCCTGCAGGCATGGGGTCTGTGAACCTGACCCAGGGCATGGGCAAGGCTGGCCTCTGCCGCAGGGTACGGCCCTCTCCAGAGCGGCCCCCAGGACCCCAGGGTGGGCTCCAGGGGCCCCCAGGACCCCAGGGTGGGCTCCAGGGGCTTAGAACCGGGGACACACTCTGCCCGGCCTGGGCCCATGGGCACCTCAGGGGGAGAAGGCCCCGAAACGCAGCCCCCCACCTGGCCTGGGCACGGCCGGGCCCCTCAGCACAGACGGCTGCCAAGCCATGAGGAACGAGGTGTTCCGGGAAGAAAGGACGTGCGTGAGCCGCATTTTCCAGCGAGACTGCCGGCACCCGGCCCACTGGTTAGCCCAGCGCCAGGCCCGGGGCCGCCGCCACCCCAGACGGCGCGGCAAGAGCCGGGTGTTTTCACTCCAGTGCTCGGCGGGCTGGGTCCAGCTGGGTTCCTGCCGCGGCGCTGGCACGGCAGAATGTTCCGGAAAGGAAAATGTGCATCTCGTCCAAAATGGCCTCCTCACTTGAAACCCAACCCCAGCCGGGGTCCCCCTCTGGAGCCAGGGTCCCCACACACCCACCCACGGGCGGCAGTGCCACTGGCCAGCTGTCACAGAGGCCTTACACCTTCAGCACGCTGCACACCCACACGGGGAGGCACAGAGCACACCACATAAAGCCAAGGACACTAGAGAGACACGCCTGGCATGACACACCCCAGCAGCCACCTGGCCCCTGGACACGGGGCCTCCAGGGCTGGGTGCTGAAGGGTGTGTAGGAGCCTGCCTGCCCAAGGTTCACCCGTGTGTCTGGTCTGAGCAGCACAGTCAGACGTGCGTAGCAAGGGCGCCTCCCCTCAGGCCTTCTGTGTGCTCTGCAGCAGGGCAGGTCCTAGGGGCCCAACTCCCGGCCAGCACTCGGAGACCGGTGGTGGACTCTAAGCTTGTTCAGAAGGGCCTAGGGGCCACTCTGGCACCATCAACCGAGTGCCATGGGGACACGGCACACCCCCCCCCTGAGGCCCACAACCCCATCAGGCACATCCACTCACAGCGGCCAAATACAGGGGAGACCACTGAAACTCAGAGGCTGAGTGACCTGGGCAAGGTCACACAGGAAGCGGAGGGGCTGGGATGGGAACCAGGTCTGCCCCATGCTCCTCCTGGGGGGTTGCTGGGAAGGACCACAGCAGGGACAGCCAAGGGAATTCGGAGGAGGGAGCTGGTGGGCAGGGCCGAGCCAGCGGTTAAGGCTCAGATCCCACCTGGTCCTCTTTAAACACACCCAGCCCCATTCGGGGACACTCTCATCGCCACCTTGGTTGCTGGCGCCGAACCCCAGGCCCCCAAGTGCAGCTCCAGGCAGAGGCCCTGAACGTGCTGATAACCACCTCTATGCCACAACCCACCAGCCAGGCGACCCCAGGAAGCAACTCAACCTCTGGGAGCCTCAGTTTCCTGGCCTGTAACATGGAGCCGAGTGTGGTTCCCAGGCCACGGCTCCACACTGCCAGAAGGAGAGCCCAGCAGGGCCCTGCTTGCCGCAGCCGGGCAGGGAGACCAGACAGCAGCGGGAGCGCCACCCTGCATCCTTTCTTCAGGGGTCTGTTT
Source organism: Antilocapra americana (assembly GCA_007570785.1). Lineage (NCBI taxonomy): Eukaryota > Metazoa > Chordata > Mammalia > Artiodactyla > Antilocapridae > Antilocapra > Antilocapra americana. Next base: position 15,790,119 of record ML664186.1, on the reverse strand, counting down.
TGTAATCCACAAGCTATAAAGGTCACCCTTCCAGAGCATACAGTTCAGTGGTTTTCCATATGTTCTCAGGGCTGGGCAACCACCACCCCTAATTCCAGACCATTTCACCCCCAGGGGGACCAGCATGCTTGGCCACCACTCCCAACCCCAGACCCACCCCAGCTGCAGACACTCGTCCGCTTGCGCCTCCATGGCCTTGCCCGTTCTGGACGTTTCACATCAGCACAATCGCACAACACGTGGCTTTCTACCTGAGTCCTGTCACGGAACACGTTTTCAAGGCTCACCCGCATTGCAGCAAGCCTCAGTACCACACTCTTTCCTGTGGCCGAACAGTACTGTGCGTGTATCCGTCTCCAACACGCGCTGGGGCTGTGTGCACCTCTGAGATCCTCTGAGTAGTGCTGCCGTGGACATCTGCGTTCAAGTTTTTGTGTGGACATAGATTTTCTCTCGGGTCTACACCAAGGGGCACAACGGCCAGGCCCTCTGGTGACTCTACGTTTATTTTTCGGAGGAGCTGCCAAACTGTCTCCCAGGCGAGCTGCATCCCCGCCAGCCACGGACGAGGATTCTCACCAACACCCGGTACCGCCTGTCTTCTGGGGCCAGCCAGCCCGGTGGGCGTGAAATGGTATCTCCCAGGAGTTTCGATTTGCATTTCCCAGAAAGCTAGACACAGTGTCTTCTCACCTGCTTATGGGCCGTTTGCGTGTCTCCTTTGGAGACAGGTCTGTTCAGATCCTCTGCCCGCTTTTTAGCACTGAGTCCCAGAGTTTTTATGTATTCTAGCTACGAGTCCCGCATCCAACAGACGCTACGACGTGTGTCACCCACCCTTCTCCAGGGCGGTGGCTGTCCTCACTGCTGCCGGGCCTGCCTGTCTCCTGAGGGGCTGTGGGCATAGGGAGTGCTCTGCTGTCCGTCCCTTCGGGTCCCCGAGTGTCCCCGCGGTGGCTGAAGCCTCCCCATCCACCTGCCCGGCCTGCCAGGGGCCGCATGAGGAGCAGTGTGTGCACAGCTCTGCCATCCGGGTCTCACCAGGGAGCTCACGGGGCCTGTGCACCGCAGTTGCTTCTTCCAGCGCGGTGGCTCAGGGACCCCGAGGGGGAGGCCAGCTCGGCGCAGGACGTCTCTGCACCCCAGCCCACGGTCTTTCTAGAAGACGCCAATCATGACGCTTCCCTCCTGGGTCCCTCAATGCTGCCCCCACTGCCCTCTCTCCAGAGGCCCCACCTCCCACCCCTCCATCATCTGGAAGCTCTGAGACTCTGCCGGGCTGTCCGCTCTAGGTGGGATGCTCTCTCCCGGCACTAGGTGACACCTCTGCACGAGCACTGAGTCTTGGCTTCAGTGTTACCTATGCTGGAGGTCCCGCCAGAGGTCCCTCCAAAGCAGCCTCCTCTCTATCATTGGTGTTTTGGTTTTAACACTGGCTCCACTGTGATAACAGCCTCAGAGAGGTGGGTCTTAAAGACCCTGAGCACAGGGCCAGGCACTCGGCAGGCAGGCCCCCTCTCTCTTGGGGAGGCTCTGCTGCCCCACCAGCCCTCAAGGCAGCAGGCGCCACATGCGTGGCTGCCTACATGGTACCTGGTGTTATACACAGGCCAGGCTCACGCCAAGCCCAGGGGTCTGCTCCCCCATGCCCACCTTCCCTCATATCCGTGCAACTCCCCAAGGGCTGCATTTCCCAGAGCCTCCCAAACTCCCATATCAGTTAGGTAGACATGTCAGGAAGGGCAAGGCCCTGGGTGCCCTCAGCCAATGGCAGACCCCAAGGCCCCAACATCCTGGTCAGTGAACCAAACCCCTACAGAGTCCCTGCTCCTAGACCCGGCATCCATGAGACAGTACAAGGCCCACTTGGAGCCTCTGGCCATCGCCCGAGAAGCGGCCAGCCAAAGTCAGCCGCAATGGACATGACGGACAGATGGCACCCGGGCAGTGCCACCCCATCTAGAACTCTCTGCGTTGACCTGGCCAACACGGCTGGCAGCCGCTGGTCCTGTGGCTCGAGCACGTGAAATGTGGCTCCCCACCAAACACAGCTCTGGGCTCAACCGGCAGTGTCCCGGAAGGACACCAAGGGCAGAGGGACACACAGAGACACGACCCCACACCAGGTGCCGTGGGAGCCGGTTTCTTCAGCAAATCACACGAGAGGGAAGAGAGACGGAAGCAGAGCCTGCACACCCGCAGAGATTTAAAAGACATCAACTAGCTGTACTGCCACTGCGTGGACCTTGTTTGGATCCTAATTTGATCCAGTGAAAACACTGAGACAACCACAAATTTGAACACACTGGACATGAAAGGGACCAGGGAACTGTGTACTGTTTCGGGTGTGATCGAGGGGTCACCATACATTTCCAAATGCCAACAGATCAAAAGCAGGATGGCTGTAGTTTGCTTCCAAAAGGGGTGGGGGTGAGGATGGAGCAGCAGGCCAGGCTACAGGGTAGTGGATCTGTGAGCTTCATCATGCTCTTCTGCCCACTTCTGTGTAAGTTTAAACTCTCCAAGATAAAAGCTTTAAAAACAGGAGCACAACCACCTTTTACTGAGTGACATCATCCTGTTCAGGCTGCCACCTCCCAGCAGCAAGCATCATTTAATCCAAGGAGGCTGGGGTCTCAAAACCCTGGGCCATCCTGCAAGCCCCGAATCCCCCACCCGCCAGCCCTTGCCCCCCACACCCCAGCCCAAGTCAGGACACAGCTGTCCTGCAGCACCTCAGGCTGGCCAAGGAGTCTCAAACGGAGGGGTGGCTGCCCGACGCTGATGACAGAGATGCTGGGCCCGAGTCCCCTAGGCTCAGGCTAGGGGTGCCACCCAGGAGGCAGGGCCACTGGGCCCCTGGACGCATACACCCTCCCCCAGGGGACTCCCTGGCTTCTTGGACCTCATTCCTGCGCCCTTAGAGAAGTTTCACCTGCCTCCCTCTCTCTGAGGGGGGGTTTGCAGGGTGGACAGGCAGGATGATGGCTGGGGCAGCCCACACAGAACAGATGGTGGCGCAGGGGGCTGGGCGGGGGCGGGCCTTAGCATCTGCAGTCAAGGGTCCGGTTTCCTACGGGTTCCTCGCACTCAGCCCTGTAGAAATCTCTGAGGCAGCTTCAGAGTGTTGACTGGAACGTGAAGTCTCCTCGGTTCCCCGACCCCCTCCTCCCAGGCTGCAGGGACAGCAGCCCTGGAATCCTGCCGGCTCAGGCCAGGCCGCCAGCTCCCTGGGCGTCCAGAGGCTAAGTGGATACACACAGGCTCAGGCTCCACTGCTGTGCCTGGGAGCCTGCTCCCTGCTGCAGGCCCCTGGCCAACCTACCAGTACCGCTTTATTTCCTGGACAGCTCCTGGAGACCAGCCTGCTGCCAGGTGATGAGGAAGCAGGAATAACCAGCAGGAGCTGGGGCCTGACCCCCGGCAGCTTTCGGCCCACCAGAGAAGGAGGCAACCTGGCTCACAGCATCCAGAAACAAGAGCTGGGGGGTGGATCCAAAACAATTACATGGGCACTGGCCGCAGACAGGAAGCCCATCTCCGTGGAGACAGCCTTGACAGCAAACACTTCAGCTGTCAGGGAGCAAGACGCCAGCGTGGCCCCAAGGCTCCCAGATGCTGCCCCTGGAGAACCAGCTCCCCAACAACATCCAGCAGAGCCCCAAGGAGGAACCCTCCAGGAGAAGCACCCACCTCTGCCCCGCCCTCAACATCCAAACTCGCCTGAACACAGACCACGAGGGTCCCCATAATAAAAGGCAGCCACACGCTGGAGTCTCCCACGGACTGTTTCAAAACCAGATCCAAGGTTTAATAAGTCTGGGGATGTTGAACGTCCCCCAAGGGATTCCAGTGTGCAGCCAGGGAGCGGTGGAGTCCTGGCTGAGGTGTCTGGAAACACCCAGACCAGGCCGTAAGGATGTGTATAACAGGCCAGGAGACTGCCCCCAGCTCTAGGGCTAAATGTCTGAAAATCTCAGTTCCCCACACCCTTTTCAATCCAACGCTGCCTCTCCCAGGCATTAGCTGTTACTAGTCAAAGCATACCACCGTCACCTCTAGCCTGTGTTCGCATCTGTACAATGGGCATCTTCGCTGGACCTCACCTCAGGGGGTCAGGCTGAGGGTTAAGCGTGACAATTCACTACCACACCTTGACAATGGCCCAGGCTGGAGGTGCGCTCTCCATAAAGACTGTGTGTTATTATTTCCTCCAAAATGCAAATCTGAGGATGATTCTTCAGTGTTTTAAACCCATCCACGGCAATCCCAGAATAACATCACGGCAAACCCACTGTTTCCAGGATAATATCACAGCGCTAAACAGGACAACTGAGGCCCATGAGGGCCCTAACCCACCTCCCATCCTGCCCTCACTCCTTCAACAGCTGCCACAATGTGGATGTACCCTACACCCGCGCTCGACCAAGTCCAGCCCCTCGGACTTCCCCTTCCACTTCAAGCATCAGGCCAATTCTTAGCATCCATCAGAGCTCTCCACGGCCCAGCCCAGCTTCCTCCTCCTGGGCTCCCAGGTGCTGGGTATCGCCCCAGGCCAAGCCTCGTCCTATTAGTCTCTAATTAGACTTGAAGTGTTTGTTGGAGACCGGACCGGACCGCCCCGCCCCGCCCCGCCCCGCCCCGGCAGAGCCCACTGGCCCTAGTCCGCTGGCGTTCGCGGGGCCCCGCCGGGCGCGCGGTCTCCGCCTGCACAGAATCCGGGATTTTCCTATTTCCCTCTGGCTGAGGCCAGACGGACTGAGAGCCGGCCGCGGGCCCAGGTTTTCCTTATTTAGTCGGGCCGCCCTCACTATGTTGGAGCCTCGCCCTGGGAGAGGCCTGGCCCGCACCCCGTTTCCCCTTCTGGAGGCCGGGGACGCGCCCACGCCCTGCGAGGCCCGCCAGGCCGGCGGCCTGCCCGGCCGGCCACTCCCGGGAGGGTGCAGGCGCCCGGCGCCCCGGCCGGCCGCCAGGCGCCATGGCAACCACCGGGCCCGCGCGGCGGGCGCGCGGTACTCACAGCGCGGTGGCGTCCGCGGGGATGCGCAGCGCGGGCCCGAGCGTCCGCAGCCCATGGCCAGAGCAGTTGACGAGGCAGGCGGCGCCGGGCGCCGGGCCGCAGAGGCAGGGGGGCGCACACGGCCCGCAGCCGCGCCCGGGGACCCCCGCCAGCGCCCCGAGCCACAGGCCCAGGCCCAAGGCGAGCGCCAAGCGGGCGGGCGCGGCGGGAGGCATCGTCAGGGCAGCGCAAGCATGGCCCCGGCCCGCTCCCGAGGGCCCGAGCGCCCCGGGCCCCAGCGGCCGCGGCTCAGGCGGGGCCCCCGCACGGCATGACTCGCAGCGGGGCTGTATCCGGCGGCGGCCGCGGCCCGTGTGCCTGCGCGACAGCCTCTCGGCGCTCGGGGGCGTCCCGGTCCTCCGCTGCCCGCTCGCGCGCTGGCGCTGCAGTGCGGCCGGGCTGCCGGCTCCTCCTCCTCCAGGCGCGGCGCGGGGCGGGGCACCTCTGGCCACGCCCCCGCGCCGCAGAGTCGGGCGCGGCGCGGGGCGGGGCATCCTGAGGCTCCGCCCCCTCCCGCGGGGTAGCGGGCGGTGGGTGGTGCCAGGTGGGTGTGGTGTGTTGAGCCCCGCCCCTCACTCCAGGCCGTAAGCACGGCCCCCGGCTCTGCTCCCCAAGGAGCGCCGGGCGTTGCTCTGGGCTCTCGGGTCTCGCCGCATGCGCCTCCCAGCCCTCAGCGCCCGGGAGCAGTCACAGCAGCGCTGAAAACACCAGCCGGCACCTCCGAGGCCCGGCTATGCGCGCTCATCCGCTCCCAGCGCCTCTGTCCACCACTGCGGTTTCCCGATTGCTTGGCACACAGTAGGCACTCAATAAATGCGCATAGCTTTTCGGTCTGTGACTCTGCCTAGGGAGCTTCTGTTCCTCTGTGCTCTAACGCACGTGGTGGGATGAATCCAAACCGAACAACGTGGATGAATCCTGAAAATATGTTAGAAGCCAGACACAAAGAACAACATATTACACGATTCCATTTATTTTAAAATGTCCAAAATAGGCAAATCCATAAAGACAAGAAGTAAATTAGTGGCTCACCAGGCTGGAGGGAGGGGAAATGGGGAGTGACTGCTAATGACTATGGGGTTCCTTTTGGAGATGATGAGAGGTTCTGGAGTTAGATAGTGGTGATGGTTGCAGAGCCTTGCAAATATACTAAAATCACATAAAAGAGTGAATTTTATCATATGTGAAACAACTTTTAAAATAAGGAAAAAACAATAAAATTGTCGGACCATTCGGTCATGAGTGGATACCTGACCCAAGCTGGTCAATTGAGTCCCTCCACCAGAGCCTGGACAGAGTAGACACAAGGAGGGGATCCCCAGACTGCCCTGTCCCACTTAAGCCCCTGTCCCACTGTCCAGGGACTTGGTGTCAGGCTGTGTCTGGAGACTTCCCAGCTCCTTCCATGTGCTCCATCTTAAGCTAGCTGGCAGCCTCAACTGAATCTACAAGTGTTGGACCCAGGTCCTGAGGCCACTTTCTGGGGGGGGGGTCCTGGTAGGACAACCATGTGGGCACACTCAAGCTCTGCTATTCCCTGGGGGGTGAAACGGCACAGGTTCCTCCCTTTCTCAAGCTGGCCATGGCATAGCAAACCTGTTTCAAACTGGGAGAGGGTTACACCCAAATCGGCACCAGCTCCCAGGAAAGACCCAAGAAAGAACAGATTCCCAGCTCAGGCCCCAGCTGGAGATGAGCAGAGCACAGCCTGCCAACCACACAGGCCAACGACCCAGGAGCAGGAAGAGGCTCTGGGGGATAGGGGAAGCAGATGGTCTTGCCCCAGCAGCGGGGGTCCGTTCTGAAGACTCAATTCTCACAACCCGCTTTGTCCCCAAATCAGTACCTTAGAGCAGTGTGGGGAGGAACTTAAATTAGACCCAAGGAGGAACTTCCATCCTAACAGGGAGGGGTCAAGAAGCCTGCAGACCTCTTGGGCCTCAGGGCCCTTTTGACATAGAGTCACAGAGGGAGTACTTGGGGACCTGGCTTGGAAACACTGGCATGGAGGCTGAGTCACGGTGGACTCAGTGGACTCAGTGGACTCGATGGGACGATGGGACGAGGCAAGGGGAGGGGGAGGAAGAGGAGAAGGCTCAGAAGGTGCCCTGCCTTGGGGCTGGGTGTCAGAATGGATGGAGATACTGTTGGCTGGGGGCCGGGGTTAGGGGGGCATGGGAGGATGTCCCAAGAAGGAGAGATGTTGGGGGAAAGATGAGGAGGGGCTTCTGGACGGATGGGGCGGGGGCCACTGGAGAAGGTGTCCAGAGTGCAGCTGTGAAGCTGGAAGAGGGGTGGGGAGCACACCTGGGGCAGGTGGGAAAATCAGAGAATCCAGAGAACCCCAACCTGGAGTTGAGGAGGGGGGAGCCAGAGAAGCAGAAGGAAATTGAGGCCCCCCATGTGAGGAAGCTGGGGGAAGAGCTCCAGGGGCGAAGCTAACAGGGGCTTGTGCTGCAGAAACAGAGCAGGGCTGGGCGGGTGCAGCTGTCAGTCCTTCCCTGTTCCCCCTGCACCTCCCAGAACCCTCTACAGCCTCCCGCCTCCTGGCCTTGCCCCATATTCTTCCCTTGGCTTGGAATGCTTTTCTGACCTACCCCCTTGCAGACTCAGCGGAGGTGACTCCTCCTCCAGGAAGCCTCCCCAGCCCCCGTCTCATGCTCATTCACATCACACAGCCATCCAGGGATACAAGCACATCTCCCCCAGCTTATCCTACTGGACTGCCCTCCCCAGGGTCACCCTGTGCCTCCTCCACCCTGCCGCGTTGCTGCAGGAAACTGAAGGCGCTGAGTTCACGGTGACCTTTGCTGAGGGCACAGAGTGGAGGGACGGCAGAAAGGCAGTTGCAGGGTGGTAGCAAGTGAGGGGGTGTAAACACGGCTTGTTTCCCTGTTTCTAGAAGCTTAGATATGAAAGGGAAAGGAGGCAAGGGACAAGAGAGGGACCCAGAGCAAGAGCCAAGGCTTTCTCTTAATACGGGAGAGACTTGAACCAATTTCCAGACTAAGGGGAGAGTGTCAACAGAGAGGGAGAAGCAACCGCAGAGGGGAATGTGTACACAGGGAGTGAAAGGATTAGTGGTGAGAACTTCCTGAGAGATTGGAGGGAGGAAACCCACATCTTTCAACTCCCCACCCACTCAGTGACGGCCTTATTCCATCCACTCTTCAGGACTCTAGGAGGTGGGTTCTATTACTATTCCTTTATTAAATGGGTAACTAATATACAGAGAGATTAAGAAATTTGCCCAGTCACGCAGCAGGTAAGTGGAAGGGCTGAGATTACTTTTCAAACCCCAGTTTTTTAATTCCAGTCAAATAACCAACTGTTAAGATTCAAGGACTCAAGATGAAGGAAGATACACCCATAAGAAAGAGTGATGCGAAATAAGCAAATCAGATTAACCAAGTCTAAAGGACTGCTTGAATGTCATTGTGGAATATATGCAATTGATTGAAAAGGATTTCTGAAATAGAAAAAAACATATATATATATATATATATACACACACACACACACGTGTGTATGTGTGAAAGTTGCTCAGTTGTGTCCGACTCTTTGTGACCCCACGGACAGTAGACTGCCAGGCTCCTCTGTCCATGGAATTCTCCAGGCAAGAATACTGGAGTGGGTTGCTGTTTCCTTCTTTAGGGGATCTTCCTGACCCAGGGATAGAACCCAGGTCTCCAGCATTGCAGGTGGATTCTTTACCACCTGAGCCACCAGAGAAGCCCATATATATATATCGGGTTTTTGCCACAGGGCATGTGGTATTTTAGTTCCTTGAGCAGGGATTGAACTTGCAACCCCTGTATTGGAAACAGGGAGTCCTTATTTAAAATTCACTTATTCAGCCGGGGCTGGTATATTTGTGGCTTACAAGATCTTCACTGCAGCATGTGGGCTTCTTAGTGGCTGGATATCAGTCCTGGGCCCCCTGCATTGGAAGAGCAGAGTCTTAACTGCCAGATTACCAGGGAAGTCCCCTGGAAAGACATATGTATAAAGAAGAAAATTAATTATCTGGAAATGAAATTCTACACTATTTCAACAAACCACTTGGTGAGTCAGAGGAAATAAAATGTGCCAAAGATCCTCCCTGATTCAGGAGAGGGGAAATGTTTCTTTTGAAAAATTAATTATGCCTGCATTGCACCCGCATTGCGGCCAGCAGGCTTTCTCTAGTTGCTGTGAGCAGGGACGGCTCTGCCGCGGTGCACCAGCTTACTGTGGTGGTTCCTCTTGTTGCAGAGCACGGGCTCTAGGTACTCGGGCTTCAGGAGTTGTGGCCCAGGGGCTCAGTTGCTCCACGGCATGTGGAACTAGGGATCAAACCCGTGTCCCCTGCATCAGCACGCAAATTCTTATCCACTGTGCCATCAGGAACGTCCAAGAAATGTTTAATTCCTGATAAAACATCGATTTAAATGCTTTTTATTAATAGTTAATGATAACTATTAGTCTAAAATAAAGGGGGAAACTAGAGGTGAAGGGAAAGAAACAAGAGAAACTGATTGGCCCAGGAAGGAAAGAATTTAAAAAGGAAACAGTGGATCAGTGTACTAACCAGAACACAAAATAAGACCAAGCATGTGGGTGATCACTATAAATATAAATGAGTTAAATTCCCTTGATAAAGAGCAAAGATTTTCATAATGAGAAGACACACTAAGTCCAGGTAAATGTTGTTTACAGAGACACAGCTAAGACAACCTAGAAGGCTGAGAGTAAAGAAATAGAAAAATGAAGACACAAAGAGGATGGAGTGGCAGTATTAACACTAGGAAAATAAAACCTAAGGCGAAAGACAGTAAATGGGAAATGAGTCCAGTTTTATGGCACTAATTAAAACTACAATCTGTGTAGAACATATAATGAACCATTGTGTTCTCAAAAAAAGAACATCAGCAAACACAGATAAACTTAAAAATTCACAAAATCATTTCGGAAGACTTTTTTTACATCTTCCTTTGAACTGTAAAAATCAAGTGAACAATTGTTTTTAATTCAGTAACGATATGGAGAGTTTGAACCATACAGTTAATAAGTTCTAGTTTATGTAACAGTACTTTGCCAAGTATCCGGAAGAGATTACGCAATTAAGTGGCCTTAGGAAACACTGCTCCCTAGAGGTGCTCTGGGCCCTTTCATCTGCTAACCACATTAGGAGTCTAGGTCACAGCTGGGGCTTCCCCAAACCCACCTTAACCCAGGGATGCTCACCTGGGTAAAAGCGTGAAGAGCCATTCACTGAGGTGTCTGGGACAACGATGGACATCCTGATGACTCAGGTAATTGAAAGGTAAATGTGGAAGTGGTGGATATCTCCATTACCTTAATTGCAGTGATGGTTTCATGGGTATACACTTACATCAAAACTAATCAAATTGCACACTTCAATTGAATATATTGCAGTTATTGGATGTGTTAGACATTCATAAAGTTGTTTCTTACATATTTAAACACTCACAGTGACAAAAAGCAGGTCAATGGGAGCCAGGAGCTAGCTGTGGAAGGAGGGAATTACTGCAAAAGGACATGAGGAAATTTGGGAGGTGACAAAAATGTTTTATATCATGAGTATGGTGATGCTTAAATAATGATATTTGTCAAAACTCAGTTTAGTTAAAATTGATGACTGCCAGTATACAGAAGGGCTTCTCCGGTGGCTGAGTGGTAGAGAATCCACCTGTCAATGCAGGGGACATGGGTTCAAACCCTGGGTCAGGACGGTCCCCTGGAGAAGGAAATGGCAACCCACTCCTGTATTCTTGCCTGGAAAATCCCATGGACAGAGGAGCTTGGTGGGCTACAGTCCATGGGATCACACGAGTCAGACACGACTGAGCAATTAAACCAAAAACAGGTGTACATAAATTATGCCCCAATAAACCTGATATTTAAAAATCTTACCACTTAGAAATTGAAATAGCCTCTTTTCAATCTTTTAACTTTTAATAATTTAAAACCAAGATTAAAATCAGATTATCTATAGAAATGACTAGTAATGAGCACACATTTTACCAAATCTGTGGTACACAAAGTTATACATGGAAAGAAACTGATAATATTACTTTTTTAAATTGATGATCATGGAATATCAAACTAGTATAAAAGTTAAACATGCTTGTCAACATTCTAGAAAAACAACTATAATATAAACAAAAGCAAAGTAGAAGGAAGGAAATTAGAAAATTAAGAAGATAAGTTAGTTATTTTAAAAAGAAAAAGTAGGGACTTCCCTGGTGATCCTGTGGTTAAGACTTTGCCTTCCAGTGCAGGGTATATAGGTTTGATCCCGAGTTAAGGAGTGAGGATCTCACATGACTCTTAGCCAAAAAAAATAAACAAATAAAAATTAAAAAAAGAAGCAATAATGTAACAAATTCAATAAAGACTTCTTTAAAATGGTCCATATAAAAAAATCTTTTAAAAAAAAGCAGAGTACAGGGACTTCCCTGGTGGTCCAGTGGATAAGGATATGCCTGTCAATGCAGGGGACACAGGTTCCATCTCTGGTTCGGAGCGACTGGACCTGTGTGCCACAACTGTTCAGCCCCTTTGCCTAGAGCCCATGCTGCACAAGGGAAGCCACTGCAAAGAGAAGCCCGTGCACCTCAACAACTCCGCTTGCCACAACTAGAGAAAACCCTTGTGCAGCAGTAAAGAAGTAAAATAAAGGAAAGTAGAATTGATTAATAAAATCAAGAGCCATTTTTAATAAGCAAGGCTATTAAGTTACTTTTTTAAACCTCCTGGCAAGTATAGCTGAAAGAGAGATGAAAATAAAATGCAGCACACTAAGATTAAGGATGAAGATTTATTCACAGAAATAAAGAGTGAAAAATTATGAGATTATGTGCAATTTTTTTTTCTAAAAATGTTTTGTCTAAATACATGTTGAAATAATATAAACTACAAAAACTGACTCAAAAAAAAGTAAGAAAATTAACATCCAAGGAAGAAATTGAAAATATATCAGAGCCTTGCCAGGAAAAGACATTTAGATCTTTTTTTTTAAAAAGACATTTAGATCTTTTTTTTTTTTTTCCTTAATTGAAAAAACATTTTTTGGCCATACCCTGCCACATGTGGGATCTTAGTTCCTGGATGGAACTCCTACACAGGGGAGTCCCTAGTCCAACTCTTTTAATGGAAAAATCCTATCAAATGTGGAAAGATCAGATAGCTGTGATTTTATTTATACTCTTAGAGAACAAGGATCACATCTCAATGTACTTTATGCATGCTTATGCATAAATATGCAATGTACTTAGTAAACATAATTTGGATACCTAAAAAAACTGGGACAAAGATAAGATAGAAAAAGAAATCCATAATCCAGTGACTTATTTTAGGTTTGCTCAGTCACAGAAACCTTGTTTCAAAGTCCCACAATAAAAACTTGAATGGCTCTGTTTCAGCTGAATGAAGGATCCCAAAGGCATCAAGGTCCTAATCCCCAGAGGGTGTGAACACTACTTCATACGACAAAAGTTAATGCAGATGTGACTAAATGAACGATCGAGATGGGGAATGACCCTGGAGTCTCCAGGCAGACCTTAAATGTATTGTCATCACAAACGTCCTTGTAAGAAGTTTCAGTGGCAGAAGAGAAGGCCTGGTGCCTATGGAAGTGGAAACTGGAGTGATGTGGCCACAAGTGAAGAAAAGCTGGAGACCGCCAGAAGCTGAAGAGTCAAGAACTCTGCCCTGGAGCCCCCAGGAGGAACCCGCCTTGCTGACGTCTTGACTTTAGTCCCACGAGGCTCATCTCACACTTCTGGCCTCCGAAGCGCAGGATGGCCAAGTTGAGTTGCTTTGTGCCACTGTGTCTGTGGAAATTTGTTACAGCAGCTGTAAGGAACTCACCCAGGAGCCATTACCAAAGCTACAGTGGGTACCCCTGAAGGACGTGATCTGGGGCGGGGAGAGAGGCATTTTTAGGGGGGCTGTGCTGGGTCTTCATTGCAGCACACGGGTTTAGTTGCCCAAGGCATGTGGGATCTTACTTCCATGACCCGGAATCAAACCCGAGTCCCCTGCATTGGAAGGCAGATTCTTAACCAGTGGCCCACCAGGAAAGTCCCAGAACAAGGACTTTAATTCTTGTCTTTCCCTTTTGTGCGGCTGACGTGCCTGCAAAACTCATATATGTATTATTTTTATAGTTAAGCAAAAAGAAGAGAAGAGGCGAATGAAGAGCTTGGCCCACTCCAGGGGCAGCCAGCTGCAGACTTCAGTGGTTGTCATGGTTACACGGGGTTCATTTTATTCCTTCCCACCAACACCGAGGCCTCCCCTGCCAGGAGGCCACGTGTGGCACTCGGGAGCCACGAGGCAGCTGGCAGTGCTCTGAGCCCAGAGGTCTCGCCCACCTGGGGCCTCAGTGCAGGGGCTGGATCGGAGCGAGGCCTCCCCCACACTCTCCACACTGCAACTGGCACGCGTTTTGTCTCAAGACTGCCAAGAGCAGCCAGATGCCAGTTTCTGAGCGGCTGTGGGAAGCAAGGACAGGGGGCGGACCTTACAGCCACACCTGCAAGGGAACAGCCCTGTGCTCCACATCCCACCCATGCCAGCCAGTCCTTCTCCCTGCACTCCTGATACCCGCTGGGTCTCACGGGGGCATGCAGGGCACATGGCATGTCCCCTTGTCACGGGCCGCTCAGTGTAGCCCCTGTGCACCAGGGCCTTGGGGGTGGCAGGGGGTGGGGAGGGCTCCTCTGACACCAGCTGCTTCCTCAGGTGACTCCTCAGTCACATCCTCACTGTCTCAGCTCCTCTCTGACGTCTCCATGGCAACATTCACGCGGATCTCATGGAACATAAGGTGTTTGAGCTGGAAGGGACCTCGGAGATCAGCTCCTGCCACCCCCTCATCCCACAGCGAGGAGAGCGGGCTCAGAGACTGTGCGCCCCGTACCTGAGGGGGCTCAGTGGGTGCCACACGCCCAGCGGGGCCCCTGCCTTTGGGCACCACTCCCAGCCAGGGTCCCTCTCCCTGAGAGTGCAGACCGCTGAATTCTGCAGGACTGTTTTCTTGGGAGGTGTTCTGAGGGCACAAGTTTTGGGGGCTTTGCCCCTCCCCTCTGGCTAAAGGTCCCTGAAGTCCAGGCTCACTCTGTTCTGCTCGGTCCTGGGCTGACCCTCCACTGTGGTGAGGGCAGGAGCTGGCAGGAGGGACACTGTCCTCAGGAACCTCAACAACTGGTGCAGGGGTAGCACAGTCCCCCAGGACCACTGGAGAGCAAACGTGAGTGTTCATGTGCCTGTACAAGAGTGGGAGCGAGAGGAGCCGGGGAAGTCTGCCTGGAGGAGGAGGATCAAAGCAGAACCTGGAAGGAAGGTCAGAGAGGACTCTGATTCCTGCCTAAGTTTGCCTGGCTTGAGGGCCGCACCCTGTGGCTGAGTGGCTGGAGTGCTTGGAAAATCAGGGACCAGGGAGAGACTGCCCGAGGCCATAGGTTCCAGAGGGTTCTCATGGCTGGGGAGTCACAGCACACATCACTCTAGGACTAGGGGGTCGGAGACGTGGACGGGCAAGTCAGAAGGCAGAGTGCAGGAGCTGAAGGCCTGAGACAAGGGGACCAGGGGTCCGGGCCGGCAGAGGGTGCTGGAGAGATTTTAGGAGTGATGTCCGGGGTGGTTCAATCCATTTGCTGGGATGTGGAACTGTGCAGCCACACCCCGCCCAGCAGTGGGTGAAAGTCGCTCAGTCATGTCCAACTCTTTGCAACCCTATGGACTACATAGTCCATGGAATTCTCCAGGCTAGAATAATGGAGTGGGTAGCCTTTCCCTTCTCCAGATCTTCCCAACCCAAGGATCCAACCCAGGTCTCCTGCATTGCAGGCAGATTCTTTACCAACTGAATCACAAGGGAAGCCCAAGAATACTGGAATGGGTAGCCTTTCCCTTCCCCAGCAGATCTTCCAACCCAGGGATGAAAATGGGGTCTCCTGCATTGCAGGCAGATTCTATACCAACTGAGCTATCAGGAAGGGCCAGCCTGAAGCCAGAAGGGCCCCCTCCCCAGGGAGACACAGCCCTCATCCTCACCTCTACCTCAGCCCCCGGGCTCATTTCAGCTCCAACCTCCTCCTCGGGGACCTAGCCTGCCTTGGGGAGGTCTCCTGTCCAGGTCTGAAGATCCCAGTTCCAGCCAGAGCCCCCCTGCTGACCTTCCCCCCACCCCCCACAGCCCGCTTCTTCCTTTGCTGGGTGCCCATGTCCAGGGCTGTATGACAGACATCTCCACGGGCTCAGCATCTGCAGCATGGGCAAGGCTCACCGCCTCTCCCTGGGACCTGCCAGGGTGTCTTCGCTCACAAGTTCCTCTCCACCTGGGCTTCTCCACCAGGCCGCTCTAGCTTTCTCACGGTGTGGCAGCTGGGTTCCAGGAATGAGTGTTTGAGGAGCCAGGAAAGGAGAGCTGCCAGCCTGGAGGGTATGGTCCAGAAACAGGCCCAGGGTCACTTGCATCGGTCACAGCAGTCCCAGACAACCACCATACACACACACACACACACACACATACACACACACACACACACACACCCCGGTCACTGGGAAGAACAGCAGAGCATCTGTCATCTTGAATCCAGCCGGGCGCCCGGCAGGGTCTGGGATCCTCTTGCCTCACGCCCAGGCCTGCAGACTCTGGCTCCCCTCTGCCCTCATTACCCCTCCTTGGGCTCCTGCGATCCCCTCAGACTCACCTCCCTGTCCACATGCTGCACCATCCAGCTTCTCCTGGCCACAGCCAGGAGCCAGGAGCAGCACCTTTACCAGCTGTTTATTCCTTTAGCATCACCCTCTCTCTGTCGCTCTCCTCAGAAACCACACTTCCCACTGGACAACTTCCAAGCTCCAAGGAAAAACATTTAAACTCACCTTCCAATCTAGCCCCCTCCTTTGGCACCAATCAAATCACCTCTCATTTCTTCCAAGCAATTGGACCACAGTCTTGCCTCTTCTGCTCCAGGTGGCTCCTGGCTCTCTGAATCTACACATGCTCACTCCCTCCACCTGGCAAGTTTCTCTGCCTCCACTCATGTTGCACTCCTGCTCAATCTTCAAAGCCCAGTGCAAATGCCCCACCTCCACAAGGTCTTGCTCTCACTACTCAACACACTAGACTTACTCTTCTTGCCTGTGGAGGCATGTTCTTCCTCAAATCCGTATTGGCAAGAACATGTCCTCTTGAAGTGGGGCCCACGTTTCTAGCTCATATTTCTTTCGCCAATTTAATAACTGTTTATTGAGGCCTGGAGCCGGCTGCCAGGGATGTGACGGTGACCAAGACAAGCTGCTTCCTGTGCCCAGAGAGCTTACATCCCAGAGGGTGAGACAGATGGCAAACAGGGGAACGAAAAGACATGACAATCAAAGATTAGGAGAACGGCAGGAAGGCAGGGAAGGCAGAGGGGGCCTGCAAGCCAGGAACTCAGAATTCCCTCTTTTCAAGAAAAACCAGGGACCTGAATTTTCACATACTCTCCCAGTTTTAAAGGTTGCAAGGTCAAGTCTTTCTCCACTACTTTCAGTTCCCTCTGCTCCTAGCTTCCCACTCTTTCTGGATTGCCAGCCTTCTCCTCTTTTCCTGTTTACTCTATGGGCACCCACCCCCTCCCCAAACTCAGGACACCTAGTCTGTAGCCCCGCCCCTAGGGCACTCAAACCCCTGGTGTTTTCCATGCCTCGGAAGCAGCTGGCAGGAAGAGGAAGAGAGTCCACGGAACAGGATGCTGGGGTCAGTGGGCACTGCCGAGTTGAGACCCTGGGCCAGCCTCATGGGAGTGAGGAGTCCCCAGGGCCACAGCTGTGGGGACCCAAAACCCCAAACTCAGGCCTCATCAACCACACATCTGGGCACTGACCTGGAAGAACTGGGGAACGAGAGGAGCAAGACAGGCAAGGAGGTCAGGGGGCCCTCAGATAGGTCCCCAGGTCTGACAGGGCCCTGAGGGATGGGTCTCTCTCCAGGGAACCTCTAGGCAAGCCCTGCTTTATACTCTCTGGAGCCACAGTCCCCACGTAGATATCCTAGCTCTGTGGCTTCCTGCCTGGTGACTAGACAGCTCCCTTCCTGGTCCTTCTCCCCCCACCCCCCAGCCAACCCCCAGCCTTGGTTTCCTATCTGATCATCAGGGCACCAGAGCAGCACCCACCTGCACCTAGCACACAATAGCACTCAGTGCAGAGCAGCTTTGCCCCAACCCTCTCACGTAGGGCCCTGCCAGGTCTCTCGAGGAATCGCTTGGCTAGGTGGCATGCTTCCATCTGTGTTTGCCCAGACCTCTGAACCCCAGAGGCAGCGTCTGCCCACTGTGATTATTTGGATTCTGGGCGCTGCCAGTTGAGCGGGCCCAGGCCTCTGAAGGGCCCAGGTTTCCAGTGCCAGGGGTCACGTCTCAGGACAGAGGAGTGCAGAGCAGGGAGCTGCCTTTTGTCTGCACCTGCTGCCTGCAAGCTGCCAGCTCACCACTCCCAGGATTTCAGAACCAACTCAGCCTCATCCTCAAAACATGGAGCACCTTGGGTGGCAGTCCCAGGACAGAGGTGCCAGGCCCTGCAGAGGAGTCTGCCAGGCCCCAGCATGGGGTTTGGATTGTCAGCTCTCGAAAGTGCTGACAAGCTCAGGAGCCAGACACAGCCTGGCCTCCCACCTCCTTCACCTCCTGGGTCCCTCGGGGCAGAGCCCTAGGGGAGTGGACGCTCAGAGGGCCTGCCACTGGCTGTGACGCTGACTTCCCTTTCCCCAGGGATCCTGAAGCTTGAGCCCAGCAAACAGAAGCTCCAGGGGAGAGCGCCTGGCCCTTCAGCCCTGCCTCTCAGCCTGGCCGCTACCTCCTGCCTCTGATAACCAGCTGTCAGCTGAGCCCCAGGCGGCGGGGCGCACCGGGTTTGTTTGCCAAGCTCGGAGTGTTGGAGCTTCCTGGCCCTGCCTTCCCTGGAAGGGAGGGGGCGGTGCTGCAGCAGGCCAGGTGGCACCTCCGGCTGAGATGGGATCGAGTCCCAGGTGCGCGTCCCACGCAGGCCCGCTGCCTCAGTGACCCCCTCTCTCCTCGTCCCGGGCCTGGAGGTAGTCCGGGGCCGGGGGTCACCAGGCAAGGGGCAACGCGGGGCGATGTGTTGCACATCAGAGTAGCGACCGGACGCCGAGTGCTCGGTCACCCAGGCCCACCGCCCCACGCCCGTACCGGAGCCCGGGTGCAGTTACGGAGAGGAGCCCCTGGGCGCAGGACAGGGCGGCAACCGCCCCCCAAGGCGCAGAGGTGCCGGGACCGCGGGCTCCCGGGCCCCGCCCCCAGGGCGGCCGTCTCGTTTGCATGTCCCCGCCCCCGAGCGGCCATTGGCGGCTGCCTCGGGAGGCCGAGCCTGAGTGGCTGCGCGGCCGTGGGGCGGCGGGGGCGGGGCGGCGGGGGGACAGGCGCCTGGGATGCCGCCGCCGCCGCCGCCGCCGCCACCGCCGCGGGACGGCTTCGGCTTCTGGTCCGGGTCCGGCTCCGAGGGCGCGGGGAGCAGGTAGTCCCGGGGCGCGGCGGCTCCGGCGGGAGAGCACTGAGCGCCGCCCGCCCGCCCGCCATGTCCAGGAAAAAGACCCCCAAGAGCAAGGCGGGCAGCGCCCCCGCTACCTCTGCCCTGTCCGCCGCCAACGGGCCCCGGCCGGTGCGACCCGGGACTGCGCGCCCTGGCCCCGAGGCACCGCCCAGCGGGCCCCCGCAGCCCGGCCGGTCTTCGATTGGCGGCGGCGGCGACTTCTACGACGTCGCCTTCAAGGTGAGCCGGGCACCCCCAGCCCCAGGCGATGCGAGTGCAGCAGGTGGCGTCCGGCCCGAGCTGAGCAGGGAGGGGGTCCGAGGAAAGGGTGCAGGGCCCTGCGGAGCTTCAGCGCAGAGCTGGCTCCCCGAGCGGCACTCCGCAGCTGGCAAGGCTGGCTCGGTGCAACGCGCGCGAGTACGCGCGCGCGCGCACACACACACACACACACACACACACACACACACACACACACAGCTGTCAAACCCGGGTTTGGGATACCCAACATATGGCAAGGCTGCCCCCTCCCCCTCCGCGACCCCCACCCGGTGGGCAGGGCCGGACAAGGGGTCCTGCGGAAGTCAGAGCCTGGCAGGTATCTTCTCCTTGTTCCCTGATGCTCCTTCCCCTACCAAAGGCCCCAGCCTCATCTTCCCTATGTTGCCTTCTCTGACCCACAGGGTCTTCCAGTCTCCTTTTAGGGGGAGAGACTAGGAAGAGGTTCACAGGTTGGGTGAGGGGCGCTGGGGCCTCCTTCAGGCCAAGACTGAAGCTGGTGAATCCTGGGGGGTGGGGGTGGCAGGCCCATTCTTGGGTTTTGAAACCTTTGACAACAGACTGGGGAAGGGAGAAGGGCTTGAATGCCCTCCCGGCCCACAAACTTGGCCTGAGCCCTTCCCCACACCAAGATCTGACCCTCACTCGGCAGACTCGTCTAGAGTCTTGCTGGGATTGGAAGAAGCCCTCTGGCGCAGAGCCCCCACCCCCACCCCAACAACCCCAGGCCTCTCAGGAGGCCCCCAGTGACCAACACTTCAGTTCTGCTCCCCACGAAACTCCAGTTGCTCCCCTTCCAGACCAAGCATGGTGTCCAGGTAGTGCCTCGTATGAAGGCAGCGGCTCTGCCCCCCACTGATGGAGAGGGAACAGAACCTTCTAGAGGCAGTTAGAGGACCAGGCCCTATGTCTCCCCAGGCCCTGCTGCACCTCCTCCACTCCTGCCCCTCATCCATGGGCCCCCTCTGGCCAGCCCAGCTCAGGGGAGACTTGCCCCTGCCCTGGAGGGGTTCCCAGATATCCAGGTGCCTCTGCCCTTTCCTTGTGCCCCAGGTCATGCTGGTGGGGGACTCAGGAGTGGGGAAGACCTGCCTGCTCGTGCGCTTCAAGGATGGGGCTTTCTTGGCAGGGACCTTTATCTCTACTGTGGGCATCGACTTCCGGGTAAGAGAGGGCGCTGACGTCCCAAGCACCAACTGGGACCAGCCATGCCCTGGGCCTTCAATACCAGCTCATGGCTTCTTGAAGTGCCCTGGCAGTTGGTTCTCCATTATCCCTGTGGGAATGGCAGCCTCACGAGGTGGAGCTCCGGGCTGGCCCACCTGGCTCCCACAGTCAAGGTAGTTAAGCTGGGACACCTTCACCACCAAGCTGCCTGCTTCCCAACACTTCAAGGGTTCTAGAGACAGGTGGCAGCTGTATATGATTTAAGCAGAGATGGTACCCCTGAGTCCCAGGCTGGCACGACCCTGGGGGCTGGATCTTGTGCTCAAGCTGCTGCCTTGAGGGAGGTGTGTCCTGGTGCCCCCATGGGAACTCAAAACCCATGGCCACTGGGGAGGCCAGTGTCACTGCCCCACTGCCCAGAGGGGCCCTGAGGTGCTAGGTCCTACTAGACAGATGGCTGAGGTGCTCAAGCACACCCTTGGTCTCAGAGCCACGGAGAAGTCCCTGCCCTTGGGCAGGGAGGCTTTTGGGAAATGATCCCCTTGCCTCAGCCCTGACTGCTTTCCCGTCAGAACCCCCTCACCATTTTACCCCCCACCAGGGCCGTGTCCTGGGGTCCTTCTGGGGGATGGCTCTCGACTCTCCCCAAGAGCCCTCCAGCACCCCAAGCAGCCTGCAGGGTCACAGAGGGCCCACAGCCTCTGGCCTGCTGGCGCCGCCTGTCTGAACTCCATGTCCTGGGGTGCTGGTGTGTTCTCAGCAAATCCCAGATTTGCATTTTTCTCACCCTTTAATTAGACCCAGTCGGCAGAAGGTGGGGAGGGAGGAGGCCCATTTTGGGGACAGGGAGGGGGCACTCCCTCCGGCCTGGGGAGCCACTCTCTCTCCCTTTTGAGGGGTAGAGCCCTTCACGTGCTCTGGGATGAAGTAAGGGTGGAGGCGCCAGAAGCGGAGGTGGCTCTGGCCTCACCTCCTCCTTGTCACCTCCCTCTCAGCTACAGGGCAGGTGCGGAGGGAGGTGAGGCAGTTTGGTTCACACCCTGTTCAGGGCGCCGGGGAAGGTGGGATGTCCCTGCAGCTGGGCAGATGGCTGAGCCCATTCCTTGGAGACCCAGAAACACAAGCCAGCAGGAGCTGGTGCAGAGGGAGGAAGGGCTGTTCCTGGGGCTTCAGTTGGTGACTGGCAGCCCCCGCCCCAACCTCGGCAGATGGGAGCCGGAGTTGAGCCACTTCCTGCTCTAGTCCAGAACTGGGAGGGCCCAGAGAGGGCATCGCCAGCCAGCCCACAGGGAGCGCCTACTGGGTACCAGGCCAGGTCCTGGGCTCTATGCTTACTGCACAGAGCCCATCCTCAGGGGTCTGCAGGGAGAGAGGCTTTTAAGAGACCACTTAAGCCCTGCTCCGGGCCAGACTCTGTGCTCTGCACACAGTGCTCATAAAGTATTCGGGGCAGTCATGTGATGGGCACCCTGGCTATCCCCATTTGTAGATGGGGAAACTGAGGCACAGTGTTAGCAATAGGCGTGGGGGTCACACAGTGGGTGACTTCAAATAAGTCCTGCAAGTGAGAGGTGCCAGTGGCCCAGGAGAAGGGTGGGGGGCTAGGAGCAGGGCACAGGGGAGAGGAATACAGGGTGAAGCTGAAACGGCGAGTGGGCACAGGGAAGCCAGCTGAGGCTGGGCACCGGGGAGCAGAGGACACCTGGCCCAGAGTTGACACAGCTGGCCACGGAGGGGGCAACCTTCAAGTCCCTCAGGACAGCCATCTGGGAAGGAAAGGCCTGGGCACCTGCTGTGCATGGGCCACCAGGAAGGGCCCAGCAGCAGAGGTGGAGGAGGTGTTGGCGAGAGCTGGGTGGCCCTGGGGACTCAGATTCAAGGGGAAGCATTATCTGCAAGTGGAGGGCAGGAGGTAGTCAGAGAACCAGGAGGTGGGGCTGAGGGCAGAGCCTGGCCAGCGGAGGTGTGGGGTAGTGGACTCAGGGGCACACCTGGAGCTCTTCACCTCAGGCTCAGCCCCAGCCTGGCACTGCCTGCTCCCCTGCCTCCATCCACTCCACCCCATCCCCAACCCCCAACCCCACCGGAGGGGCTTGGGTCTAGTCGCCACCTAGGACAGTGCATTCGGTGCTGGGCCCTCGCTGGAGCTGGCTGGTTGTGTTTCAGAACAAAGTTGTGGATGTGGACGGCATGAAGGTGAAGCTGCAGGTGAGAGGTGATGTGGGGGGCGGGTGAGGGCAGGGGGCCCCTGGGAAGAACCGGGCAGTGCTGATGGCTGTAGGTGCCCTGGTCGGTTGTAGATCTGGGACACGGCTGGCCAGGAGAGGTTCCGCAGTGTCACCCACGCCTATTACCGCGACGCCCACGGTGAGCACAGCACGGGCTGGACCGGCTCCAGGAGTTGGGGCCACGCCTCCCAGGCTTCTGCCCCAGGAGGGCACCCGGGGTGCTAGGTGGGCAGGAGCAGGAAGGGCGTGGTGCCCCAGGCGGAGGGGCGGGGCGGCTGCTGTAGGCTCGGGAGGTCTCATTGCCCCTCCCCCCAGCACTGCTGCTGCTCTACGACGTCACCAACAAGGCCTCCTTCGACAGCATCCAGGTCAGAGGCTTCTTTCGGGGCCGGGCAGTGGGGAGACAGGCCGAGATGGGGCTGTCCACGCCCCACCCCCTCCGGCACAGATGGCTTCAGGGCCCCAGACTCCTGAGGACCCTTCTGACAGCGGGGGAGGGGGAAAGACTGCCCTGCCAGCTGCGTGTTGAGCCAGCCGGAGGGGGTTCCTGGGGGAACTTAGATAAGGGAGCGGGTGGGTTGCCCGTGCATGGCACCCAGGGAGCACTAGTTCCAGGGCCCTCTGCCGGTCAGACACCATCAGGCTCGCCGGGGGTGCGTCCTGGAGGGCCGGGGTACCCAGAGCACCAGCCTCCAGCCTGGCCTCAGCTCCGCCCCCGCAGGCCTGGCTGACCGAGATCCAGGAGCACGCCCAGGACAATGTGGTTCTCATGTTGCTGGGGAACAAGGTGGGCACTCAAGCCTCAGAGGGGAGCTGGGGGTGGGGGTGGGGGGTGACGGGGCCAGCTCTCACCAAGATTCCTACGCCAGGTGGACTCTGCCCAGGAGCGTGCAGTGAAGCGGGAGGACGCGGAGAAGCTGGCCAAGGTGAGCTGTGGTGGAGTGGGTGGTGGGCGAGCACCCCAGGGCTACAGGGCCTGAGCTGCCCCTGCCAGGCTGCCCACGGCTGTTTGCAGGACTACGGGCTGCCGTTCATGGAGACCAGTGCCAAGACGGGCCTCAATGTGGACTTGGCCTTCACAGCCATAGCCAAGTGAGTCTCTGTGGTCACCAGGAGGAGCCCCAGACCCAGAGTTCTGCACCTCCTCCTTGGAGGTCCAGGACGCCCCATCCCATAGTCATCCCTACTCCACAGGGAGCTGAAACAGCGCTGCACCAAGGCCCCCAGCGAGCCCCGCTTCCGGCTGCATGAGTACATCAAGAGGGAGGGCCGGGGGGCTTCCTGCTGTAGACCCTGAGCTTGAGGGGCCCTGCTACCAGGCGTCCTCCTGGAAGACTGGATAGCCTACAGCAGTCAGTCCCAGGCTGAGCCTCACCCACCCCTCATCTGGGCAGCGATCCAAAGCTGCAGTCCCAACAAACAGGCTCCACAAAGCCAGAGCATCTGCAGTCCTCATTTACCTGCTGCTGCCCGAGGGTCTTGCCCCCAAGGCAACCATCTTCTGTACAGGAGGGACACCGGAAGTGTAGATTGCCAGGCACCTGGCCCTCTGGCCATGGGGCTCTGCCACCTCCACCCCACTATGGACACCCCCAACTTTCAGGGTGGGCTGCAGCACCCACACCACGTATACAGTGCCTAACTGCCTAGAAAGCCATGTCTTCAGCTGCACTCGCTCCCCAGGATGGAAGGGGCAGGACCCTGCCCACACCTGGGGCAGAGGGCTTCACCGCCACTCCCATCCTGCACTGCACCCCAAGGACCACAACTACCCGCTGCCAGCCCCCCCAATGGCAGGCCCCAGTTCAACATCAACAGGGTCTTTCAGATTCCCCTGGGGGATGCCAAGGCTATGGCTTTGTAATGCAGTGTTCAGCACAGGGGAAGTCACAGAAATGTCAGGGAAACCAGGACACCAGCCTTGCCTGGGGACCAGGGTACCATTTCAGCAGGCTGACACACAGCCTGGGCTCAGTGAGGTCAAGTCACAGGGGTGGGCAGGGCACTCCACCTTGTACTAAAGAAAAAACTCCAAGTCAGTCCTTTGATCAAAAGCTTTTGTTTCCGGCCCCTGTGAATAAAGTTTGTTTTCTGGAGTGCCTGCCTCTTCCATTGAAAGATAGCCACAAACTCTGGAACCATCCGTAAGGAATTAAAGAGTTCACGAACCACCCCAAGGCAAAGACAACCCAAAAACCTAGAGGTGGTCCTAGTAGGTGGAAAACCACTGGCATGAACTCCCATTTTCATGTTGCCCCAAGACTGCCCAGGGATGAGCAGTCATCCCAGGGAGTCCTCTGGGGTGCTAACAGGTATGAAAATAAACACACATGCTGGACCCCAAGAAATCTTTACTGAGAGGTTGAGGTAAAGGGCTTCTGCAGTTTCTTCAGCCAAGGACTAGGTTCATGGCCCCCACCTAACTAGGGCCATGGAACTCTATCCCGGCCTTGTCCAGGGAGACTTATTTCTGCTGGAACCCCTGCCTCCTGAAATTGTTGCAAATTGGAAGAAACAAACTCAACAGATTAAAAAGGCAGGGCCCAAACACTAGTAAAAGGATTATGGCAACTACAGGCCCAAATGGGGGTTAAAATTCAGACAATACTCAGTAACCTCCCTTTAATTAAAGTGCAGGCTAGACAGCACTTGGGTTACCCTGTCAGCAAGGATGAAACCACTTGGCATGGTCGTGTATTTTCTCTTACTACCCCAGTGTCATGATGTAACAAATCTTACTGTAACTGCACACACACCTCTTTGTTCAGCCAGGAGGAAGAACAAGGCCCATCTATTATCAGTCACTTCATCAGCCCAGGAACTTAAGAGGCAATGACAGTCTACTGTGAATTCCAGGCGGATTCACTCACGGAAGACAGGACATCTGAAAGATCATGGATCACTGCTTTGTGATAAGCAAAGCTTTCACAAGGGGTGGCCCCACCGCAGACAGCTTCAACCCCTGCTGAAATGAGGCCAACTGCCCTTCTCTGTCAGGGTGGGTGATGTTATAGACAGTGATACTAGGTTCCTCTGGTGACTCAGTTGGCCTCGCATACATTGTCTCATAAACAGGACATTGCCTATACAAGCAAAGGCCGCAGCTAATCCTGGGAAAGAGAGGTTGTGGTCTGTTGAAGAGGGCAGTCAGTTTATATCCAGACTATAATAGATGTCCGGGAGGGGTGCAGGCCTGGGGCACTGCTGCGAATTAAGCCCCTTTGGCAGTCTGCCCAGGCGGGGATTCTGGTGCAGTCTGAGATTTCACCACTGAATATGGGTGTAGAAGCCTTTTTCTAAGGCTGTGGTGGAGGCAAAAACTACTAGGCGCTTGGTGCCAGGCCCTACCCAGGAGATACAGATCCCACCGGGCTAGCTGACCTTGGGGGCACCACCATTGGTAATTTGATCTCTGGTTGCTCTTGCCTCTCCAAAACACAGTTTGTACACGTCCTTGGTTCATGTACTGCTGAAACCTTGCTATCATGTTAACTGAGTATAGTTGTGCGGTAGTTTGAACATTCTTTAGCATTTGCCTTTGCACTTCCCTTGTGGCTCAGCTGATAAAAGAATTCACTTGCAATGCAGGAGACCTGGGTTGATTCCTGGGTTGGGAAGATTCCCTGGAGAAGGGGAAGGCTGGCTACCCACTCCAGTTTTGTGGCTTGGAGAATCCCATGGATTGTATAGTCCCTGGGGTCACAAAGAGTAGGGCTGTGGACAAGGGGGTGTCAGAAGCAAAGGGATGGGGTCAGCATTATCTGTTGTGTATGTCAGGACCACTTCCTCTGCTGGTCCACCTGCCCAGCTGCTCCCTTGCCTAACTTGGGATCTTGGCAGTGAATGGTGGCTACTTGTTTGCAGGCTGCAAGACCTCAGCCCCACAGTTTACGGGAGACTGTTACATGCCATACAGCTGCGTGGCATTTTTAACGTCTCCTTCCCCTGAGCTTCCCTAAAAGCTCAGCTGGTAAAGGAGCCACCTTCAAGCAAGAGACCCCAGCTTAAATCCTGGGCTGGAAGATCCCTTGGTGAAGGGATAAGCTACCCATTCACAGTATTCTTGGGTTTCTTTGTGGCTCAGCTGATAAAGAATCCACCTAGGTTCAACACTTGGGTTGGGAAGATCCCCTGAGAACTCCATGGTGACAGATTGTCTTGTCAAGGTGAGTCAAGGCTAATGTGTTACTGTTGCTAGGTGGGTTGAGGTATGGCAAGTTCTTTAAAAGTTTCACTGAAGTATAGCCAACTTACAGTGTTAATTTCTGGTGTACAGCAAAGCGATCCCCCATACATCTCCAGGTCCACCCATGTTGCTGTAAACAGTGTTTCATGTTTTATGGCTGAGTGGTGTCTGTAAAGTGTCTGTCTGCAATACAGGAGACCAGAGTTCAATCCCTGGGTCGGGAAGATCCCCTGGAGAAGGAAATGGCAGCCCACTCCAGTATTCTTGCCTCCCTCCCATGGGCGGAGGAGCCTGGTGGGCTACAGTTCATGGGGTCGTACAGAGCTGGACACGTGGACACGAGTTGGACAGGACCGAGTGGCTGAACCAAATATTCCATGGGCTACACACTTCATGTGGTCACTAAGAATTGGACATGAATGAGCATACACATAGTATTCCACTGTGAAATGAGGGATTTTGCTCATAACGTTGTAGCATGTGAAATAAACGTAATCACATGCTAGCAAAGTTATGCTCAAAATCCTTCAAGCTAGGCTTCAGCAGTATGGGAACCAAGAACTTCCAAACATACAAGTTGGGTTTCAAACAAACAGAACTGCATACAGTCACTGGATCATGGAGAAAGCAAGACTGCTAGGAGAAAGGACCTCAAATACGCAGATGATACCACTCTAATGGCAGAAAATGAAAAGGAACTAAAGAGCCACTTAGGGGTGAGAGTGAAAAGGCTGGCTTAGAACTCACTACAGAGAAGAAATGGCAACCCAGTCTTCTTGCCAGGGAAACCTCATGAACAGAGCCTCGCGAGCTACAGTTAATGGGGTCCCTGAGAGTTGGACAGACTTAGTGACTGGACAATATTCCATAGCATATATGTACATCTTGGATAAAAATGTACCCTATCTGTGGATGGACATTCAGGTTGCTTCCATGTCTTGTTATAGAAACCATGGCACGGGAAAGAGACAAGTGACACTCGGAGATGCAGAACAGCACGGTTTATTTAGCACCACAGAGTCGCCTCCAGAGGCTGAGTGCACAGGCTTTGTTCTGGCTACCTTACATGGCATGGGGTTCCGGGTCCTAGTGACTTTCCTGCCTAAGGAGTTTGGCTGACCCAATCAGTAGGCCGGTTCACAGAAGCAGAAATGGTGAGCAATAAACTTAAGCCACCATTTTGCTCTTCACTATAAACACAGGAGTGCATGTTATCTTTTTGAATAATTGTTTTGTCTGGGTATGTGCCCAGGTGTTGGACTGCTGGATCATATGGCAACTCAAAAAAGGGAGGAGCAGCGACCCAGCCCAGTATTCTAGCCTGGAGAATTCCATGAACTGTATAGTCCATGAGGTTGCAAAGACTGAGCAACTTTCACTCTCCAAAGATTAAGCTTGTTAGCCTCCTCCAGTAATCAAATCAGCAGCAGCTACTGCCAGGCCAACTCGGAGCCACTGAATCTAGTTGCTTGGAAAAATAGCCTATTGGCTGAGGAATGTCTCCTGGCTTCTGTGTTAGGACCCTACCCCCCAGAATAGTCCCCTCCTTTCCAGCCAGATAAAAAATGGCTTTTTAAAGAGACCCAGAGCAGGAACTTTAGTGAGGGGTAATTTTATAAGTACAAAGAAATATCTTCGGGGGCACTCAAGCCTAATATAGCTCTTCTCTCTTGGGACAGCCATCTATTTCCAGGGGTTATAATGTATTCCATGTACTGAACTTGTTGCTATGAAATTTGTGCCTTTTCCAGGAAGAACCGGTAACTCCGTGCTTGAAGGAAATTAACAACTTCAATGTCGTTCTCATCTGAGCCTCCATATCAACATCTTACCTATAGACTGTAGAAGAGTCCCTTTTAGCATATCTTCTTTAGTTCCTTTCTTAGGGTTTGGGCAAACTAATGTTGATGTCCCAACACCCCTGTGGAAGGTATTCTGTCCACCAAGTGCACTTTTGCATCTGGTCCAAGTTGGGGTTAGGCCACTCAAAGGCAATCAGATATTGTGAGGGGTCAACTGGGATTTAAAAGGCATCCCTGAGGTCAGAGAGTGAACCACGGAGCACTCAGGGACTTTTATAAGAATTGGCCATAAGGGGGTGTGCAGGGACCACTGCATCTTCCTGCTGAGGTCTCTTACCATCCTGTTATCCCTCATTTGGCTAACTTAAATGGGACTCTTGGATTCAGGCTGAGAGAGCACCAAAAGCCTATTTTTAAAGAATGCATCTGCTTAGGGTTGTAACCTTTTCTCTCTAATCTTATGGCTATTGTCTGTTAGGGTAAGCAGCTTCTGGCTTAAGGTGAGTTTCTGCCAATTGGGTGTTTTATGAGCTTCCAGGGACTCCTCTGTCTCAAACTGCAAAGTTTATGGCTTGTAGACTCTGAGAACAGGTCCTTGCTCTTCCTGTTGATCAGCCTTTGCCAGGGTCAAGGTTAGAGACTGCTTAAGGTCTCCTAACCGCCACGTGGCCCTGAGGGAGCCCCGGTCTCTCCTTGATAGTGGGGTAGGACACTCAACTCAAAAGGCATGTGAGAGGCTCAGTGAAGTAAAGGATTTCTATCAGCTAGTCACCAGGAAGGAGGCCCAGCACAAGAAATCCGGACGAAGTGGCTCCTGTATTAAAAAAATTCTTACCTGCCATCAGGGGCTCCTCGATGGATAGACACCTTGTGGCAGGGGAGCAACCAGAATCCCCGGGCTTCCAGCATGGCCATCCCAGGAGACCAAAGGCAGCCCCATCCCCAGTGACTGGCCTGTGTGTGGACTGGGCACGGCCTGGAGGCTCCTGGCACTCACTGGCCAATGGCTGGTTGGCTTACACTTAAACCTCCCTTGTTGGTCTTACCTCCAGACTGATGGCTGACCCCTCCTGCCCACTTTGGGTTGCCCTGAGGTTATGAAGCATGGCTGACAGCAAAGGCCATCTATTTAGTTTGAGCCTTGGCCTGGCTTTTTCATAGTAAGTCCTTTCCTTCTCCTCGATCACTAAATACTTCGAAGGTCACCTCTAGGAGCTATGGCATTTGTGGGCCTAATTGTAACTGAGTTTTTCGCCTAGTTTCAGAGGGACTGACCCTAGAAAGCAGAGAAGTCAACCTGTTAGAAAGAAGTGAAGGGGGTCCCAGAGGAAATGAAAATAACTTGGAGGAACTGGAATTGGGAGTAACAGAAGGTGGCACGAAGGCAGAGGATGAGGTGGGAGCAACAGGAGGGTCCCAAGCCTTTCACCCTGCGTTGCTGATGATGCCTAAAGGGACATATGAATTCCATCGGACATCCCATTGAGTTTGACCAAGGCAGTTTGCGAGTGACATTCGAGAAATTATCTTCCCAAAAGGTACGGAACACTAGCCTTCCTCCCAAGAGGGAAGCCTTAGGGAAAAAACGAGGCAGAAAGAGGGAAGGGAGAGAGAAGCCAGAGTTTCCCCAGTCGCAGCTGGGAAAGGCCCTGGATTTACCTGGAATCCAAGGATCTCAGGGCACCAAGGCCCCTTAGAAAGACGCTGACCTCAAGGTCTCCAGTTGGGTCACCGACGGTCCTGAAAGTCGGAAAGGGCCCAAATGTAGATAGATGCTCTATCCTGCCATTTCTGGCAGGACGTGTTTTCACCCCCAGGCTCTTCCACGGCGGGGGCACCCTAAAGCCTCAGTCTTGCAATATAATCAGACTGCACGTGCAGTTTTCATACGAGGTGTCAGAAATTAAAGCAATTCATCACAGGCTCGGAACTGAATTTGGGAAGCCAGCCCCAGCCCAGCCTTACCTCTCGGAAGCAGAAACAGTTAGGACTTCCGACGGAACTGGGGCGAGCAGGAGGCAGAGGGGCGTAGAGGGCTGAAGACCAACGTGGGCGCTCGGGCTGAGGGAGGAGCCCGGGAGCCAGGTTGGTCGACGAGTTTGGGCCACCTCCCCGGGCCCCGCCGGGCCACGGTACCCCCGCCAATGTGCAACGCTCTGCGCTGTAAGAACCACCTCGCTCCGCGTGCTTCATCCTGAAAGACCAGGTGGCTGCGAGACGCAAGCATTTATAGAAACTGTCCCAAGTCTACGATTGGGCAATCCCGGAGGAAGTATCCGCCCCCGTCACCGCTGATACGCTCTTCTTTCTACTCTTCTGTCTCCACCAACCGAGCCCTGGCTTCGCTTTCGCGAGCGGGCTCCAGCACCCGACCCCTTAAGCCCCACCCTTTTGCAGAGGCCATTGAACCTAGCTGTGACTGACGGATACACCCAACCAATCAGAGCCCGATCTGCAGCATAGAGTGATTCCGAAGCCACCACTCCATTCCTGCGACGTCGGAGCCGCCGGAAGTCGTAGTTCCTGAAGAGCCGAGGGGAAGGCGGCCGCCTGGGACCGCGAGAGCCAGGGAACTACAATTCCCGGCGGGCACCGCGTCGGCGCGCTTCCGGCTCGAGCGGCCAGGCCCTACCCCGGCCGCGGCCGAGGGGGCACGATGAAACGAGAGGGCGGCGCTCGCGTTCTCGAGCGGCCACGGGCGGGTGAGTGTCCGCGCGGCGTGCCGGGCCCGGGGCTCGCGCCTTCGGTCCGCGCGGTGGAGCGAGGGGCTCGGCGCTTGGGGTCCCGGGAAGGGTTCGAACCTGGGGGGCGGGGCTCAGGCGCGCCGGGCTTTCCCTCGTCTGTTCGTCCGTCTGTCTGTCAGCTGGGCCGTCGCTGGCTGCTTTCCTCCTTTCTCTTCTTTATTCGCTCTTTCTTCCTTTGTTTACGTTCGCCGCCGGGTGCCCAGCACTGTCACAGGCTCGGGGAGCCTGCGGAGAGCGAGACCCCAGTTCTGTGCTCTTCTCGAGGAGGGTTTCTCAGCCTCGCCGTCACTGCCCTCTGTGCCTTGTAGCGTGTTGATCATTATACCTGGGCTCCACCCACTGGATATCTGTAGCTTCTCTCGCCCCGGTGTGACAACCAAAAATGTCTCTAGCCATTTCCAAGCGTCCCCCCCCCTTTCAGAACCGGTGATGCGGGGTGTCCCCCCCACAATGCACAGACACAGTCATGAGGATCTGTGACAGGTGCTATGAAAAACAGAGAGAAGCAGGGTGTTGAGAAAGAGACAGTACTGGGGTCTCCTGAAGGGCTGGAGGAGGGGCACCTCCAGCAAGCCGCCTGTCCTGGGAAGTTGCTGGAAAAGCATGTTGGGCAGAGAAAGAAGGACTGCAAAGGCCCAGGATGAGAAAGCTCAGAGGACGCCAGTGGGTTCCGGTGACAGGGTGAGAGGTGAAGTGGTAAGGCCAGGCCAGAGTGCAGGATGGAGGCTGCGTGGTGCCCACAAGGGAGGCTGTTGGGGAACTCGAGCACAGGAGAGCCGGCGTCAGATCTGTCTAGTCAAGCGCCTCTGGTTGTGTGCGGAGGATGGACTGCTGCCTCCACTGAGGAAGAAGAGCGGTGAGGAGACTGGATTGTGTGTGGGGGTGGGGGGTTTCCTCTTCTAATCCTCACTTGGGTCTGGCTGCGTGGGCCAGGTTGTCTTGAGCCAGGTCAGGACGGTCACCTGGGGCTGAGTCTGGGGTCCTGCTGGATCGTTCCCTGCTCTTGCTGTGGAAAAGTTTCCACCCCACTGTGCTGTGTCCCTTGCTTAGAGCTCTGATGCCCAGCCCATCAG
This sequence comes from Antilocapra americana, assembly GCA_007570785.1. Classification (NCBI taxonomy): domain Eukaryota; kingdom Metazoa; phylum Chordata; class Mammalia; order Artiodactyla; family Antilocapridae; genus Antilocapra; species Antilocapra americana. The sequence goes on along the minus strand of ML664186.1, from coordinate 15,758,036 downwards.
TTTCCCCTTCTCCCATCCTTCAGACCTCTCCTAGGGGCTGCTCACCCCCAGCCTTTGGCAAGCATGTGGCATCTCTCTTCCACATTTCTTCTCTTTGGGCCTCTCCCTTCCCACACCTCTTCTCCGCTCTGTCATAAATCCCCCCTTTCACTGCTCTGGGCATCCAAGCTTCTCCATGGAAACCCTAGTCCCTATGTCTCGAGGTACCTGCATCCTATAACAGCACTGCCTCCAGGGAGCCAGCCCCTTCTCCCTCTGAGCAGGGAGAGCCAGGACATGGGCTACCTGGCTGATAAGAGCCCAGCCAGGAAGGAGGGGCTCGAGCTGAGGTTCTCTGGGGAGTGACTCCACTATGGTTGTGTCATGATCTCTCTGGAAACAAATGGAAAAGATCACGGTCTTCAGTATTGCCTAAGGGGTGACAGGAACCCCCAGAAAAGTGCCTTTGTCGGATTGAGCAGTTCAGTGGTACTTCCAACCCTCTGCCTCCTCTCTGCCCCCCAGGCTCCTGGCTTCTCCGGAGTCAGACTCAGGGTTAATTGTTGCCACATCCCCTCCTTCTAGTGTTGGGCCTGGCATGCAGCAGGTATGAACCTTGGCCAGTTGGCTGGACCAAGGAGTGGGCAGTTTGGGAAATGGAGGAGGATGCGGCTGAAGGGCCTGAACCACTTTAGAGGCTTCGGCTGCCCAGACACGATGATCCAGCCTCTTGCTGGCTTGGGGAGGGACTGGTTTATTCGAGGTGGGGCCCCTTGGTTTGCTGGCCGCCACAGAGGAAGCAGAAGGAACAGGACTTTGGTCAGCCTTGGCCCTGACCTCTTGCTGGCTGGCTGTGCCTGCAGTGACCTTGCAGCTTCCGTTTTCAGTTGTCAAGAAGGAGCTGATGTTGGTGGAGCCTTCACTGCTAACGCACATGGCATCTCTCACAGTCCCTCCCAGACTTGGGTACATTCAGTCCATTTAATGGGTGAAGAAACCTGAGGACAAGGTGGGCACACAGCTTGCCTGAAGTTGTGCACTTGCCAGGTGGCAGAGGTGGGGTTTGAACTCAGGTCTCTCAGAGCCTGGCACTCGTGGGTGGGCACCCAGCATTTCAGGCCTCTGGCTGGCTCACGCGGGGGACCCGTGAAGACGGACCTGCCAGTCCCTCTCAGCTGACGTCCTCGTGTGCTGGCCCCTAGTCAGAAGAGATGGTCGCTCCCCAGAGGAGCGTCGAGTCAGGTGGGGGCTGGGGCTGACGTCACTGTGCACACCTGGCCCTTAGCCGCCTGGGCAGGAGGAAGTGGGCTGTCTGGAAGTCTTTTGGGGGGATGGACGTCCCCAGGAACCCCTGGGAGCAAAGAGGGGCAGCCCAGCAGAAACCAGGACTGGAGGGGTGTGCCTGAGGGCTGAGGGGCCTGGGCTGGTCACCTCCAGATCCAGATCTGGCCTAGGGACTGTGTGCCCTCCCCAACTTCCACTGGGAAGCAAGAAAGAGGAAACCCAGGAGACAGAAGCCACACAGGGAGCAATGAGACAATGGCCAGGGGAGCCTGGAGGTGCACACGGGGCCCAGGGACTACCAGCCACTTGGCTCTCAGGTCAAGGCCCCAGGCCTATGTCCATGAGTTTAGACCCCCTGATTTAGGACAGCTGTTGGGGCTTGGCTTGGCCCTGAGGTGGAGGGAAGGTGTGGGCAGGAAAAAGCAGCCCTGCAGCTGGACAGTGAGAGAGGAGGATGAATGCTGCCTCTTTCCAGCACATTCTCTCTCTGTGCTGGATCTGGCCAGCCCCTTCCTCCAGGAAGCCCTCTGGATGGCCCCCAGGCTGGGCCAGGCCCAGACCTCATCCATGGCCCTCAGATATGGGGAAGAAAGGATGGGAGGATGAGGCTGGCCCCCAGGGCGGGTGTGGGGGGGAGGCATTTACATTGCCAAGTGGAGGTTAAGGCTGGGCTGCGGTGCAGGGGGCGCCCGGCAGGCTGGAGAGACTGCCCCTGGATAGGAAAGGCCAGGAGGCTGGGTGGAGGGGGCAAGGAGGGAGAGCCCTGGGGAGTGCAGGCCACAGCAAGTGTCTCGGGCAGCTCTGAAACCTCCGTGGAGTCTGGGCTGTGGGTGCCAGGGGAAGGATGGAAAGGAGAGGGCCAAGGCCTGGGCTGAGTGCTGGGAGGGAAGGTGGCTGGCTGGGCAGGCCCCAGACCAGGGCGCGCTGGGGCCCAAGGGGATCCCTGGCAGTCACAGCCTGCCTGTCTGGGATGGAAAAGGCATATTAAGGAGACGCAGGGAACAGCGACAGGAAGTGTGTGTAGCTTTGCTGTGGCAACCAGGCCTGTCTCTATAGGACTTGGCAGCCTGGCCTGGGCTTGGGCCAGGGGGCCCGGGGCAGGGCTTACCCCGGGCTGTGTGGTCTGCAGGTGATGCCAAGGCTGCACACAGAGCACTGCGGAGCCACCCAGGCCCCTCCCTGGGGCAGTCAGCATCAAACGTGTGTCCTGCTGGCGTTCAGAGGCCAGTCTACCCGCTGCTGACTCAACACGTGTGCTCAGGGGACCCCAGCACACCCTCTGCCCTGGCTGGCGGGGCAGCTGTCAGATCTCGGCCTTGTCTGGCCACCCCGCTGACCATGGCTGCCCCCACAGCCCTCTGGGTACTGCCCAAGGGGAAGGGGCGTCATGTCCGACACTCCTGAAGGGGAGGCCCCAGCCCTTTGGGCTCCCTGGGGGAGGGGCATGGATCAGAGGAGTTGGGCGGGAGAGGGGGCTTTCCTGAAGCGAGGTGGATGGAGAAGTTCAGGCGCCGGGGCATTTGGGGCGAATTTCTAGTTTCTCATTGGGTGGTGAGTGCACCCAGGGCCCAGGAGACCCCTAGATACAATTGTGGGTGGACAAAGACGCCTGGGCCTGGACCTTGGCTTAGGCGAGGCAGGGGAGGGGCTGTTCTTGGTCCCCATGTCCCTCCAGCCTCACCCCAGGTGGACACCCCATTTCCATCAGGACTGGGGGCCTTTCTCAGGGATAGGATCTCTGAATCCAGCCCCCAGATTGTGCTGAGGCTCCTTGGCAGGGAGAGAGGAGGGATGAGGGGGAGCGCTTTCTTGCCCTCCCTTCCCCAGGTCTCCCGGGGGGCTGCCAGCCCACAGCTTTTCCCAGTTTACCAGGGGCCAGGTTCTGGTGTGGGTGAGGATTCTCTCTCTGTTGACAGCTTCCTGCCTGCCTATGAGCCTCAGGCTGACTGTGAGGTGGGGAAGGGGCCTCCTCCCCTGGGGCCAGGGCACCCAGCCCCACCCCGGGCCGGCCTCCGTGGAGCCCCAGCCCGCGGAGTGCTGAGCTGTGCTCTTGCGTTTCTGGGGTTTTGGCCTCCAGGAAGAGGATACTGGGGAGCACTGTTATTATGAAATGCAGCCCCTGGGGGGCCAGTCTGAGGGCGGGCCAGGGGCATCTCGCTCAATTCCGAGAAGCTCTGGAAGCAATCTCAGCCTCCCTAGTGGGCAGGGCGAGCAGGGTGTCCCCACCATCCAGGGTGCACAGGTGCCAGGGCGAGTAGGGTCCCCTCCCCACTGTCCAGGTAGCCTGGGTGGGCGGGACGACCAAGGTCCCCCACCACCATCCAGGGCATGCGAGTGGGCGGGACTACCAAGGTCCCCCATCATCCAGGGCTGGGGCATCGCGCTGAACGCTGTGAACCAGGAAGTGATTCCCTGCGTCCTTTCCTCTCTCAGCCCGACTCAGGGGCCAGTCCCGTCTGTCCCCTGCCGGGTCTTGTGTCATCGCCCCGCCTGACCCTATTGGCTGTCTGGGGACTTTCCGGCTGATTTGCATGTTGCCTGCAAGTCCTGCGTGCCTTTCTGTTTACTTCACTTGGAGCGGGACAGCCAGACCGCAACAGGCGCTCAGGCAACCGGCACCTCTGGGGGCAGGCAGGCTGGCTGTGGCCCCGGGGGGAGCACCTGCCAGGGTCACGGCCACCCAGACCATGGGTGCCGCTCTCTGCAGCCAGCACCTGGCCTCGTTGCCCTGGGGAGCTTGCAGCGGAGGGAGCAGATGATTGTAAAATCCAGGTCAGTGTCAGCCAGCAGCGCCCAGAGCCAGCCGCGGGTTTCCCCAAAGGGGCGGAACTCTTCACACCGATGGGTTGAGTGCTGGCTGGGTTGAGTGCTGGCGCTGGCTGGACCTCACTCAGCCACAGCCCAGGGGCCTTACTCCTAGCAGGGCAGCCCCCAGGACTTCCTGCTTAACAGGGAGACCCACAAGGGCGCTGGAGGTGGGCTTCCAGAGCCCCTTTTACCCCCTAGAGAACAAGCCACAGAGAGCTGGGGGGGCAAGCCCTTTGAGTCACAGCAGGGCCAGCAGCAGGCAGGAGGGAGAGGCTTTGGCCAAGCTCCGGCACTCAGAGCCCTGCAGGTGGGCAAGGCACCTCATGGCAGTGCCACCTGTGGGGGCCAAGAGCCACCCTGTCCAGGCCTGAGTCTCAAAACTTGGGCTGGTGGCGAGAGGTGGTCTTCGGAAGGGCGCAGCTGGGGAGAAGTGTGGAGAGCTTTAGAGCCGACCCCTTCCTGCCGTCCTGCCGGATGGGCCCCAGGACACACTGCTTGGCCATTGTGGGGAGCGTGGGTGTCGCTGGATGGGCCAGGTCAGGAGGGCCTGGTGTGGAAAGTGCCAGAACCAGCTGGACTGTGCCTTGCTCTCTGCTGAACTCATGTGGAGAGCGTAGAGCATCTCCCGCCTTCTCGTGGGGGGCTGGGTAGTCCTTCCTCCTGGAGCCTCAGGGTCCTGCAGGACCCCCAGACCACCAGGTGGGCCCCTGCCTGCCCCGCAGCATGGGGAGAGCCGTTCCTGATGCTGGTCTGATGGCTGAGCCGGGCGCCGAGCCCATGGTGCGTGTCCAGGGGAGGCTGCTGGAGATCTCCTGAGGTGGAGAGCTCACGCGGGCCTGGTGACGGGGCCTGGGTGTATGGCCTTCCTCCCTGTGCAGAGCTCGACTTCAGGCTGAAGCCTCAGGGCTGTCAACACAACTGACCACCGTGGTGGGGACACGGTGCTCCTGGCTGCAGACTCGGCAGGTCCTGATGTCACGCACACTTCTCTGAGGGTGGAGGTCTGCTGATATGGCCACCTCAGTTCAGTTCAGTTCAGTCACTAAGTCGTGTCCAGCTCTTTGTGGCCCCATGGACTGCAGCACGCCAGGCTTCCCTGTCCATCACCAGCTCTCCCAGTTTACTCAAACTCAAGTCCATTGAGTCGGTGATGCCATCCAACCATCTCATCCTCTGTCATCCCCTTCTTCTCCCACCTTCAGTCTTTCCCAGCATCAGGGTCTTTTCCAATGAGTCACTTCTTCATGTTAGATGGCCCCGTCAGGACGGGCACTATCTTGGGAGTGGAGCTGCTTTCCCGGAGGGCCGGTCCTCTGTGGACGGCTGACGGGATCTCTTTACACCCAGGCCTGGCTAGCTTTCCCTGGGCCTACCCTAGCTCCTCTCTTCTTAGGTGGGAGTCCCTAGAAACAGGGGCTGATGCCCGCAGCACCATCTCCCCAGTAGCTACCTGCTACCCCAGCCCTTGAGACTGAGTCACCCTGGGGGGCAAGCAGAGTCATGCTCTGTTCCTGGGTTGGATGACCTGCTCAGGGTCCAGAGTCTGAGCTCTGTGCTCCTGTCCAGCTGTGTGGTGCAGCGGGTGGGGAGGGGCAGGGCACCACCTGACAGGTCCCCTGGCACATGGCCAGCATCCTGCTGCCCTACAGATGGTCCCTGGCAGGAGACAGCCTGAGGCTGGCCCAGCCTTGGCCCCAGGGGCATTCACACCTTGGACCTGGGGGAGCAGACCGAGCAGGAGTAGGGGGTGGGGGACAGAGCTGCTGGGCTTTTCCCAAGGGCTAAACCTTGGAGCAAGGTGGAACTGAGCACCAGCTCCTGCCTCCCCGCGGCCTCCTCCTTCCCTCCGGCCTGTCCACACCTGGGGTGGGCGGGAGGGGACGGGGCTTCGACGGCACAAACCCACCCTTGTGCCAGGCTGAAGCCAGAGCAGGCCCGCCCGCACGGAGCAGCCCTGCCAACGAGCAGGGCCTGGGCTGCCGTCTGGAGCCCCGCGTTTGTGCTCTGCCCACAGGGGACACCGCTCGAGGAGCCTGGATGCCGCTCTAGAGCATGAGCTCGGGCAAGGGCGCCCGCTACAACCGCTTCTCCGGGGGACCGAGCAACCTTTCCACCCCAGACACTGCCGGGGTGAGGGGCACCTGCTGCGCCCACCCCGCACGCCCGGGCCCTGGGGGGCTTTCCGGAACACCCAGTCTGTCCCTGGAGGTCCCTGGGGTGGGCTGTGCCGTGTGTGTGGTTGGTGTGTCCGTGTGTGTGCACGTCCTCAGTGGGACAGTGTCAGCCCACATCCACGTGTATGTCCACACTCTCCGCGGGGTCAGGGCCGAGTCACATTCATTCTCTTTCCAGACCAGAATGGAAACCACCTTTGGGCCCGCCTTTTCGGCTGTCACCACCATCACGAAAGGTGAGCCCAGGAGCCCAGAGCAGCTTGGGCCGGGGAAGCAGTCCGCCATCCTGCTCCCTGCCCCCAGGTTCCCCTGCTCCTCCTCGTGGAGCCCTGCCCGCCACCTCTCCGGGTGGGCACCACTTCACACCCCATCCCTTATCAAGTGACCCCTGACTCATCCCATCCCAGGCTCTTAGGATCGGGATCGGGATCGGGGACGGGCCAGGCCTGGGAAGCTGACAGGACAGACTCCTGGGGTCCTTCCTGGAGTCTGGTCCCTTGGGGAGTCCCCAGCGTGGTGTGTTGGGGAGGTGGGGAGGAGCCAGCACACGAAGACACAGCCTCCTCCCTGGAGACGGCACGTGGCCCTGGAGGCAGGACTACTCGTCCTTCTGCCTCTCGAGGGCTTTGCCCCTCCTTGCAGTACACGCATGCACGCTGTGTCGCCTCAGTCGTGTCCGACTCCGTGACCCCATGACTGTAGCCCTCCAGGCTCCCTGTCCTGGGGATTCTCCAGGCAGGAACATTGGGGTGGGTTGCCATGTACTCCTCCAGGGGGTCTTCCCCACCCAGGGATTGAACCCATGTTTGCTGTGACTCCTGCACTGCAGGCATGTTCTTTACCACTGAGCCAGTGGAAGCCCCCCCCTCAGAGGGCTGCTGCTGCTGAGTCACGGCGGTCCTGTCCGACTCTGTGCGACCCCGTAGACGGCAGCCTACCAGGCTCCCCCGTCCCTGGGATTCTCCAGGCCAGGACACTGGACTGGGTACCTCAGAGTGTACCAGCTGCTAATTAAATTAGTGTTTTAGCTGCTTTTCCAGGGTTTTCTCCGGAAACCCTTGGTGGCGGGGCCCCCAGCCCGCCACGCACATTTGCTCACCCAGGCTCCTTTCTCCTGCCGAGTGACCCCCCTTAGGGGCTCTGAAAGAGCCCTCTTTGTTCCTCAGATGTTCCTTTTTGAGGAAAAAGCAAATATGCATCCCCCCTACCTGTGTCTCTTGGGTCCCTGATTTCTCATCTGCCTTTAGAAGCTGCGTGGTACGCTGCCCTGGCAGACGAGAGCTCCCAGGCAGAGGGCGATGAGGCCTGTCCCCCCAGAACCCCCATCAGTGTCGGGGCAGGGCAGGGCCAGTGACCAGGCCCTCTGATTCCAGGCGGGGACACAGGGCCACTCGCAGGGCAGCCCATTGAAGCCTGGATTGTGCACCCATGCCTTTGGGGCTGGTTGTGGTGACTCCTGGGCCTGGCTGGGCCCAAGACCAGTGGGGGCCACTGTGCGCCTCTGGCTGCTGCCTGCAGCGACTCAGATAGGGACTCCTGTTCCCACGTGGACCCCTGACCAGTGCCTTCTCTGGGCAGCCGGGGTGACACGCAGGAGGAGGTGGGCAGAGAGGGGACCTGGACCACCAGGCTGCTGTACCAGCTGAGGGGCCGCGGACCTCTCTGCCTGGGGGCAGCAGGGCGGGGGTTGGGGACTTCCAGGCTCAGTGCTGGCTGTCCAGGACAGCCCCCCCACCCCGGCCCACATGCAGGGGCGTCCGCTGCCTGCCTGGCGGCCAGGCCTTCCCACGGCCCACCGTGGCCCTGTTCTCCTTGCAGCTGATGGGACCAGCACGTACAAACAGCACCGCAGGACGCCCTCTTCCTCCAGCTCCCTGGCCTACTCCCCGCGAGACGAGGAGGACAGCATGGTAGGTCTGCGCACACTCCTCTCCCCTGGGGAGCCGGCCTCTCTCCCACTAGGCAGTCCCTCCCAGGGCCCGGGGCCCAGGAGGAGCTGAAGGTGGAGGCTCCGCTGCAGAGAGTGCCCCAGGCTCAGGGATGAGGGTGGAGGTAGGGGCCCAGCGCGGCGACACCCTGAGGCCTGAGCCCCAGTGGCTGAGTTTCCAGGGAGGCGGCGGGCAAGGGGCGGCCAGGCTGGGGGGTGTGGCGCCTGCAGGTCTGGGTGTTTGACTCCCTCTTGTGGGGGTGGTGGGAGCCACGGAAGGGTTCGTTCAGGAGGCTGACCAGGTGTGATCCCCATGTTTGAAGCTTTCCTACTGAGTAGAAGCTGTGTGTGGGTTGTCGGGGGCAGGCAGGGGCCCTGAGCCTGGGGGTGCTCTCAAGAGGCAGGAGTCAGCAGACAGGGAGATGTGGACAGGCCCAGGCCGGGGTTCTCGATAAAGGGATTTGGGCAGCGTGGAGCTGGCTGTCAGTGCCCAGGCTGTGGGGCCAGGGTCACAGGGCTGTCCCATCAGTCTGCCCCCTGGCCCCTTGCTAGGCTCTGGGGCTGTGGGGGGAAGCGAAGGCGGGCCCAGGTGGCAGATGTGGGATGCCGTCACCCTCGGGCCCTCCCACCCTCACCCCCTCTCTGGGCTGACCCTGCTTTCCTTCAGACCTCCACCAGGCTCTGCCCAGCTCTCCAGCCCTGCTAGCCCCCAGCACCCAAGGTTTCTCCTCGGTGGCCAGCCTTTGTTTTCTGTTTAATAGGGAGAAAAAAAGTATTTCTAATCACTCAAAGAATACACTCATGTGCCGAGAACGGCACTAGGCCCTCCCCAAGCATGGGCCCCCTCTCTTGGGCTCTGCCTGCCTCTGTGTCTGGGGCCCGTGATGTCCCCGGAGCCTGTGACATGTCCGAGGCCTGTGATGTGCCCGGGGCCTTGACGTGTCCGTGGCCTGTGACATGTCTGGGATCTGTGACATGTCTGAGGCCTGTGATGTGTATGGGACCCGTGATGTGCGGCCTGTGACGTGTCTGAGGCCTGTGATGTGCCCGGGGCCTGTGACATGTCCAGGATCCGTGACGTGTCCGAGGCCTGTGACGTGTCTGCGACCCGTGATGTGCCTGCGGCCTGTGACATGTCTAGGGCCTGTGACGTGCCCGGTGCCTGTAACATTCTGAGGCCTGTGACGTGTCCAGGATCCGTGACGTGTCCGAGGCCTGTGACGTGTCCACGATCCCTGACATGTTCAAGGCCTGTGACATGTCTGGGACCCGTGATGTGCCCGGGGCCTGTGACACGCCCGGGGCCTGGGACATGTCTGGGGCCTGTGACATGTTCATGGGGCAAGGCTGGAAGCAGTAGGCCCGCGTGCCCAGCTGGGCCTTGAGCACCGTGGATTCCCTGTGCCTGTGGTGTCTGGAATCCTGGGCTCTGGTGGCTCAGGACGTGGGCCCATGCTGTGATGACCCTGAGCTGCGGCCACCTGGGCAAGTCTGTCGGGCCCCCCAGGCCGCCCCCACTGCTTGCCCTGAGGAGCTGGGCCTTCCCAGGCCCTCTGGTTTGGGGCCAGCAGCCCTGCCCCCCGCCTAGCCCTGCAGCCGCCCCTCCACTCAGGTGGAGTGAGGTCCCCACGAGGGGCAGGCGGCCAGGAAGAGAGAGTCGCGCCAGCTGAGCACTTGGTCCCGCTCCCTCCTGGACATCTCTCTCATCCCTATCGCTGCCCTGGGGATGGTTTGAGTCACTTCCTCAGACTTTCCCCTCTCATTCCTCACATGGCATTTCCATGCAAATGTGCTGCTCAGGCTCCTGGGCACTGCCCTAGCGAGGGAGGTGCCCATCCACAGGCACACTGGGCACACAGATCTTTGCCACCCGCACACCAGGAAGCCGGGCCCTGGAACTACCCAGCCAGTCTCCATGGGCCCACAGGGGTCTCGTATCTCGGGCTGGTGGGGAGGGGACCCTTCCAACAGTCCATGTACCCCCCACGGCTTGGAAGGAGGCAGCCAGGCCATGGGGGCTGGGCCCAGAGGGGCTGGTGGGCTGGGCGCGGAGGCACGTGGTTTCTGACTCTTGAATGAGGCTTCAGGAAGGGTGAGGGAGGAGCATGGGCACGATTGGAGCAGTTGCTCCTGTTGGATCTCTCCTGGAGGACTCTGGGCCCCGAGGGAAGGAAGGGACGGCGCCCCTCGTCCTGGAGCACCTCCCTTCTGTGTCTCCGGGGGTCAGGCAGAGGCCAGCACCTGTGGCCCTCCCACTTGCTCTCAGAAGCTGGACTGGGGTTTGGTGGGGTGTCCACCCTCCCTTGGGAGTCTCCCCGGCCTGGCCTGCTGTCCCTGCGCAGGACGGCCTGGTGGACCCTGGGAGCCCCACAGCCTCCTACAGCCAGCCTTCCAGCCCCTCCCTCTGGCAGTCTGGGGGCTGTGGCCACCCCCGCCCTGGGATTGGCTGGTGGAGGTGCCCCCTCTGCGGCCCACATTCCCTCAAGGGAAGCAGGAAGCAGACCTAGCGTGTCCTCGTAGAATTGAATAGCAGGAAGTCTCTCCATTTACACAGAGAAAGTTGGCAGACGTGAGCGGGCGTCCCAGCTGCAGGGCCAGGACCGCAGGGCCGGCGGGGCCTCGCGCACACGGCATACTGGAGGCGGGGCGGGCGCCCGCTGGGCCGGGGGTCCGGGCCCAGCCCTCCCGCCAGCTGACGGCTGCCCCCCTGCCCGCAGCCCCCCATCAGCACCCCTCGCCGCTCCGACTCGGCCATTTCCGTGCGCTCCCTGCACTCCGAGTCTAGCATGTCTCTCCGTTCCACGTTCTCGCTGCCGGAGGAGGAGGAGGAGCCGGTAGGTGTGGCCGATGGGTGCGGGGGGGGGGGGGGGGGGCCTTCCTCTCAGGCCCTGCTTGGGGCCCCCACCCGCACAGGGCCACATTGGGGGCCCGGGCCTGGTCCCCCAGGCACGGTCTTCTCACTCCCTGTCCCAGGGGCTGCCCAGGGACCAGCTTTCGGAAGGAAAGGCGCGGCCCCGGCCCCTTCTGGTCTGCGTCCCAGGGAGAGGGTGGGCATGGCTGGAGGGCCCCTTTGTGTGCGAGTCCCCTCGAGCCCTAGGCTTCAGCGGGGTCCCCTCAGGACACAGCCCGGCCCGCGGGAGGGGGAGCTGGGTGCCCGCAGCCCCCACGCCCCTCACCCCGCCCTGCTTGGTTCCAGGAGCCGCTGGTGTTCGCTGAGCAGCCCTCAGTGAAGCTGTGTTGCCAGCTCTGCTGCAGCGTGTTCAAGGACCCTGTGATCACCACGTGTGGGGTGAGCTGCCCTCCCTGGCCTGTGCGCTCCGTGAGCCCAGAACCGTGGGGCATCCGGGCTGGCCACCCAGCATGTGCCTCTGCAGCGGGCGAGGGGTGGGCCCCGCTGCGGCTGCGCCCCCACCTGCCCGTTGTCCCCACAGCACACCTTCTGCCGAAGATGCGCCCTGAAGTCAGGTAGGACCCTTTCAGCCCAGCCCCGGCCACACGGCTCCCCAGCAGCTGGGAGGTCCCCCAGGGAGGTCGGCCTGGGGCCCAGCACTGACAGACCCCCCTAGTCCTCCCCCACTGGCAGTTCCTGGGCCAGCGCTCAGGCCTGGCTTGGGGCCTCCACAACAGAGAAGCTTGATGCCCTCCCGGAGCGGGCGTAGGCGAGACCCCCAGGGTGCAGCGCCTGCTGTCAAGGCTGCCCGCCTCGCCGACTCAGGCCTTAGCCACTGGCCCTCTCCATGCTCTGTCTCCAGCCCCCTGGCTCTACCCCAGACTCCCAGGTCCATTAAGAGGCTTCTGTCACCACTGCTCACCCAGTGGTCGTTCTGGTGGCCCAGCCGAGCGTCCCTTCCTATTCTGGGAGCCCCAGAGGGGAAGGTAGACGAGGGGATGAGGCCCCTGGTGGAAGCTCAGTCCACCCAGCCAGGGAGTAGGCTCCAGGCCCGCCACCCACCAGGGCATGGTCTCCCCGGGGCAGGGCTGGCTGGGCCAGCCGTGGGGTCAGCATGCCCTCCCCCCCAGAGAAGTGCCCCGTGGACAACGCCAAGCTGACGGTGGTGGTGAACAACATCGCAGTGGCCGAGCAGATCGGCGAGCTCTTCATCCACTGCAGGCACGGCTGTCGGGCGGCGGGGGGCGGGAAGCCCTCCGTCTTCGAGGTGGACCCCCGAGGGTGCCCCTTCACCATCAAGCTCAGCGCTCGAAAGTAAGGGCTCCCATCTGTGCCTGGTCCCCAGCCCTGGGGGCCCTAGGGAGCCGGGGCCTTTGGGGACTCAGCCCCCGCGCCGTGCCACCCCTGCAGGGAGCACGAGGGCAGCTGTGACTACAGGCCTGTGCGCTGCCCCAACAACCCCAGCTGCCCGCCACTCCTCAGGATGGACCTGGAGGCCCACCTCAAGGCGTGCGAGCACATCAAGTGTCCCCACTCCAAGTACGGGTGAGTGGGCGGGTGGGGGGCGCGAGGGGCCGCCCCGGGCCGGGGCGGGTGAGCGGGGGCGGCGGGCCTGGGCTGGCATTCACGGTCCCTCCTTCAGCAAACCCTGGCTGAGATCCGCCTGAGTGCCGGGCACTGGGGAGACGGCCTTAGCGGGAGCCACACCGTCGACTGTGTAATTACAGACTGAGGTACAGGTGCCGAGGAGGAGACCTGAGCCCCGTGGGGACATGGCGCCCCAGGAGCTGGGGATTAATGCATGCGAGGGCACATGGGAGAGGGCTTCCGGCAGCTGGACCCGCAGCAGGGTGTTGAGAACAGAGGGGAGAGGGGCCGGGAGAGGAGGCAGCAGCTGGCTCTCTGGGGCAGAAGCCAGTGATGGGGGCAGGAGCCCTGGAGGAGCTCTGGGCTGGAGTGCAGCGGCTCGATTGCTGGCGGAGGCAGGACAGGCGGGTGGGCGAGCAGGTCTGCGCAGGGTAGGGGCCCGGCACAGAAGTGGGATTTGCGGGAGACTCTTGGGCTGGAGAGGCAGAGGGAAGGGCCCACCTGAGCGGGCAGGTGGGCAGGGCAGCTGTCCTGTCCCTCTAGGTGCACGTTCATTGGGAACCAGGACACATACGAGACGCACTTGGAGACATGCCGCTTCGAGGGCCTGAAGGAGTTTTTGCAGCAGACAGACGACCGCTTCCATGAGATGCACGTGGCGCTGGCCCAGAAGGACCAGGAGATTGCCTTCCTGCGCTCCATGCTGGGCAAGCTCTCAGAGAAGATTGACCAGCTGGAGAAGAGCCTGGAGCTCAAGTTCGGTGAGAACCCAGCCCAAGGGGCACGGGGGTCAGTCCCGCCTCTGGGTCCCTGACACCCCCTCCCCTGCCGCTCAGACGTCCTAGATGAAAACCAGAGCAAGCTCAGCGAGGACCTTATGGAGTTCCGAAGGGATGCGTCCATGTTGAACGTGAGCAGGCAGGGCCGCGGGCCGGGCTGGATGCTGGGAGGTGGGTGGGGTGGGTCCCAGCAGGAGGCCTGTTCCCACTCAGGATTAGGTATCTGTGCTGGGGGGCCATGTGTGGGGCAGGAAAGGCCTTTGGGGCCCTATCCAACCCCACCCTCTGCTCTGCTCTTGGCCCCACAGGACGAGCTGTCCCACATCAACGCACGGCTGAACATGGGCATCCTCGGATGTGAGTGTGGGCCTCCTGCTGCCCGCCCTGCGGTCCCCAGGCCCCCAGACCCCTCACACCCCCCATCTCTTTGCAGCCTATGACCCGCAGCAGATCTTCAAGTGCAAGGGAACTTTCGTGGGCCACCAGGGCCCTGTCTGGTGTCTCTGTGTCTACTCAATGGGGGACTTGCTCTTCAGTGGCTCCTCCGACAAGACTATCAAGGTGGGTAGGGGCCTGCCCAGGTGCCTGGCAGCCTGGAGCAGCAGGGCCGGGCATGGCACGCCCACCTCTGCCAGCTCCAGGCCGGCCCATGGACAGGGCTTTCTCCGCTCCCCCATGCTCACATCCCCCGTGCTGTAGCGCCCCCTGCCACCAGGCTGGCCCTGCGGGGCTCTGCCCTGACCCCGGTCTCTGCAGGTCTGGGACACGTGTACCACCTACAAGTGCCAGAAGACGCTGGAGGGCCACGATGGCATTGTGCTGGCCCTCTGCATCCAGGGGTGAGTGTGCACGCACCTGCGTCCTGAGCACAGGGCCCACGTGGACCGTGGCTGCTTGTGTCCTAGAGGGACTGTCTGCCACTCCTGGGACCGAGCAGGGCCGAGTCATGGGTGGCAGTATGTGGGACTTCCGTCTCTGGCGCTGTGCATTCCCTGAGCAGAGCCCTGACCCCAGAGAGCCTCAGGTGGCCAAGGGCAGGTGGGACCGGGGGGAGGCATGCTGCTGCTGGCCAGCAGGGCCTGGCCACCCCCTCACGCCCAGAGTGCCCCTTCTAGACCATCCCTCCTGGCATGTGTCATGAGGCTGTGTGCTGTGGGCATGAGCATGTGTGTGTGTGTGTGTGTGTGTGTGTGTGTGTGTGTGAGATGCTGGCGCACAGGAAGCAACAGCTTGACTGCCAGCAACGCTAACAAGGGTAATTACCTCCTGGCTCAGCTGTCAGACGCTTGCCAGGCAGGCGCGTCCAAGGTCCTCTTGCTGAGGTGGGAAGACCGAGGCTGGGCTCAAGAAAGCCGTAGTGGGCCTGGCAATGGCCCAGGCCTCTGGTTCCCAGTAGCCAGTGCTCACTTGGCCTGGCCAGGGCAGTGTCAGCAGGGATGCTGGCTTCTCGCACCCTGACACTCCGTCTTTGCTTTTGCAGATGCAAGCTCTACAGTGGCTCAGCTGACTGCACCATCATTGTGAGCAGGGCTGGCAAGCGGGCGGGGGGTCGGGGCCCACGCGGGCCGGAGAGCCCCGGGAAAGCAGTGCCACTGGGGCCTGGGCTCAGCAGGGCCTAAGGCTTCGCGCCTGCCTCCCTCCAGGTATGGGATATCCAAAACCTACAGAAGGTGAACACGATCCGGGCCCACGACAACCCGGTGTGCACGCTGGTGTCGTCGCACAACATGCTCTTCAGCGGCTCCCTGAAGGCCATCAAGGTCAGGCCGGGTGGTGTGTGTGCGTGCGGGGCGCCGGGCGCGCCCCTGGCCTGCACTCACGGCCACTCCCGCAGGTCTGGGACATCGTGGGCACTGAGCTGAAGCTGAAGAAGGAGCTCACCGGCCTCAACCACTGGGTGCGAGCCCTGGTGGCCGCCCAGAGCTACCTGTACAGCGGCTCCTACCAGACAATCAAGGTGGGCCCCCGACCCCGAGCCCGCCCCGTCTGCCTTGCCCCCACCAGGCCAGCACAGGAAGGCCCTCACATGCACCCTGGGTCGTGGGTGGGCGGCCTGGCCTGGGACCAAGTGGTCCGCGCTTGCCCACAGATCTGGGACATCCGGACCCTCGACTGCATCCACGTCCTACAGACGTCTGGCGGCAGCGTCTACTCTATCGCCGTGACCAATCACCACATTGTCTGCGGCACCTACGAGAACCTCATCCATGTAAGAGTGGACGCGGGGACAGGCAGCCTCTCACTCCGGCCCCCTGTCCGCCCCTGTCCACGCCTCTGACCTGCCACTGCCATCCCCAGGTGTGGGACATCGAGTCTAAGGAGCAGGTGCGGACCCTGACGGGCCACGTTGGTACCGTGTACGCCCTGGCGGTCATCTCGACGCCAGACCAGACCAAAGTCTTCAGCGCATCCTATGATCGGTCTCTCAGGGTATGAGCCGCTGAGCGACTGGAGGGGGAGGCTCAGGGCGGGTGCCAGGCCTGGGTGGTCCTCATGTCCCGTGTTTCTCCAGGTCTGGAGTATGGACAACATGATCTGCACGCAGACTCTGCTGCGTCACCAGGGCAGTGTGACCGCGCTGGCTGTGTCCCGGGGCCGGCTCTTCTCCGGAGCCGTGGACAGCACTGTGAAGGTCAGTGCCATGGCTCAGGCCGTCCACAGGGGCTGTGTGGGAAGTGGGGGTGAGGGAGGTGGGTGGGAGCGCACAGCCTGGGCAGTGGGGGCAGGCATGGGTGGCAGCTGGCATTGGGGCTGGATGGCCAAAGGGGCACTGGAAACTGAGTCTTCCCCCTGCAGGTGTGGACTTGCTAACGGAATGCACACCGGGTCTCGGCTTCCTCTGGGCCTGACTTCGGCCTGTCTAAGTCTGGTGGGCCATGTGACTGGTCTGGGGTCTCTGCGGGCCCCGCGGGGACTCCACCACGTGGGCAGTGCCCCCCTGCCCTGTGCCTGGTGAGCCTCCCCCTGCTCGGCCCTGTCATTGTCACTGCCAGGACAGTGCCCAGCCCATCTGGGTGCCAGGTACGACGCTCGCCAGGCCCACCTCCATCCTCACTCCAGATGGACTGTGGGCCTTTTTACTCACCTTTTCTACACTGTTTTTAGACTGTATATAGATTTGATTACTTCTTGATTGAAATAAAAGTTGCACAGACTGTGGCTCTGAGTGGGGATGGTCTTCGGGCAGGGGGGACACCTGAGCACGTCGGGGTGCACAGGCACTGGCCAGCGGGAGGGACGCTGGGCAGGCACCACAGGGGTGCCTGCTGATAACCCTGGGATGTGGTCCTATTGGTGACTGCGCCCCCGTCAGGAACAGGCAAGCTCCCCACTTGCCCCAGTATACAACCCCCACCAAAGAAAAGCCAGGCAGCTCTGTTTTCTGCTGTTTATTGACAGCTGACAGTAGCTCCCTGCCCAGTCCCCCCTCCCCACCTGCTAGCCCTGGTCTGGGCTACCCACTGCAGAGAGGCCAGGTGGAGGGCCAGGCTCAACCACCCGGGGACGTGTTGGCATGTGACTGCTGGGAGGGGCCCCACAGGCCCAGACACCACCTCGGCAGAACCCCTCCACCCACCCGAATCACAGTCGCTGGTTTTCAGCGTTTTTTAATTCTCTCTCTTTTTTTAAGAAATGTCAAAGTTGTGCCCAACACACGTGGATCAGCAAACACAACAGAGGAGGCCAGTCAGTACTTTTTTGGAGGGGGAGGGGGAGAGAGAAGGCGAGAATGGCCACACAACACAGCCTCGGACCACGAGCAGAGCGCCTGGGAACAAGAGCGGGGCGGGCTGGCTGCATGGGGCCAGCTGGGGCCCCGGAGAGGGAGGGTTGGGCACACCCTCGCACGCACCACACACAGCCTGGCATGCACGCCCTGCACCCACTGCTGTCACCCAGATGACACACCCACGCTGCGCACACAGCTCCCTTGGAACCCAGGGGCACCCTCACACCAGCGCCCCAGAGAGAGGCGGAATCCTGCCCACTGTCTCCACCGCACAGAGGACACAGCCCAGCGGTGAGCAAGGCACATCCTTCAGGTTCTTCAGACGCAGAGAAGTTAGGAGAGAGATCAGAGGGGAGGCCCTGGCGGAGCACGGACCCCTCCTCGGACCCCAGCCTCCCGTTTGTGCTACTGGGCCAGGGGTCTGGCCACTCTGGGACCAAGGGAGGGACGGATAGACAGACAGATGGCCAGGGCCTCTTAACAGCTTTTGTCTTGAGCTAGACTCCAGCGTCCTTGCAGTTGGTAAATGGTTTTCTATAGAATCAATAATATTTTTTCTTTCTTTAAATATATATTTGTTAAAGTTATACCTTTTTGTATCTCTGGGGGAAATCTGCCTTAGCTCATTCCCAATAAATTAATACTCTTCGATAGCTTATATTCTGGGGGGGGGGAATGCTGTGGGGCAGGGGGCCCAACCCAGCCCCTTGTGCTGCGCAGGAGCGGCTGGCGGAGGTCCCCATCGGGCAGTTCTGTGCTGGGCATAGGCCTGTGCTCTGCCCCAGACTGGGGAGGGGGCTACAGCGACTGCCCGCTGTCCCCCAGGGTGGGCCCAACCCGGGCTCGGGGCGGGGGTTCAGGAGCCGCCCCTCCCGCACCACGGCGGGCAGAGCCTGGCGGCGGGGGCGGGCGGCCCAGCAGTTATTGCACGGGGAGGGGGCAGCAGCATCTGACCAGAGCCCTTGGGTCCCCCGGCCAGGCAGTCGCCAGGGCTGGGCCCGGCGGCAGGAGTTGTGCTTGTGCGGGAGCCTCGCGCCCGGCCCCCTGCGCCCCGCCCTCGCGGCCCCGCCCGCCCGCCTGCTCACGCCGCGCCCAGAGGTGCCATCCTGAGGTAAAGGTCAGCGTGCGTGCCCGACGCGGGCGGCCGCGTCACTCCAGCATGGCGTCCAGCTGGTCGGCCAGGTCGTCGAACATGCTGCCAATGTCGTCCAGGATGCTGCCGGTGCTCTTCTCCGCGGCCGAGGGGCTGCGGGCGGGCGCGGCGTGAGCAGGCGGGCCCGGGGCAGGGGGTCCCGCCACTCCGCGCGAAGGCCGCCCCCTTGCGGCCACCACGGCCCGCCTGCGGGGCGGGGCACGCCACGCCCCCAGGACTGTCACGCCCACGCCCCGCGGTGTGGGGCGGGGCTAGCTCGAAACCATCACCCGCCCGCCCCGGGACGTCTGCCCCGCCCCTCTCACGACCAGCGCCCCGCAACCCCGCCCCGCAGTGTGGGCTAGTTCAAGGCCCCGTCCCACGCACGGCCGCCTCTCAGAGATCCCGCCCGCGCCTGGCCCCGCCCACAGAATGGGGCGGGGCTATTTCAAGGTCACGCCCCCGCCGGCGCGCCTCGACCCCGCCCCCGCAGGGCTGCCTACAGGGGAGCAGCAGCCTCGGCCGCGCACAGGCCGCACCCGGTCCCGCACCTACCGCGCGCCCTGCGCGTCCTCCTGCCGGATCTTCTCTTCCACAGCTTGCAGCGCCGCGGCCAGACACGCGCTCGTCTCCTCCAGCTTCTGCCGGGCGCTGTCCCCCGGCGAGGCGCCGTCGGGCACGGCTGGCGGTCCTGCAGCTGCGGCGGCAGCGCGCGGCGGCTTGGCGGGCACGTGCAGCGCGGGCGCGCCGGGCGACGGCGGCCTGGCGGGGCTGGCGGGGCTGGCGGGGCTGGCGCCCAGCGAGGGCGGCGTGCTGGCCGGCTTGGCGAGAGTGGCGGGTTGCTGGCGCGCCGGCGAGGGCGCGGGCGACGGGCTGGCACTGCCCGACTGCAGCCCCGCCGTGGCCTTGGCCGGCTTGGGCGCCGTGGGCGGTGGCGGCGGCTTGGGCGACACGGGCGGAGGCGTGCCGTGCGCACGCTTCACCTCTGCGGGGAGGAGGAGGCACACACCGGGGAGGGAGGTAGCGCGGCGCGCGCAAATCGCGCGCTGCCCGTCCTGACCCAAGCCCTGCCGAAACACTGCCCAAGGGCCCTGCTTCGCAACCGGGAGCGAAAATAACGCCCTCTCCACCGCAGGCCCGGCTTCAGCTCCAGCCCCTTGGTCCTGGATCTCCCTGAGGCTGGCGCGAGAGGCGGGGGCGGGGTGTGGCGCTTCCCTGTGCACACCTATTTGGGTCACTGCTTCCAAACCCGGCCCCATCCGCCCTCCACCTATAATGCCTTTCAGGTGTGGCCTGTTTTAGCCACTGGCCCTTCCCTTGCTTGAATGTCATAGGGCCTTTGCACTTCTGATCTTTCTGTCTGGAAGCTTCTCCCCTCCCTCCCGTGCTGGGGTCACTCTACAGCCAGGTCAGAGTCCCCCATGAGTCCTCCGACCTCCTGGGCCTGTCCTCCTTCCACAGGTGCTTCTATTTATGCACCTGTGCCTCCTCCACTGAGGACGTAAGGACCACAAGTGTCCCAGCTCTGGGACACTCTGATGAGGTAGTTCGGGGCAGCTGGATGTGGGGGTCTGGGGATACCTTCCCACCCCACTCCCCCTGGCCCTCATCAGATTCAAGAAGCAGAGAACCCCACAGACTGTGGTGTGGGGCCCCTCCCCAGCTGGTTCCCTGCACCTACCTGGGCTGCCGGGACCAGGCAGTGGCACCTTCTTGGAGGCAGGTGTGGGCGAGCCCTGGATCTTGGGCACGGGCTGAGCCAGAATGGGCTTGGGAGAGACAGGTGGCTTGGCCAGCTTCCGGGCATCACTGTCCAGCGGGGGCAGTGGGGGCAGGTGCATGAGGTCAGAGGGCGGGGGCTCAGCAGGTGGGGGCGGTGGGGGCAGCTCTGGGGGCCCAGCCTGCTCAGAGGCCGGCCGGCGGCGCACAGTGCCCGTTCCATTCTGGTACACGGATAGCGCCGGTGGAGGAGGCTCGGGACCTGCCTCCCGCTCCTTGACCTTGGGCCGGCGCTTGACCGTGTCAGATTCAGTTAGGATGAACTTGATGTTCTCCTGCTGGCTCTGTTTGGCCCGGATGCGCCTCTTGAGGGTGGCACTGGCCTCCACCCTGGCTAGGGGCGGGCCCTCTGCACCCGCCTCGCCCTTGGCTGGACCTCGGGGCCGCTGCCGGGTGGCACCCTCTTCCACCAATTGGCCATGGTCTGCAGGCCCGGCTGGCTCTGTGGGACCCCGGCGAGCAGTGGCCAGGAGTCCCGTGACGGGCCCACTCAGCGTGCGGCGCCGGTTCACCACCTCGCCGTCAGGTCCGATGGCCTCCTTGTGCTTCACTGAGGCCAGCACCGTGGCCACCCGGCCTGGCTCCGGGCTGGTGGGGTGAGGCATGGGGTGGCCCTCGGGGGGCCTGCGGGCTGCCCGGCCCCCACCCCCGATGGACGACAGCTCAAGCATGGCTGCGATGCTCTTCACGCTGCCGGCACTTCCTGTGTCCACGCTGCCAGCCAGGTCACTGGCCCGCCGTCGTTGCGCCCGGACCCCCAGACGGTTGTCCTCAGCCCCGGCCCCCTCAGTCTCCGCATCTGGCGCCGGCTCATCGGCCAGATTGGCGCTGGCCATGGCAGAGCTGGAGCGCTTGGGTGGGGGCGGGGGCGGCCCCTTCTTCCGCGGCCGAACGGCAAATGACTGGCTGCGGTTGACGTTCTTGTCTGCTCCCGCGGGCGCCCGCACCGAATGGCTGCGGCCCACACGCCGCTGGACCGTGGCGTAGGGCCCGGCAGCGGCCGGCACCAGCAGCTCATCCCGCTCCGGCTCGCTGTCGGATGCTGCGTAGCGATTCAGGCTGTGGGCGCGCTTCTTGGGCCTCCCTGGCTCCGTGTCGGCCTCGGGCGGCAGGCACAGCATGGGCACAGGTGCAGGCGCAGCTGTGGGCGCGGGCCCCGGGGCAGCCGGCCCGGCCTCGCTGTCTACCGGCTGGGGCAGCACATAGGCAAAGCCGCGGTGTGTGGGCGACTGAGGCAGCGAGCGGGGGGACATGGGTCGCTCTGTGGGCGGCAGCAGCTGAGGGGTGGGCTTCACCTTGGCTGTAGCTGGCGCTGGGCCATGAGGCGCCCCCAGGGCCTGCGGAGAGCTTGGCCGGGGTTTCGTGGGTGTCTGGGGGGGCGTGAAGTGGCTGGCCCCTGGCGGCAGCACCTGCCGAGGCTTGCCGGGCACTGGGGGGACACTGGCCCGCTTGACGCTGTGGCCGTGGCGGCTGGGCCGGGCCTCTTTGGGGGGCGTGCCGGGGGCTGGCCCCTCATCGAGCAGGTACTCCTGGCTCCGTGACATGGGGCTGCTGGGCCCCGGGGGCCCGTCGCCCAACAGCTCCTGGGAGCTGCTCATGTGCCGCGCCCTCCCCCCCAGGCTGGGCTCCTGCCGCCCCGATGCCTTCGGGGCGGGTGGCAGGTGGTTGGAGGGCTTCTCGGTCGGGGTGGTGGCAGTGGCAGCCCCTTCGCCCGGGCCAGTCAGGGCCGCCTGCAGCTCCCCGCTGAGCTCACTGTCCTGGAAGGTGGTCATCTTTGGAGACTGGCAGTCAGCCGGGGCAGGCTCGGGTAAAGGTGGCGACTCGATGGTCATCACCTCCAGCGACTGCGGTGCCTTCCGGCGCAGGGGTCCCCCCTCGTACTTGGCATACTCTGCCTTCTGCAGCTCCGCCAGTTTCCGCACGGCCAGCATCAGCTTCTTCTGGTGGCCTGAGTTGGGGCAGGGCACAGGTGAGGCCCCGGAGCACACGGAGGACCGGAGGACCAGGCCACATTGGGCGCGGGGCGGGGCCTCACCCAGCTTGGTGATGCCGATTTCCTGCAGGTCCTCCCAGGTGATGTCGGTGATGAAATCAATGTTCTCATAGCCGTTGTCCACCAGCACCTTGTAGTACTGCGCCAAGCCGATCATGGACAGCCACACGGCCAGGTTCGCCTACGGGGCGGGGGACACAGAGGGCAGCCCGAGCTGGCTGCCCACACCCTGCCTGCTGCTTGGAGCTGGTGGAGGGGTGGGCGCCGGGCCAACCCGGCACAGAGAGACGGAAGGACAAATGGACAGGCCGGAGGGGTCAGCACAACCTTGGCAGGAGCCCAAGGCCAGCTCACACACATGTGCGGACACAGGCAAACACACACAGAGGGGTGACCCTCTCCGCGGGATACCCTCAGGGAAAGGGGGAGGAAGGATACCCTCACCTGCCAGGCAGGCCGGGCAGCCATGGGGACAGCACCCACGTGGAGACACCTCACGCGTCACAGACACAGACGCACAGCACCACCGACCAGCGACGTGTATACGCATAGCCTGCACCCCAGTCATCCATGGCACTGACACCCCCGAGTCACACTCACGCCCTGTCACCATTTCCCCACCATCGTCAGACACACGTCACACAGCCTTGTCACACACATGTGCAAGTATCCGTGATGGTCTTCCCCCAGAACCAGCCGGTGGCCCCCTGACTGGGGTCCACCTGTCCACACTCCCAGCTGGACGTCACTCATGAACCAACACAGCACACTCAGTCACCGCCTGGGTGCGCAAGCAGAGTGAAGCCCCCGGGACCCGGACAAGCTGGCTGGGAGGACCCTTGAGCCACGGACTGAGTGGGGCGAGGTAGCGTGGGTGAGCATGCACCCGCCTGTCCCAGCCCTGGGGGCCCTTGGTGGCCGTGGCACGTCCCTCTTGGACGGGTGGGGGCCCGAGGCCCAAAGAGGCGGCGCGGATGAGACAGGCCCCAGGCCCCCCTTCTCCCCTCCCGGAGCCAGTGCCTCTGCAGGGCGCCCATGTGTGACAGCACGGGCCGAGGCCGCTGTGGCCGTCAGTGGGCACCTGGCATGTGTTCAGTGCACACGTGCAGTCTGTGTGCTGAGGCCCGTGCTCACACACGCCCTCCCCGTGCATGTGCCTGGGTGTGTGGCAGCCCCCTGCGGTGTCGGGTGGGCATGTGATGGGCAGCACTGTGGGGCGCCGGGTGGTGCCAACATCCCTGAGTGGCGAGTCCGTAGTAGGGACAGGGGCGCTCCGGGCTCCCCTCGCCTGAACAGCCCTCAGAGGTCACCCCAGCCCCTGCCTGGGGAGGCTGGCCCCGGGGTCCCTGACGGACGAACAGAGGCCACCCTCCGCTGTCCTTTCCCTGGGCTCCCCAGAAGGCAGGGGAGGGCTGTGGCTGGCTGTCCGTCTGTCGGTCTGCCCCTCCTGGGCCTGGCCACCAGGGTGCAGGGGGCCTTACGGGTTTGTGCTCAGGCAACCAGTCGGGGAGGCTCAGGCCGCTGATCTCCGCAGTGATCTTCTTCCGGTGGCCGGGCTTTGTGACCCCGATGGCTGTGAGGTCCTAGGTGGAGGGGAAGCCTGTTAGCTGGAGGCTGGGGCCATCTCCGGGCCAGCTGATGGGCAGCCTTCCAGGCAGCTCACCTCGGGGGTCATGCGGCTGATGGTGGGCAGGTCGTAGCCGGCACTGATGAAGTTGGGGGCGTAGAGCTGCAGCTGGAACGTGGCAAGCCACTGGCTGACAGCCTCGGCGCCCTGGAAGACACAAGGCACCCACTGCAGGCTCGCCCACCCGCCCGGCCAGGCGTGCACCCAGCCACCGCAGCGCCGCCTTCTCTGCTCAGCCGAAGACCACGCGCGAGCTGCCGTCCGCTGGGCCATCCGCAGCTGCCAGGCCCCCGTCAGCCTGGCCGAGTGCTCCTCCCTCTGAGTCCTGTGCTCCGTGTCTCAGCGTCGTCCCACGCGTCGGCCGCCTGCTGTGATCTCCACCAGGAGGGTCCCGCCGCTGTCCGCATCACAGGCCTCCCTGACTGCCCCCCATTCCTGGACCAGGGCTGCCCTGCTGTGCGGCCCGTGACAGGGGCTCTGGGAACAGGGCCTGGGGAGGGATCAGTGACTGCTGCCCCCACCCCCCGTGCAGGAGGTGGGCTCTGCCTGGGGGACGCAGGAGGCCTCAGCCAGCAGTTCACGCCTGCCCTGGCACGCAGGTGCACGCACACGGACCCGTCTCACCCCCACACACACTTCCACTCATCTCACACCCACGCCCTCCACACACACACAGGCACACCCGTGCCCAGACCACAGTCACACCAGCCACACGCAAACACACCCCCTACTCACCTCACGCCGTGTCACACTTTTAGACACACTGGCTTACATGCACAGCCTGCACAAGAGACAACAGCTACGCACACAGACTGACAGACCAACAGAAGGACAGGCCTGGCCCATCGAGGGCTCTGGCTTTGCTGTGGCCCAGCCAGGTGGGCTTCCCCAGCCCCTGCCCCTGCAGCCGCCCCAGCCCTGTACCTTGCCCTCAGACACCGCCTCCAGCTTCTTGGGTGGCTGCTCCCCATAGCCCTGCCCGGGGTGGGCCACTGGAGGCTGGGCCCGGGTCGCACCTAGGGATGAGAGGGTGAGGAGGGGCGAGGGCTGCCCAGCGGCCACCTCTGTGCCCAGCCAACAGCGTGTGTCCTTGCCCTTACCTGCAGGGCCCTCCGGAGGCTTGACCGGGCTGTCCCCGGGGCTGGAATCGGACACTGGCTTCTGGGAGAGCACTGTTGCCAGGAGCTGGAACCCAGACAGGCTGGCTGGCCAGTGCTGCTTCAGACCCAGGCACCTGGCCCTGCCGCCGCCCCACCTACCTTGACCCCTTCAGAGCCTGCGTGCAGGGCATGGCCCCCGCTGCTCCGTCCCCCGGCTGCACCGCTCAAGCTGCCGCTGCGGTCCCCGCCTGCCCGCAGGACAGAACAGTGTTGGCTGCCACCCTCCCCTCCCTGCCCTGTGCCCCCCCCCCCCCCCCGGCCCCCCCCCCACCTGCAAAAGGCTTCCTCAGCACCCAGATCTCCTCAGGGGGCACAGCGGGCCCTGCGGAGCTGCCTCCCTGGGGTGGACTTGGTTCAGCACCTGCTCGGGGACCTGCAGGCCGAGCACAGAGGCCCTGAGCCCTGGACCAGCTCCAGGGACTGCATAGAGCAGAGACCAGACACGCACGCTCACGTACACACACGCACGTGCACATACAGATGCGCACTTGTACACATGTGCACACAGAGACATGCGCGTATACACACGCACGTTTGCACAGAAACACGCATAGACACACATGCACACACAGACACACACGTGTGCACACAGAAGCACACAGGCTAGGAGGTGCAGCATCAGCTCCTCCTGCCCTGGCTGTCTCCAAGGAGCTGAGAGACCCTCAGAAGACCCCTCCCCACCCAGGACACTGGCGAGCAGGAGAGCATGGCAGAGTGGGGTGCAAGCCAGGCTATTCTGCTAGTGGTCCTGTATGTGGGGGTGGGGGTTCGCAGGAGGGTACAAACCCCTCTGTGCCAGGGGAGCAGGGGGAGGAGGTACCCAGGAGCCTGGGGCCAGGGCACTGTATGACCTTGGGTGGACTGACCACACCTCCTAGCTGGCCCCCCTCTGCCCTCTCACAGGCCTGTCAACCTTCACATCCTCTGCACAGGGTAAACCAGTCACACCCGTACCCCACCTGAAGCCATTCCACAGCCCTGTGGCCTCCTACGCCCCTCACTCTCTGTCACCAAGTCAGCCACCCTGGGCTCCTCCAGACTCTTACACGAGTCACACTCTGTCCTGCCTGAGCGTCTCTGCACGTGTGGTTCCCACGGCCCCGAAGGCACCGCCTGCAGCGTGCCCCCTCCCACTTCTCAGGGCCTCGTCCATCTGCTGTCTGACACGGGTGTCCATCTGCAGTCTCTAGGTCACTGTCAGCACAATTCCCTCCATGGTGACTTCACTGTCCCATGCTCCCCTCCCCCCAGGACAAGCTCCTGGAGAGCAGGAATGAAGACCATTTGGGTGGCCCTCTATTACTCGAGTCTGGTGTGCAATGTCTGCTGAATCAATGGAGGACACGGATAAGAGAGCTGGCAGGACAAACCCTGGACCTCACACCCAGTGATGGTGGGAGCTCGCGGTCCCAGCCCGCCCCTCAGCGTGCCGAGCACATGCTCCCATCTGGCCACGAGCCCCTGGCCTGGGTTGGACTTGCCTGCTCGTTTGACGATGGCCTCGCCCAGGGAAGATGGGAAGTAGCCCACACGGTCATTGCCTGTCCTGTTGTCATGGATACAGCCCTTCCAGCGGCCATCTGGGTGCTGCTCAAGGACCTGGCCGGATAAGGTGAGGGGAGCACGCTTGGGGGAGACTCCCCTCCAGGTCAAGTGGATGGGTGGCCTGGGCCCCCCCAGTTCTTGCCAGGTCTTGGGGGCAGCATCCTAGGCCCCTCTAAGCCCTGCTCCAGCAGCCCCAGACCATCCTTACTGTGATGATGTCCCCAGCTTTCACGTTGAGGCTGGTGAGGTCGTAGTTGTTGCAGTAATCCTTGGTTGCCCGGACCTGCAGGGCCGCCGAGGCCTCTGGGGACACAGGAGGTGGCAGACCCCCCAGTCCTGTGAGCCGGCCTGGCCCTGACCCCGCCCTGGCCCCCTGGCCCCGCCCAAGCCCACCTCGCAGCAGCTGCTTGATCTCCTTGCTGGCCTGGGAGGTGGTGAACTGATGCACAATGTCCAGGGCAGTCTGGCTGTAGGTATTCCTCACGTGGGCGTTGATCCCGTTCTGCGCGTGCCAGAGAGCGAGGTCTGTCAGGAGCCCCCTCTGCCCCCGCCTGACCCCCACGCCCCCCACCCCGGCCCCCGACTCACATCCAGCAGCAGCCGAACCACCTCCGTCTTCCCGCAGAGTGCGGCCTCGTGCAGGGCGGTGCCGGCCTTGGTCTGGCGGTTAATGTCGATGCCAGCTTGGAGCAGGAGTCTGGTGGGGCGGTAGGGGGAGCAGGCAGGGCCTTGCACAGGAGTCCACTGGCCCGGCACCCCGAGTCGGCTGACTCCTGGGGGCCCAGGATGAGCCAACCCGACTGCACCTCCCCGCAGGACGGCCTCCGCCAGTGACCGAGAACTTGCCGGGGTCCCCCTCCCGGTGCAAACCCTTGACACTCTGGTCTCGTCTCATCTCAGGACAGGCGGTGCTGCGATGCGCACTTTGAGCATGGGGAAACGGAGGCTCAGAGATGCTGAGAGTGGCCACAAGGCCACCCCGCAGGAGGCACAGGTTGCGGGGCTGTAGAAGCCCACTCCCCAGCCCCCGTGGGGCCTCCTCTCTGGGGCCAGCTGGAGGCATCCCTCGTATTGGAGGCCTGACCCCATGCCCATGGCTCCCTGGCCACTCTGGTCTTACTGCCAAGCCAGGAGCAGGCACCCCGAGGCAGAGTGCCCCATGGCCCTGTGCCCCCCGCCATACCTGATGATGTCGATGTGGCCGTTCTTGGCCGCCAGGTGCAGGGGGCTGGTCCCATTGGGGTCGGTGGTGTCCCCTGGCCGGGGCTCCAGCAAGGCTGTACACATGTTGCTGCTCAGAAGCAGCTGGACCACCTGGAGAGAGGGGTGAAAAGTAGGGGGACCAAGAAAGGAGGTGGGGGGCCACCAGGAAAAGAAGATGGAGCGGATGGAATTGCGCTCAGCCCCCGGGGGAAGACTTACCCCGACGCGGCCAAACTCACAGGCCAGGTCCAGGGGCGTCTTGCCCGAGTTGTCCGCCATACAGGGGTTGGACTGGTGCTGCAGCAGCATTTCGGACTGCAGGGGCCACAGGGCGCGGTCAGGCCCGGGGGCATCCACCAGGCCTGCTGTCCCAGGCCCCCGTCGCCCCCAGGGGCAGCCCTTACCACATCATAGTGACCGTGCTGGGCTGCCAAGTGCAGAGGGATGTGGCCCTCGTCCGATGGGATGTTCACTGCCGAGCCTGCCTTCAGCACCAGCTTCATGGGCTCCTTCCGACCCTGCCAGGCCGCGTAGTGCAGCGGCCGCATGCCTGGGGTGGGGGGAACTGGAGCTAAACCCTTACCCCAGCCCTGACCTCCAGAACACTGAACCCGCAAGAAGCTGCCTCGACCCAGACCAGGACCCTGGGCTGAGACCTCAGTTGAGGGACCATCGAGGCCTCCAGGGTCCCCAGGCTCTGACCTTAATCCCCCTGCCCCTGGCTCCGGGGTCCCTGGCCTTTACTGTCCACCTCCCATCACTAAATTACAAGTCTAAGAGGACAGTGGTTTTTATCCACTTCGCCCACTGCCATGTCCTGCCTGGCGGGCCTTGCCTTTGTTGTCCTTGATGTCTACAGCAGCCTGGGCCTCCAGCAGCAAGGTGATCAGCTCCGTGTTGCCATTCAGGGCTGCGTGGTGCAGGGCTGAAAAGCTGCGACAGGTGATGGACATGTGTGGGCAGGTGCTGGACACGCTCCCTGACCCAGGAGTCCCTGACCTCCATACCAGACTGATGCCTCCCCGGGCTGAGAACTCACCCATCGGGGTCTTGGAAATTGACATTGATCTTCTTGGTGGAGCCCAGGAGCTCTGCGGGGGGAAGGAGACAGTGTGAGGGAGGCCCACTGGGGGCCCAGCCTGCTCTGGGCAGCCCGAGAGCAGCTGGCTAGCTCCCTGGCAGGCTTAGAGCCAAAGCTATCTAGGTCTTCAGTCTAGAAGCGTTCATTCATTCAGCTCTGTTCCCTGTACCCAGCACCAGGTACCAGCTTTCGGACCTCGGTTTCTCACTGAACTGAGATGCTGGGAGGCATCCCCGGGCCAGGGCCTGTCTGAGAGGCCGGGGCTGGGCGCCCACCCAGGCACACACGTGCACATGAAGCCCTCCCTAGGAATGCTGGCTGAGCACCTGCCAATGGTGGGAGGGAGAGCGCCAGCCCCATCTGTCTCTCAGAAGGGCCCAGATGGGCCTGGAGGCGGCCTGCCACACCCGGAAACAGGGGTGTCTCTGGGGGAGAGCCGCACTTCCAGGGTGCAGCCTCCTCCAGCTCCAGCCCCAGGCCTGGCAACTGTGGATGCGCCCCATGCAGCCAGGCGGGAAGGGGAGGCCGACAAGTGGGCCCGTGCCTCTGGGCAACCACGCGGTAATGACCCTCTCATCAGCCTGCCTGAAGCCCACAGGGCTCCGGCCCTCCCTCGGATGCCCCGGTCTCCTCCACAGTCCTGGCCTCCACCAGGCGCTGGCCAGCAGAGTGGAGCCCACCAATGCCCTCCCCACGGGCTCAGGTCCAGCCGGACCCGGGCCAATCCCCTGCCTGTCTGGGCCGTGGTTACATAACCCATTTGTGGGTCAGTCACTCTATGAGGGAGGGGCTGGTGGGACAGAAGCCCCTTTGTCCAGGCTCAGGACAGGGATGGGGGCGGGAGACCAAGGGAGTCGGGTCCCAGAGGGGCTGCTGCAGGGCCCGCTTGGTGACCCACGGCAGCCCCCACCGCCCCAGCCTTGGTTCTCAGCTGCTGGACGTGGGGTGTGAGGCCCCCAGTGGCCCACAAGGGCCGCAGAGTTGGCCAGGCCTCTGCCCTTTACTAGCCCTGTGGCCTGGGCTGTGAGTTCAGAGGGTCTAACGGGCTGGCCGGGCTGGCCTCGCAGGTCCAAGGGCTTAGCACGAGGGTTGTTGCTGACACAGCTCTATAGGAATCCTCCCCACCCTCCCCAGGGAGGGGCTTCTCCGGCCAATAGGCCAAGAGCAGAGGCTCCAGGACCAGCGCTGTCTCCACCCCTGCCCCCGGCCCCTGCTCAGACATTTGGCTGATTCTGAAGTCTAAGTGTGCACCAGTGCCTCTGTTGGTGGTCCAGGACAAAACCGTGGAGGCAAGGCAACCCGGGGTCCTTATATCTTCATCAGTAAGCCCTGTGGGCTCTGCCTTTAGAACCCTTTTAAAGCACACCTGGAATCCTATCCTTTGTCGGTACCAACATCCCCACCCTGGGCCAGGCCAGCATCTCTCAAAGGACCACAGCCACCTCTTCTCCACTGGCCTCCCCACTTCCACCCTGCCTCCTCCAGTCCATCCACTTAGGTTGGTGGGGCCCCCTGAGGACATGCATCTGATCCCACTGCTCCTGTCTCACTGGGGTTAGAGGCCACAGCCGGACAATGGCCCTGCACGACACACTTCGCCCTCACCCCTGCTCCAGTCACAGGAGCCTCCTTGATGGCACTCCAACACACCTGCCTCTGCCACCACAGGGCCTTTGCACAAGCTGTGTATGTGGAGGGGGCAGACATTATTCTTCCTTCTTCCCATGACTCCCTCTTCATATCCTCCAGGCCTTTATTCAAGACCTGCTTGTCAAAGCCTCCTCATTCCCATCTAAAATGGTAATTATCGGGAAGTCCAGTGGTTAGAATTCAGCACTTCCATGGCTGGGGCCCAGGTCCAATCCTTGGTTGGGGAACTAAGGATTTTGCAAGCTATGAGGCGTGGTCAAATAATTTTAAAAATTGCTCAGTTGCTCAGTCATGTCCTACTCTTTGCAACCCCATGGACTGCAGCCTGCCAGGCTTCCCTATTCTTCACTATTTCCTGGAATTTGCTCAAACTCTCATCCTTTGAGTCGGTGATACCATCCAACCATCTTATCCTCTGTCACCCCCTTCTCCTCCTGCCCCTAGTCTTTACCAGCATCAGGGTCTTTTCCAATGAATAAATAAAATGGTAACCCCCCCATCCCATCCATGTCTGTTATCTTTTTCTCTTTAACTCACACCACCGTTTATTGTCCACCTCCATCATACATTACAGGCTCCAAGAGGACAGTGGTTTTTATCTACTTTGCTCACTGCTGTATCCTTTCAGCTAACACAGTGCCAAGCACACACGAGGCACTCAGTGCCTGGTGACTGAACTGACCCCTCATCCCACGTACTCCGTCTACCTGCCAGGCTTCAAGCGTGGGAGCCATGTGGCCACTCAAGAGGAGGCCCCGCACTGGGTGGACGCACCGCTGTCGCTATCTACAAATTGTCTTTTGGACAAGGCAGCCCCCCTTTTCATCCTGCACTGGGCTCTGTGAACTATGCGGCCAGGCTGGCCACTGTCCCTGCTGCGAAGCTGAATGGAGCCCAGGCGCTGGTGTCCTACTAGGGCACCCCCGCTGCACTCAGGGCCGCGCTCAGCACTTTCTCCCACCAGAAGGCTCTGCCCGACTCTAATGTTGCTGCCCCTGTGCCCTTAGTTCCAGTATAGCCACGTCTCAGCTTCTCCCCAGAGCCTTCCCGGGCCAGCTCGCTCTCCCTCCCGCAGCTGGGCATCCAGGCAGCTGCTCCTGGTGCTGAGGTCTCAGAGGGGCTGGAGGTCAAGGCCCAGAAGTGACACAGACGCTGGTGGGGAGGGGGCGTCTGCATCCGGAAGGTGACCACCCCCCACAGGAGGAGGGGCATCTTGTAAGGTCATCTCCCCCCTCCCTGGGCTGGTCTCCTCAAAGTGCTGGAACTAGATGTAGGTGGGCTTGAGGCCTTGGAGCACCCCCATGGGGACGCAGGAAGCTCCTACAGCAGCAGTCTGCCTGGGGCTGGGGGTGCTGCACCTTGCAGAGACAGGTGTCCTGAGTGAAGCTGGTGCAGAGCAGGGCTGCCGGGGCCTGAGGGCGGGTGGAGGGTGGTGGGCACAGAGCGGAAGGTCCCAGGAGCTCCTCGCCCTTACCATGAGGCACCGAGTCCTATGGCTCACCACCGGTCACGGGCACGCACCTGGCCCCCGACCCCCCAGAACTCAGGCTCTCCTGTGGCCCCCACCTCTAATTGTTCTCCTGCCACCACCCCAACCTGGGAGGCCAGCTGCAAACTCCAGCTGCAGAGGCCTCAGGGGAGATGACCCCAGACCCTCTTCCGCCCTGGCCTCCCTCCTCCCTTCTGCCCAGGGGCTCCTCCAGCCAAGAAGCCGTGCAAAGGCCACATCCGTGCCCTCCAGGGACAGGCCTTGGCCTCCTCTGCTCCCGCATCAGCCTGGCTGCACTCCACGGCCTCCAGCAGGGTGGGGTGGGGTGGGGTGGGGTGGGGCCCCCCCAGTGGAGCCCCCCCACACCCCCAGGGCAGGCAGCACCAGGCCAGGCACTGGAGGGCAGCTCTCGGTGTGCTAAGGTCAGTGAGCATGGGAGCACGGGCCTGTGGTCTCCAGCGAATATGAAGAAAGGGGAGGCGGGGCCCGGAGGAAGGACAGGGTGTCCCCGCACCCCAGAAGGCCAGCCCCCACCCCAGTAGTTTCCCTTCCGAGCAGAGTGGTCTCTTCTTCCCTCCAAGGACAACTGCTAAGGGTGGCAGCCTGTGCATGTGAGCGGAGGCTCCCTTCAGGCGGGATGGGGGAGACGCCAGAGCCCGGGGTGACACTGTGGGGGCTGAAGTGAAGGTGTCAGTGCCAGGAGGGGACTGTGGAAACAAGGGTCATGGGAACACCTCTAGAGCTGGGGGGCCCCAGGGAGCACGGCTAGATGCCCCCCACCCCATGGCCCAAACTCCAGCTGTACTTTGCTGAATCAAAATACATCTTACTCCAAAGCAGGCCAGTGTTGCCATGACAACTGAGCTAATTCATGGAGGGATTTCTCCATCTGATTTATTACGCCCGCCCCTGTGAGTCAGAGAGCCCAGATTCAGGGGCCAGGGCAGGTGTCTCTCCTACCCGGAGACCAAGCCACGCAGGGGCGACTGCAGAGATCCAGGTGGGGACATGGGTGGAGGTAAAAGCCCCACACGGCCCCTCAGGGGTCTGAGTGGAAAAGAGGAGGAGTCTCCAAACCTGATGCCCCACTTCCTCCATGCACCCACTCCGGGCTGTCTAGGAAATGGCCATGGTGGCTCAGACAGTAAAGAACTGCCTACAATGCGGGAGACCTAGGTTCGATCCCTGGGTCGGGGGGATCCCCTGGAGAGGGGAATGGCAACCCATTCCAGTATTCTTACCCGGAGAATCCCATGGACAGAGAAGCCTGGGGGGGCTACAGTCCATGGGGTGGCAAAGAGTCAGACACGACTGAGTGACCAACACTATCACTGCTAGCCCTTCCTGAGTACATGCGAAGGCCTGTGCTCCCTGCACACTCTCACTGTTCTTAAAACAAGGCTATGGGGCAGGGACCACCGAGGGTTCCATCCCACAGATGAGGAGACCCAAGCTGTCTGCACCCAAGGTTGGCTGGCCACTAGGTGGAAGTCTTTGCCTTGCTTTCACCTCTCATCCCTGCTCCTGCTTTTGAGGCTCAGCTGAGGCAGCTGCTGCCTGAAAGCCCTGCCTTTCTGGGCCCCCGAGGCCCTGAAGCCAGTCCTCAGTGACAGGCCGTCCCTGGGCCCTGGGTACGGAAGGCAGGGCCAGCCTGCGTCTGTGAGGCCCACAAGTGCAGCTGTCTAACTGCACAGGGCAGACAAGGGGCAGCCAGGCGGGGCTGCGGTGGGAGGGTCCTCCTGGGGCTCAAGGAGCTGCCTGCAACTGCCCCAGGTTCTCAGCATCTCACCTGGAGAGAGGGGAGGGGGCTTCCCCCGCTTACACACGGTCCCAGGGGATGGCATGGGGCATGGGCCACCCAGACCCCTCCTGCGACCCAGAGGAGGCCAGCCGGTGCCCTCACAGGTGCCCTGACACACTGACACGGCCATACGTGCGCAGCCGCACACGCCCTTCCGTCCATCTCCAGCGTCCCCAGGGGAGGCTCTGAGCTGAGCTGGGATGAGTGCTAGGATCAGGGCTCCAACCTCCTAAGCGTCCCCTGGGCACCCATAGCCCCAGCTCAGGAAGGCCAGAGGGAGACCCCCTCCCCTCCCAGCCTCCTTTCCCAGCAGGGAAGCCAGAGAGGGCCAGGATGGCACCTGCCTGCAACTCAGCCTGCCCGCGGCTGGGCGACCTTGGGCCTCAGCTCCCCCTCCGGTAAACGGTCCCCGCCGGCCATGCCTGGGCAGCCACACCCCCAGCGTGGTCCTGCCCCCCCCTCCCTGCCAAGCCTGTTATTAAACACGGGGCGGGGAGGGGTCGGACAGAGACTGTCGGCCCAGTAGTCGCTCCTCACCGCAGGGCGCCCCTCCTCTCCATGGCGTTGTGGGGCTGGGGTGGGGGGGGCAGCTGCCTCGCCCTTTAAAGGCCCAGCAGAGACCTCCAGCTGTCAGCCCGCAGCCCGAGAAGGGAGGGCATCGCAGGCGGGAGAGAGGGATGCTAACGCCTGTGGCCAGGAAGGCGGATGCCGCCAGGTGCCCGCTGCGGGGCTCGGGGTGAAGGCCGGGCGCTCGAGGCCGCCCCTCCTTCAGCGCTGGCCGCGGGGGGCGCGGACCGAGGGTCCGGGCGCTGCTGGCCCCGCCCCGCCCCCCGGGACCCGAGAGCATCCCCTCCGTGGCCGGCGCCGGGCGGGGTGGGGGGCTCGGCACTGGAGACGGCCCTGGGGCGCGCCGCCGCTCCCGCCCGCGCCCCCGCGCCCCCCGGACTCACTGGCCTTCCCGGGCCGCGGCCTCTGCAGCAGTCTCTGCGCGGTCCCCACGTCCTCCGCCTTCACCGCCTGCACCAGCTCCTGCTCCTTCCCCATGGCGCGGCCGGGGCCGCAGCGACGCGGCTGCGCTCCGTGCGCTCGGCGCGGCTCCGAGGCGGCGGCGGCGGCGGCGGCCGCGCGGCACCGGCCGCCTCCTCCGCCCTCCCCCGCCGCCTCCTCCGCCGCCCGCGCCCCTCGCCGTCCTCGGGCTCCGGCTCGGGCTCGGGCTCCCGGCGCGGAGGGGGCGGGGAGCGCGTCACGGGTGGGGGGCGGCCCGGGGGCGGGGGCCGGCGGCGGCGGGCGCGGGGCGGGGGCGCGGCACCTGGCACCGCCTCCCGGACGCCTGGGTCCCCCTCCTGCGGCCGCTGACCTCGGTGCGCCCGCGCCGGCCGCGCGCCTGGCTCCTTGGCTCCGCCCCTACCTCCGGCTCCGTCCTCCCGAGACGCCCCCTCCCCACGTGCCGGCCGCGCGGCTCGGGCCTGGCCTCTGCGGACGCCCAGCGGCCCGGGCGATGGCTAGGGGACTGCACGCTGAGCCCCGACTCGGCGGCGACGCCAGGCAGAGCCCGAGAGCCTTCCAGAGGCTGCGGGACCCACGGGGGGAGGGACTCCGGCAATGGGCGGGCGGGGACCCGAACACCGAGAGACCCGGGCACCGGGCGCGCGGGAGCCGGGCCGCCAGAGGCTGTCAGACGTCTCTGGCCCGTGGCTCCCGTGGGAGGTGTCGAGCGACTGTGAAGAGGAATCTCCCAGTAATGAATTCGGTGTCAGGGAACCCACACACCCCCCGCCCCGCAACTGCACCTTCGGGCCCTGCAGTCTCGGGCTCTATCCACAAACAATGCTCCAGGACCCCACCCCCGCCTCCATCTGAACCCCGACCTCAGTGCACCTGCCCAGCACCAGCTGGGGTTCAGCCCCCTACCCCTACCTCTAAGAGGGACTGGGTTCCCTCATCCCCAGCACCGAATGGGATGTAACTCTTTAGATCCACAAGCCGGGGGGCTTCAATACCCCCACTCCCAGCACCAGTGGGGTCACAGCCCTGCCAAGCAGCAACCCAAACCCCCACACAAGCCTGCTTACCCCCAGCCTCCAGCCACAGTTTCTGACAGCCCCCCACTCCATCCTCCTCACACAGGTCTCATCCTTCTGACCTCAGCCTCCTTGGGGTCTCACCTTGTCACGGCTGCAGCATTCTAGAGACAGAGTGGCTCAGACTGTTTCCTCATTTACAAGGACGGGCAGATCATCCCCCGACCTCGAAGCCTGGGGAAGGTTCACACAAGTGATGGCGGGACGCCCCTCTCCCACTCAGACCATCAAGCTGGTCCAGGAAGAAAGCAGCCAGAGGGTGGAGGAGCATGAGCAGCAGGCACTGGGATTCCCTGATCTGGGCAGCTGGTCAGTCCCCTCCGTAGGGTCTCCCGTGAAGTTAGGGAGCAAGCCGATGTCTTATGTCCACAGGGGGTCCCTAAACACAGGGCCCTTCCCCCCACCCTTTATGGTCACCAATTCCTGGGTACCTGCTGTGTCAGGCACCGTGCTGGTCACTTCATAGGTGAACCTAGACTTACTGTGCCCTTTTCACAGATGAAGAAAGTGAGGCTCAGAAAAGCCAAGTGACTCACGTTGAGGTCCCAGAGTCTCCAGCTCATGAGTCTGAGATCTGAACCCACAACTGCCTCTGCATTTGTCCCAGTTCTCCCTCTTCCCAGATTTGTTTTTCCAGTCACTTTGTCTTTCTGTGTCTTGGTTCCCCCTCCGTAAAATAGGGAATGATACCTCTCTGTAGATTATTTGAGGATTAACTATGATGCTACCCATAAAGCACTTTGCCATAGAACTTAGCAAGTGCTCAGCAAATCACTTCTGAGGGTATTGTGATATTCCCCATCTGGGTAGCAATTGCATTTTATTCATCTGCAGAGCCTAGCAGTGTGCCTAGCACACAAGAAACATTACCAAAAAAAACAAAAAACGTTAGCATTCTTATTTTTATGTTTTGGCTGGCTGAGACAAACCATGAACAGCGGTGTTGGAGAAGGCTCTTGAGAGTCCCTTGGACAGCAAGGAGATCAAACCAGTCAATCCTAAAGGAAATCAGCCCCAAATATTCACTGGAAGGACTGATGCTGAAGCTGAAGCTTTAACACATTGGCCACCTGATGCAAAGAGCCAACTCATTGGAAAAGATACTGATGCTGGGAAAGATTGAAGGCAGGAGGAGAAAAGGGTGACAAAGGATGAGATGATTAGATGGCACATCAACTCTATGAACATGAGTTTGAGCAAAATCCGGGAGATGGTGAAGCACAGGGAAACCTGGCGTACTGCAGTCCATGGGATTGCAAAGAGTCGGACACGACTGAGTGACTGAACAGCAACAGCAACAAAGCAAACTGCTCTGACCTGAGCCTAACATTTTCAGGGCCTGGGGCAAGTGTATACACAGAGGCCCACATACCAAATGTCTAAGAATTTAAATGTTATAAGTTGTGCTAATAATAAAGTATGTTCTATCATCCTACCTTGACAAATACACCTTCATCATGACCTGAAAGGCCAAGTCCTAGTTTAGAATGATCACATAGCTCTGGAAAATGAACTGGTCCTGTCTCTAGCTGCCTCACCTCCATTCTCTGCCCACCTCCACTCTAGACAGCTAACAGGCAGCTAATAGACCTAGGGGTGGGCAACTTGATGTGTGGTCCATCATCCTTTCAGGAGGACAGACCTGGGAAGAGAGCTGACAGATTCTGCTAGATTCGTCCTGGTAGGTGAGGCTAATGCCCTAGGAAGAATCAGGCATTCTAGATCCACTACCAACGAGCCCAGAGAAACCGGGACAAGCTCCCTACGCTCAGCTGGCCCATCTGTGAAACGGGCCAGCAGTTCTGCCCACAGTCCACGGCTCATGGGAGGGTCCATCTGGAAACAGAGATGTGAACCTTCCTGGAGTCCCCGCATCCCAGGGATGGGGGCGACAGAGCAGGCCATCCTCTCCGGCCGGGGATACGAGGATGCAGAGGCGTGGGACCTGGGCAGTCCTCCAGGAAGTCGGGCCTGGGAGGACGATCCCAGGAGGAGGGGCCGCTGAACCAGCAGAATTGCTGAGGCTCAGCCTGGAGTGGAGCGGCTGCCTCACTGCAGCCCGGGCTGGCCCCCTGCCCAGCTGCACAGCAGCCTCTCCCCTCCCCTGGCTGCAGTGCAACCCCCGCTGCTGCCCACCAGCTGTGTGCCTGGCCAGGGGCCCCTGACACCCTCCAGCCCCCCAGGGCCCTGGGGTCCAGCCCCTTATGTACAAAATGATGATGATGAATGTCCCCTCCCAGTGGACTGCTGGGAGCATGAAGTCTGAGAGCTGCCACGGTTTCTATCATTCTCAAAGATGCCAACTCTGTACAGTGCTCAGCTGATGCTTAGTACATGGAAGGGATCAGCAACCATGGGTCGGGTCTCCTCTTCCTGCCCAGCAGGGATGCTGGAGCTACTCAGGCTGGACAGGGAGCCTGGCCCAGTCTGTTACCCCATAGGCACAGGACATATGCAGCCCTCCCCCCAGTGCCAAGTCCCTTCAGTCATGTCCAACTCTGTGCGACCCCGTGGACTGTAGCCTGCCAGGCTCCTCTGTCCATGGGATTCTCCAGGCAAGAATACTGGAGTGGGTTGCCATGCCCTCCTTCAGGGGATCTTCCTGACCCTGGGATTGAATGTGCATCTCTTATGTCTCCTGTACTGGCAGGGGGGTTCTTTACCCCTAGCGCCACCTGGGGAGCCTCCCACCCAGAGTCCCCACAAAAATGCAGACTGCTCAGGGCACGCCCCCCCCCTCTGGCCACAGGCCCACAGACACCTGACTGTGTCCCCAGCCCTCTCCTGGCCCCGCTCTCCCCAGCACTCAGGCCCTCAGGGTTTATGCTGCTCTGGACATCCTTCAGGTGTCCCCAAGCCTGCATACCCATCTGCCACTCCCCAGAGCTGCCCTGGGGAGCGCCTGTACTTCCAGAGAAAGATGAGCATGTTTGTGGGGCGGGGGTGCCTGCATGCAGTCACCCAGACAGAAGGGGGGAGGACAGGGTGTAGCTGAGCCCAGCGGAGTGGGTTCTGCCATGTTCTAATCACGTTCCTTGGGATATGTGACCCTACATCTCTGAGCCTTGAGGGGTTTTAAAGTTAATTTTATTTATTTTTGGCTGTGTTGGGTCTTCATCTCTATGCAGGCTTTCTCTAGTTGTGGCAAGCGGGGGCTTCTCTCTAATTACAGTGCCAGGCTTCTCATTGCAGTGGCTTCTTTTGTTGGAGAGCATGGGCTCCAGGGCACGTGGGCTCAGTAGTTTAGCTGCTCCGTGGCATGTGGGATCTTCCTGGATCGGGACTGAACTCATGTCTCCTGCGTTGGCAGGCGGATTACCACTGAGCTACCAGGGAAGCCCCAAGCCTCAGTTTTCTCACCTCCAACATGGGGGTGGTTCCTCCTTGGCAGGGTTATTGTGAAGACCCGATGCAGTATGTGGGTAAAAGGCTCAGCAGAGTTTGGCGGTTCCTCAAAAATTGAAACATGGAATTACCACATGATGCAGCAACCCCACTGCTACTATATACCCAAGAAAAAGCAAAACATGTACTCAGAAGTACTCGTCCAGAAAAGTTCTCGCAAGCATTATTTGTACTAGCTAAAAAGTGGAAACCATCTCATCAAGTGCCCATCGATGAATGGAAAACTGGATAAATGAAATACGGTCCCTCCATACATTCTTTTTGTTCAGCCATAAAAAAGAACAAAATACTAACACAGGCGTCCCTTGTGGCTCAGCTGGTAAAGAACCACCTGCAGTGCAGGAGATCTGGGTTCAATCCCTGGGTTGGGAAGGTCCCCTGGAGAAGGGAAAGGCTACCCACTCCAGTGTTCTGGCCTGGAGAATTCCATGGACTATATAGTCCATGGGGTCACAAAGAGTCGGACATGACAGAGCAACTTTCCCTTTCACTGACACAGGCTACAACCTGGATAGACCTAGAAAATGTTATGCCCAGTGGAAGAAACCAGACACAAAAGGCCATCTATTGTATGACTCCATTTCTATGAAATGTCCAGAACAGGTAAATCCATGGAGTCCGGAAGTGAATCACTGGCTGCCAGGGGCTGAGGGGAGCTGGGGTAGGGGATGGGGAGTGAGTGCGTAACGGGTGGTGGGGGAGGTGGGGTTCTTTTGGAATGATGGGACTGTTCTGGAACTAGACAGAAGTGGTTGGTTGCACAACATTAAGTGCCACTGAACTGTTCACTTAAAAATGGTAACTTTCATGTAATGTGAATTTCACCTCAATTCAAACAAAACATTCGGTAGAGCCCCTCCATGTAGAACAAGCTCTCAAAGCTATGAAAGGTGCTAAAAAAAATCAGGAGTTCAGAGGTAGAGGCAGAGATGACGCATCCTAGGTGTGGGCAAGGGTTCAAAGAGAGGGTGCAGTGAATTCTGAGACTGCTGTTCACTCGTGGCTTGTGCAGCGGAGAGGAGGAAGCTGCAGGGTTGGCAGGGGCCAGGCCCAGGAGTCTGGAGGGTGATGGGGGACACTTGCAGCCTTCTTACAAAGTTCAGGCTTAGGATTTTTTTTTAATTAAAAAACATTTATGTTTGGCTGCATCAGGTCTTAGCTGTGATGTGCAAGCTCACTAGCTGTAAGCTTAGTACCTGCAATGCATCGGCTTAGTTGCCCTGTAGCATGTGGGATCTTGGCTCCCTGACCAGGGATTGAACCCACATCCCCTGCATTAGATGGTGAATTCTTAACCACTGGATCACCAGGGAAGTCCTCAGGCTTAGGTGTTCAGAAGACCACTCTGTAATGAAGGACAGCCTGGAGAGGGCGGGAGAAGGGTGGTGATGAGCAGGCTGCTCCTGAGAGGGGGCGGTGGTCCACAGGATCCCGTCTCGCTGTCACACATGGGTGGGCGCCACACACAGAAGAAAAAGCCTTTGGGGGCATATCCATCATGAACTGTCTTGGTGGTGGGAAGCAGAGGTGTCTGTGGGGCCTTTGATGGACAATGTCAAACAGGGAGCTGGCTGTGAGCTGGAGACAGGGGAAGAAGGACCCGGAGCAAGGAAGGTACTGAAAGCCCTGGAGAGTAGGCAGGATCCCCCAGGGACAGGGCAGACACAGGATCTCTGAAGGCCACCAGCCTTTAGGGGAAGGCAGAGAGAGTGAACGTGGGGGGCAAGAAGCTAGCAATGGTCACAGGAGCTTTCTAGGAGAAGTGCTGTCGGCCACTGTGTAGACAGACGTGGCAAGATGCACGCGCAAAGTATGCACTGCATTTGGCAGTGTGAGATGGCCAGTGACCTTGTGAAACTCTCACTGGAGAGTCGAGAGTAAGACATGAGAGCTGACAGTGAGTCAAGCTGCTAGTGAGAAGTGAGGCTGGATCTCTGAAACAGTGCCATCTGGGAGGATGGTGTTGGGATGCTGAGGGAGGGACTTCTCTGGCAGTCCAGTGGTTCACATTTGGTGCTTCCACTGCAGGGGACACAGGTTCAATCCCTGGCTGGGGAACTAAGATCCCGCATACCACATGGTATGCAGACAAAAAAATAAAGAAAGAAAAGAAAAAGAAATGCTGACAGGAAAGAAAGAGGGAAGATTCAGGGAGGAAGGTTGCCGGGACCAGGGCCTGGGTGGATAGGCAGGGGATATGGCCTTGGTCAAGGGGCCAGAGGAAAGAAAAGGGGTGCAGCTGCAATTTATAAGCCTGGTGGGAAGACACCTTGGGAAAGGCTGTCTCGAGGACTCTTTTTTTTTCTGAGGCCACGTGTGTAGAATGTGGGAAGGCTGGATGGAAGAGGAGGCACGAGAGACCCCAGTAATGGAGGGGTCACTGGGATTAGTGAAGGGACCTGAGGGTCCAACTGGTCTGCACAGGCCTGACAGGGCCCAGACTAGGATTGTCTGATGTAGCCAAGAAAACTACAAGACACCTAACTACCTTTGAATTTCACGCAGACAACGTATAACTTTTTAGTATAAGTATATTCCATGCAATATTTAGGCTGTACTTAACAAAACACGTTGCTTTTCTGAAATCAAGTGCAACTGGATGTTCTGTAATCTACCTGGGAATCCTAGGTAGATGGGGATGGTGGGTGGTACCACTCGGCCCAGGGAACCGCTCTTGGGAGGGTGGGGTCCCCGAGAAGGGAAAAGGCTGGGGTCGCTGCTTTCGTCCCGGGGCCTGTACCGCTTCTTCCCAGGAGGCAGGGGCCCTCGGCCCCAGAGCTTCAGTCTCGTCCCCGCCACCCCCGTCTCTCGCGCCCCTTGGTGTCGCCCTAATACCCCATCGATAACTCGACGCTCGGCCTCTATCGACCTGCTCTGGCTCCGCTAGCCGTCCTGGGCCGCGGCGGATCGCGGAGCCGCCTGAAAGGTACGGGGGCCGCGGGACGAGGGCTGGAAGGCGGCGTCCAGGGGCCGGGAGGGCGCGCCCGGGGGGCGCTGGCTCCGCGGGGCAGAGTCAGGGCGGTCGGTGGAGCGCCGGGGAGCTCGAGGGTCCAGCCGGGGAGCTGCCCCCCTTCCCTCCGCAGGGCCCGCCGCCGGCCCACTACGCACGCGCGACCGCCACGCTCAGGCTTCGCTCAAGGGCCGGTGCGCAGCCCTGCGCATGCGCGGCCCGCCCCTGCGGCACCGCGGCGCGACCGCCCCCTGCCGGCCGCCGGTGAGAGGGCGTGCCGGCGGCGGTTCTCGGGGCGGGGCACGGAGCGCG
This sequence comes from Antilocapra americana, assembly GCA_007570785.1. Taxonomy (NCBI): domain Eukaryota; kingdom Metazoa; phylum Chordata; class Mammalia; order Artiodactyla; family Antilocapridae; genus Antilocapra; species Antilocapra americana. Next base: position 15,715,670 of record ML664186.1, on the reverse strand, counting down.
CGCCTCACTCGGAGCGCCGAGCCGTCCCTTGCCGGTTGTCGCGCGTCTCCCCGAACCTCTCCGCGCTTCGGTTTTCCCCCGTGTCTAAAATGGGGATGATTTCATTATTCCCTAGCACTGGGTAATCTGCTGTGACGTGTTTAGGACGTAGGGTATTCCCTAAACACTGCACTCCCTATCTTTGCTCTAGATGCTCTAATCTCTGGCCCCTGCCGGTCAGACCTAGTGCCCTGTGTCGATCCGAGTCCTTCCAGCAGACACACCATGAACACGTCTCCAGGCACAGTGGGCAGTGACCCCGTCATCTTGGCCACCGCAGGCTATGACCACACGGTGCGGTTCTGGCAGGCCCACAGCGGGATCTGTACGCGAACCGTGCAGCATCAGGACTCCGTATCCTCCGCTGGGGCAAGGGGCTGGGTGGTGCTGGACAGGATGCCGGGTGGGAAGGACGCAGCACCGAACCCGCCAGGGTGGAGGCCTCCGAGGCCGCTGTTGGTCACCCTCCTTAACAGACCCAGCAGGTGAACGCGCTGGAGATCACACCCGACCGCACCATGATTGCAGCTGCAGGTACCCTGCCCTCGACCCCAACCCCTGATTTTTTCTAGGTTTGTCGGCACAGCCTCACTTCAGTTTGGCCTCTGCTCCTAGGTTACCAGCACATTCGCATGTATGACCTCAACTCCAATAACCCCAACCCCATCATCAGCTATGACGGGGTCAACAAGAACATCGCATCGGTGGGCTTCCATGAGGACGGCCGCTGGATGTACACGGGCGGGGAGGACTGCACCGCCCGGATCTGGGACCTCAGGTGTGGGGTGCCGGGCGGGAGCAGCTTGCTGCCTGAGTGGGTAGGGTGAGGGCCAGGCCAGGAGACTGTCTGTGCTGGTGACTTCTTGAAGGCAGGTGAGGAAAGCAGGTAGGGCAGGGAGGCAGACCCACAAAGACTCCCAGAGCAGATCCTCAGCCTGATTCCACAGGGGGCTCTGGAATGAGCTGCACCAAAAAGCAAGTCCCGCCTCGAGGCAAGGGCCCACCCTTTATGCCCTTTCTGAGTCAGTCGTTGGCTTCAGGCTGCCCTGGGGAGGTCCGAGCCGCCCAGGTCTCTCCTGTGAGACAGCTCCCATCACAGACAGAGGATAAGTGGCCAGGGAAGGGGTCTCTCGGGGAGAAGGGGGGCGCCAACGGCCACTCACCACAGAGGAAGTGTGTCCCCCCATCTCGAAGGTCACGGAACCTGCAGTGTCAGCGAATCTTCCAGGTGAACGCCCCCATTAACTGTGTGTGCCTGCACCCCAACCAGGTGAGGGGGCTACCTGGGGCTGGGCACCCTGGGGCTCTGGAGGGCAGGGTGCTGCCCGGCCTCACCTCCCCGGCACTGCCTCAGGCGGAGCTCATCGTGGGCGATCAGAGCGGGGCCATTCACATATGGGACCTGAAGACCGACCACAACGAGCAGCTGATCCCGGAGCCAGAGGTCTCCATCACGTCCGCCCACATCGACCCCGATGCCAGCTACATGGCCGCTGTCAACAGCACCGTGAGTCCCGGCGGGGGGCGTGCAGCTTGGGGCCCAGCTCTTCAGAACCCTGTTCCCTGCAGGTGGCCTCTCCCCTCTCCCCTTGAGGCCTGCTTCCCCGTCCTGGGCTCCAGCTCTGACCCAGCCAGCTGCCAGAGCCAGAAACCTAGAGGTCATGCCCGATGTAGCCTCGCCGCTGGCCATGGCCCACACTGCAGTCTGGGCCTCTCCACCTCCAGAGTCTTTCCGGTTATCTACTTCCCTCTCTCCTCCTGGTCCCAGTTTCCCTCGTCTCTCCTGACAGTGACCGCAGCCTCTCTGACTTCCTTCTGTGACATCCCCCTGTCCCAACACAGAGCACCCTTCAGCGGGAGCAGCCTGACCGCCTCCTTCTCCTAGGTTAACACTGAGATGCCCCGGGCTTCTTACCAGGGCCTCAGGACCCTGTCATCTGACCCCTGGACCCCTCTCCAGCCTCCTTTTCTCCCTTTAACGTCCATTTGATCTCAGCAAATCAGTTATCCCTCAACATTCCCCAATTGCCCACTCCAAGCCTCTGCCCTGCAGTTCCCTGTGTCTGGGTGCCCTTGTCCCGTCTTGTTCTACACATCCCTGTTGGCCAGGCGCATCCTTCAGGAAGGCCAGGCATGGCCTCCCGCCCTCAGCCCATCAGCTGTGGCCCTTGCTTGGGGCCGGGTCTCCTCGGTGCTCCCTGTCGTGTGTCCTCAGCCCCTAGGACCTTGTATGCAGCCACAGTGCTGGATGGCAGCCCCTGGACCTAGGTCTTGCCACTGGGTATCCTCCCCCACCTGTCAGATCGGAGGTCCCGGCCTCCCGTGACTTCCCTCCTCCTTGGCAGGGGAACTGCTATGTCTGGAACCTGACCGGAGGCATCGGCGACGAGGTGACACAGCTCATCCCCAAGACCAAGATCCCAGCGCACACCCGCTATGCCCTGCAGTGCCGCTTCAGCCCCGACTCCACGTGTGTGCAGGGCCAGGGGGGCGGGAGGTGGTGTGCCTGGGGCTGAGGGCCTGATGCTTTGGGGTCTGCTTGGAGGACAGCACGGGGGTGCGGGATGGAAACAACTGTTGATGGCGCCCCTGCTGCGCTCACCCCCGCCCCCAGGCTCCTCGCCACCTGCTCAGCCGACCAGACATGCAAGATCTGGAGGACGTCCAACTTCTCCCTGATGACAGAGCTGAGCATCAAGAGCAGCAACCCCGGAGAGTCGTCCCGGGGCTGGATGTGGGGCTGTGCCTTCTCGGGGGACTCGCAGTACATCGTCACTGGTGGGCCCCACCACCCTGCCCCCCGCCCTGCCAGCCTGGTCCGGGGCTGCTCCCTGAACCCCATTCGTGCTCTCCCTCCCTCCCTGCAGCTTCCTCTGACAACCTGGCCAGGCTCTGGTGCGTGGAGACAGGCGAGATCAAGAGAGAGTACGGTGGCCACCAGAAAGCCGTCGTGTGCTTGGCCTTCAACGACAGCGTGCTGGGCTAGCCTCATCCCTGGGCGCTGCAGGCAGCTGTCCAGGTGGCACCAGCTGGGTGTGTCTGTCCAGCTGCCCAGGTCAGAGTGACACCCCATGGGCTGGCTGCTTCATCCTAGGCTCGCCGGACTGGACTGAGTGACCCTGGCCCCCTGGCCAGGTCCGTCCACTCTAGGACTTTCTCAGCCCCGGCTGCTTATGTGGACGCAGCAGGGCTCATTCCCTTCAGAAACTCTGGACCCACAGGGCCTAGAGCTGCTGAGGGGGTCTGAGGCTGGTGCTCACCCCCAGCCAGGGCCTCCCCCGGCCCCACCCCGGCCCTGTTTTGTGTCCCCAGGACCACAGAGAACACTGTCACAGCCAGATGGAGTGGTTTATTATCCCTGTCCCCCCCACCCCCACCCCATGGACTGGTGACAGGGTCAGCCAACTGGCTGGCCTCTGGGGCCAGACTGTGGGCTCAGTCCGGGAGGTAATAAAAGCAGATGGACACACAGATGTTGCTCGGGAAGCAGATGTCAATACATAGGTAGATCAGCCGCTGCCTCTGGGGCCCTGGAGGAGGGGTCTCCATGAACCCCAAAGGACCCTTCCGCTTCTGCCCCCAGACTGTCCTGTGGGAGCCCAGGCTCCTCCACACAGCCTGCCCTGACTTACCCTGTGCACGTCGGGCCCAGTAAATGGGGGTTTTGGCACAAAGGTGCCGCACCGGAGCCCCAACCTGGGCAGGGTCTACCTCTCGGCTCCCAAGCACTGCCAGCAGCTCCTGGGTGTAGTGGGTGTCCTGGCTGGGGCTTCCCGTCGCCTGGAGCTGTGGAGAAGGACTTGTGCACTGCCCCCAGCTGGGTGGGGCCCACACACCCCAGGACATGCTGGCGGCGTGCCAGCCCTGCCCCCGTTCTTGTCAGCAGCCTCATCCACGGGAAGACAGAGCTTCTGTTCCCCTGAAACTGGAGCCCCAGCCTGCCCCGGGCCCAGGCTGCACACAGGACTCTTTGTTTGGCCCCTGGCTGGAGGCTCCTCACCTGAGAGGTGTTCACCAGCAGCTGCAGAGTCTCACGGTCTCGGGGTTCCATCAGGCGCAGGAAGCAGGCCCGGTGCTCCGAGGGCCGGTAACAGACGCAGCCCTGGGCAGGCAGGCAGGTGAGGCAGGGACACCTGAACCCCCCACCCTGCCTTGCCCCGCCAGGCCACTCACGCTCTGCCCGTCGAATAGCACTGCCCAGCTGCGGTTGCTCTGGGCCGGAGTCACCCAAATGGTTGCCATGTTCTGGGCCACATCCACCTGCTCAGTTTGGTTGAACCAGGGCATGCCCGGGCTCGGGAGGCTCAAGCGGAGCGTCTGCAGTGGGGGCTGAGTGGGAGGCGGGAGGTCGCTGGCCAGGCTGGGGCTGCCTCGACATGCCCCCGGCCCCTTGGCAGGGCTCTGACCCTCCACCCCTCTTGAGTTTCTGATGTCTGCTCCCTGCCCCAGCCCCACTGGAGGGCTGGGCAGGGCTGGTCTCTCCTTGCGTTCCCACTCCCGACTGTCTGAGCCTCTGCCTGGGTCCTGAGAAGGGGCTCACCTGGGAAGGGCTGTGGCTGAAACCAAGGAGCCCTCCAGCCACAGCTGCGGCAGTGGCCAGTGCCAGCAGCAGCAGCAGCAGACCGGGAACCCTCCGGCGCCCGTGGCAGGGCTCAGTCTCCACCTGAAGGCACATCGGAGTCAGTGGGGCCTGGAGTGGAGGCTAGGCAGCGGGCTGGTTCAGGGGAGGAAGAGGCCAAGGAAATTCAGGAGATTGATGCTCCCCCTGCCCTGCTGGGCAGCCCTGTCCCAAGAGGGCGCTGGTGGGGGGGGCGCTCACCCTTGCAGGCGTGGGGCCCTCGACCCTGCGGCTCCCCTGCCCCATGCTGCAGCCAGGGGACAATGCGAGATTGTCTGCTGGGAAACCTCAGGACACCTCCAATGAGCCAGTCCTTCTGGCCCCCTCCCCGCCTGACCCCCCTGCTTCCTCCCCAGGCCAGCCACCTGATACTTGGGTAAGAGACGGGACGCCTGGAGGGGCTGCTTATTGCTGCCTGGCTCTCCTGATACCTGGTCTGCGCAGACCAGAGCACACGTGGGCCTGGGAGCGCAGGAACCGTTGTGGAAGCGGAGACCCAGTGGCTGGTGCAGAGGGCAGCCCAGGTTGTCCAGGACTTTATATACAAAGTCTGGTTGGGGGCCGATTTCATTTTCCTGTAGACGCCTGTTCCCAGTCTCTCAGGTTACCTCTACACTCTGGGTGCGGGGCCTGGCATACAGGGGGCCATTGGCAAGTGCCCGTTTCATGGGACTCTACCATTTTCCTTTCCTCCCATGCACCCCAGCCGCTTCCCAGTCCCCAGCAATGCAGGGTAGCCCGCAGGTGCATGCCCAAGACCAGGGCAGCTTCTAGGAGGTTCCACTGCCGGAGGAGCAGCCTCCTGGGACTGCCTGCATACTGTAGGATGGTGATGCCAGCCTTGTGCCCACCGACCCTTGCCCAGCCCAGCGTGGCTGTCCCTAACTGACCAGTGCATTTCCAGTTGCTTGGGGCTATGGATCCCAACACCCAGTAGCTCCCAGCACTGGCAGGTTTCAGGAAGTGTGTTTCCAGCTTCACCCCATGACTGCTTCCTTCTCTGGTTTTTTGTGTGCCTTATTTTTCCTGATTCTTCAGAACCTGCCTCTCTGCAGCGGGTCTCAGACGGGGCAAGGTTTCTGTGCTCAGAGTCCCAAATCAAACTGGAGTCCCAGACTGGCCTTGTCCTGAGGGTACCCCCTCCCACTCCCTGGCCGCCGGGCTGTGGTGGGACAGCTGCACCCTCCACACAGAGGCCGCTGTCCAGGCAAGAGCAAGGAACACCAGAGTCAGCTGCAGTCAATAGTTTAATACACCTTTGGGTTCACACAGTGCAACAGGGGTGGGGGGACAGGATGCACAGGCTCCAGGGCCGCTGCCCGGCCGAAGAGGGGTGTCGCTGGCTGCCACGTGCTCCTGGTGTGGGTGACAGCGCCCTGACAGGCCTGCTCAGTATCCAGACCCACCTTGAGCCGACCTCGCAGAGCCAACGTCAGCACCACCAACCTCACAGGCGCTGCTGCCCTTGCGTCGCCCCCGGTGCAGCCTGAACCCCAGACGCTCAGGCCTGGGAGGAGCCAAGGCTCAGGACACGCTTTATTGCTCTGAGAACTCTTAAGAGGGTGGGTGAAGGAGCATGGTGATCTTGGGTTAGGAGAGAACCGTGGGCTCTGAGCAGAAGCTGCTGGGTGTGGGGTGAGGCACCAGGAAGCAGTCGGCCAAAAGGAACAGCTTCCCAGGCCCTCCCCTACAAGGGCAGCCAGAGGCCCATCCTCAAAGGTCAGCAACTCAGGGAGCAGGCAGAAAAGGCCACGGCCCCTGCCAAGAACCCTTGGCTAGCCAGTGGACCCAGCCAGTTCCTCAGCTGGCCACTGATGAGGGAGCTCAGGGCCGAGACAGATGGCCTCACAGGCCACAGGCATATGACACCCACCCCAACCAAGTGTCTGGGAAGATAGGACGAGATTCAATTCCTGTTCTGGGGGACACCTCTTTCCTCCCCTACCGAGAGGGAGCCTTGGGTGAGAGGCATTCTTTGGCCAGCACATGCCTTTGGCTGAACTGCTGGCTGCAGGGCACGCAGACTTCCTCAGTGGGATTTTCCCTACAAGACAGAGCACAGCTATTAATCATACGCTTACGCTTCAAGTCCACCACCTAACAAAGTTGTTAGCTAAAAAACAAAAACGTTTGGTACCAATGCTGCTCTGAGCTCCCTGAACGGCAGCTCCAAGTTCAACAATGGCATTCATGCCCTCCTGGCTGTTCGCCAAGCAACAGGCTCAGTCCAGACCACCTAGGTTTACATGCACGTTTGAAAAGGACAAGGCTCAGCCGGGCTGAGTTTACAGAAGTGCATGACCACATGAGGGTGGCAGCCCTGGTCTCTAAAACGGAACAGACACTCAGTTGTGACATTGGAGTGGTTTTGAAGGAAGTGTGGGGTGGTGAGGGCAGCACCCCAGACCTCACGGACAGGGAGGCTCCACCCGAGAAGCAGCCCCTTCCTTCACTCCCACCCTGCAGGTGAGGACCTGAGGTGGCAGCAGGTCCCTCTGAGGACCACACCGATGGGGCCCTGGCTTGGTTTGCACAAGTTGCTCGCAACAGTGGAAATGATCAGCCCCTCCTCCCCACTGATTTCTGAAACTTTCAATAAATACATGACACCTCTACACCCACCTCAGTCCCACCAGTAGGCCCTGAGGTTACCTGAATCCTGGACATAAGATGAACCCAAAAGCAAGGCCCACTGGCACCTAAGGCCCAGGATCCTCACAATGCCCTCCAAGCTTAAAAGTGCATCTTAAGATATAAGCATCTGTAAACAAAGTTGACCCCCAAACGTTTACTTACAAGGTTAACAACTAGCGCCTCTGCTTAACTCCAAGTAAGCAAACTTGAAGCCACCTAGCTGAGCGATGCTGAAGCCCCACCTATTAATTTGGGTAAGTGATATTCAATTTTTTTTTTATTCTGGAGATTAAAGACACTAAATCTTTAACCTTGAAGGGCAGGCAAAAGGTCGGCTATGCTCTCAACATAGAAGTCAGGGACCATTTTCTTCTTGGCCATGCAGTCACTTTCCTGATTACTTTTCACGTCCCGCAGACTGGAGACGCCTGTGAGGGTCAGGATGGTCTTCAGACCACAGGTCACGCCCAGGAGGATGTCTGTGTCCAGGCGGTCGCCCACCATGACGGTGCGCTCTGGGTGGATGCCGTACTCCTGGGACACGCAGTCGAAGATGAAGCGGCTGGGCTTCCCTATGATGTCCGCTTGGCGCTGGGAGGCCATCTCCACGGCTCGGACCAGACAGCCGGTACCTGCGGGGGCGGAGAGGGAGGGGAGGCGTGCGGGGGGTCAGAGGCCGGGAGGGGCTCGCTGCCCGCCCTCCAGCCGCCCTCCACCCGGGGCGCACGGACCCGCGATGAAGCGGCCGTTCTCCAGTGGGAGTCGGTTGTCCATGTTGGTGCCCACAAGCAGGCAGTCGGGCTGTTGCAGGTAGCGCACGGCCTTGGTGAGCTTCATGTAGCTGAAGTGCGGATCGAAGCCCACCACAACGGCGCGCACACCGGGCTCCAGGGGCGCGTCCAGCCAGGCGCCGGGGCCGTCGCCCCGCAGCGGCTCGGGCCCCACGCCCACGCAGGAGACGCCCACGGCCTCCAGCTCCGCGGCCAGGGCCACGCTGCCCAGCACGTAGGCCTTGGGGGCCGGCGGGCCGGTCAGGCGCTGGCGCAGGTAGAGCGCGGTGCAGTAGGCCGTGCCGAAGACCTCGCGGCCGGCATCGGGCCCTGCCGGGCCGCCGAAGCCCAGGCACCGCAGCTTTTCGGCGTAGGCCTCGCGGGTCTTGCTGCTGTTGTTGGTGATGAAGCCGAGGCGCTTGCCGCGGGCCCGCAGCGCCGTCAGGGTCTCGGGCGCGCCGGGCACCGCCGTCTCGCCGCGCCACAGCACGCCGTCGCAGTCGAACAGCAGCGTGTCCACGTCGGCCAGCAGCGCCTGGGCCCGCTCGGCGTTCAGCCGCACGCAGCGGCCGTCGTCGCCGCCGGCCTCCGCCTCCGCCATGGCCGCCCGCCGCCGCCGCCGCCGCCGGCCGCCGCCGCCGCCGCCGCCACCGGCCGCCCGCTCTTCCTCGCAGCCGCCTGCTGCCGGGCCCGCCCCGCCCCCGGCGCGCTCATAGGCCCCGCGCCTCGCGCGTGGGGACCATTGGGCCCCGCCTGCGCCAATCCGCCCCCGCCTCCCGCGGGCTGCGGGAGCGCCGGGCCAACCGGCGCTGTCCGCCTCGGGCAGGCGGGAGGCCATTGGCTGGCGGGCCCTGGGCGCCACGGTGATTGGCTGGAGGGGAGCCAACCGGCATTCTGCGTGGAGCGCTCTCTGCGGAAATTCGGACGGGGAGCCGGAGCGCCGGCGCAGGACATAAGGCTGCTGTTCATTGGCTGCTGCGGGACAGCTCGCCCATTGGAGGCGTTTAGTCAGCCTAGGTGACGGAGGCCCTTAATCGAGTGACCCCCGCGCCGGGCCGGCTGTGATTGGCTGGCTTGTCTCCTATCTTGCGGACGGGGCTCTCCGCGGGATTGCGGCGGGAGGGGGCCTGTCCTCTTTGGGCCGAAGTCACGTCCGCACCTTTGCCGGGTCGGCACTGGGCGGTGCCCTCCGCCTTGGATACGGTGTCTGCGAGTTGGCCGGTTATGGCCTTTCTGAGAGGCAGGCCTGGGCTTCCTTCCTAATAAGCCTTGCGTTCTCATTTCCAGGCCTTTACAAAATCGCTTTCCCTGTGCTTGGTGGTTATGTGGACGAGTAATTACAGGACAGTGGGATCAGGGTCTAAGAGAAGGACGTTAGTGCTTAGAACACAGCACTCATTATTATTAGGTATTACTAACTTTTATGGGGGCGTAAAACATACAGGAGATCAAACCAATCAATCCTAAAAGAGATCAATCTTGAATATTCATTGGAAGGACTGTTGCTGAAGCTGATGCTCCAAAACTTTGGCCACCTGATGCGAAGAGCTGATTCATTGGAAGACTCTGGGTGCTGGGAAAGATTGTGGACAGGACGAGAAGGGGACGGCAGAAGATGAGATGGTTAGATGGCATCACCAACTCAATGGATGTGAATTTGTGCAAACTCCGCGAGATAGTGAAGGGCAGGGAAGCCTGGTGTGCTGCAGTCCGTGGGATTGCAAAGAGTTGGACACATACAGAACGTAAAGTGAATAAATCTCAAATGTGCAGCCTGATAGGATTTTAAAGAGTTAGACACAACTGGGTGACTGAACAACAGGCCTGTGTGAACACAGCCGAGATCAAAGTATAGAATATTTCCAACGCTCTGAAAAGTTCCCTCAAGTCACTATGCGTCCCTAGAGGTTACCCCTCCCCCAACCGATTTTCTGACTTCTGTCACCAAAGAGTGAGTCACAGCCTCCGTTGCCTGTCCTGGACTATCTTGCAGGAGCTTGCCCTGTGTACTCCTGGTTCTTCCTTTTTTTTGGATCAACACAGTATCAATGAAATCCATTCTTTTCAGTATTTTTTTTTTTAATTGCCACATGGGTCATTGTAAGAATTTACTTCCCTGTTCTCCACTTGATGGACATTTGGGTGGCTTCCAGTTTGGGGCCATTGTAAATAATGCCCCTATGGAAGTTCTTCTTCTTACACGTTCATTTCCGGACATAGGCCCTCATTTCTCTTGGGTAGATACTTAGAAGTGGAATTGCGAGTTCATACATTAGGTGTAATTTTCTCCTCATTACTTTCAGTAGGGCCAGGGGGCAGACTAGAGCTGGTCCCAGCTTCCCAAGCACCTAACCTGTGCCAGGCGATCCAGACCTCCAGTTTCTAGTGTGTCAAATCTCTGCTCCACTCTTGGGTCCCAAATCTCTATAAAGTCTACTCTGGGGCCCGCCTCACCCCCAAACCCATGAGGTAAAGCCAGTAACCTCAATACCCTTAAGGCCCTGCTTGTTCCCCTACGGCCTGTTGTTTGGTCTCGGCTGGTCTGGGAACCTCTGGAGGACAGGGACCATGGGCCATAAGGGCGAGCCACGGACAGTCACCAATTGGACAATGCAAAGTTGGGATTAAACTCAGTTGATCCCAAAGCTGAGCTCTGTTTTGCTTAACATCTCCTGTAGGTTGTAGGGTCTGAGTTGGCATGGCAGGAGAGGTGGAATGGCCAGTATCAAGAGAGGGGACAGTTAGGGACAAGGTCCTGAAGGAGGCTGGAAGGGATGGCACCCTTTACTGGGGAGGACTGTCCCTGGAACAGATGCGATGAATCTGGATGGGAGAGGTGCACAGCATGATGGCTTTGTGTCCCTGACACACAGTAGGTGCTCAGTGTATATCTGCCAATGGACAGTGCCAGGGTCCTCCCAAGTGAGGAAGCTGGACCACAAGTGGAGTGGGGCATGGACTTAGATGCTTCAAGGACATACACTAATCTTCATGGCATTCCATGGATTTAGATTGTATTAGAGAACTTCCCTGGTGGCCCAGTGATTAGGAATCTGCCTGCCAATGCAGGAAACATGGGTTTGATCCCTGGTCCAGGAAGATTCCACATGCCACAACTAAGCCCATGCTCTAGAGCCCAAGAGCAGCAACTATGGAAGCCAGTGCACCCTGGAGCCCATGCTCTGCAACAAGAAAAGCCACCACAGTGAGACACCTGCACACTGCTGCTAGAGAGTAATCCCTGCTCTTTGCAGCTAGGGAAAGTCTGCATGCAGAAATGAAGACCCAGCACAGCCAAAAATAAATAAATGATCTAAATTATATTTGAAACTACCAATAGCCATTAAATCTGTGTTTTCACAGATGTTCTCCTTTCTAATGAGCTAAGCAAAAAAAAAAAAAAAAAAAGGCGATCATTGAAAAAGGACTGAAGGGAATTCCCTGGCAGTCCAGCAGTTAGAACTACAAGACTTCATTGCCAAGGCTGCAGGTTTAATCCCTGGTTGGGGAGCAAAGATCCCACAAGATGCACCTGCAGCCAAAACAAAACAAACAAAAACTCTTTAAAATGAAGAAAAAGGACTGAAGTGGCAAAAAAAAAAAAAGAATGCAACTTAAGTAATTCTCAAAATGGGATTGGTTGAGTAAATATAAGTACATCTGAGGACTGGGAGATTAGCTGCCATCATGGAGGGTGACGGGTTTCCCTGGTGTCTCACAGCAAAAGATCTATCTGCCAATACAGGAGATGCTTGATCGATGCCTAGATCAGGAAGATCCCCTAGAGAAGGAAGTGGCAACCCACTCCAGTATTCTTGCCTGGAGAATTCCATGGACAGAGGAGCCCAGCAGGCTACAGTGCATGAGGTTGCAAAGAGTCAGACATCACTTAGCAACTAACACTTTCACTTTGGAGGGTGATGGAATATGTGTAAGGCTCTGGCCATAGAGAGGCTGGTGTCGCTTGTCAAACACACAGTGTGCAGCTGGAGCCCATGTGAGGGCAGGGTGGAAAAGGAGGCCACCTGGGGGAAGGGAGACTTTAGGGAAGGGAGAAGGCCTGCCCTGGCCACTCTGCCTTCCAGGGACTGCAGGCCCATCCACTCCTGTGTCCACTGTCTGCTTAGACTTCATCTGAAGCAGGGCCCAGAGCTTACCGGAATGGGACTCCCTTTTCTGACCCCCAGAGAGTAACTAGGCAGGAGCCCTGGCCTGTTGCTGAGAACTCCGTTGCACAGGCTCTGGAGCACAGAGCAAGGCAGGCTGTCGGTCTCCTCTGGGCCAACTCTTCCTTATGTCCACCCACACCCAGGCTGTGCTCTGTCTGTGAAGTCTGCCCCCATTCCATTCCTCTGGGGGTCTCCCTCTACCTCTCTGCTGCTGGCTTTCCCATAACTTCCCAGAATATCCTCAAGAGAGGTATCATGATCCTTTCTTCCCAGGAGCTTCCCAGATGCCTCCTGCAGCAGAAGCACCCACCTGCTCCTCTGCCTATTTGTCTCTCTCAGAGACTGTCTTTCTTCCTTGCCCAGCAGTCAGAAGGATCCTTCTGAAACACTGTCACTCCCTCTGCTTAAACCCCTACAATGGTGAGCAAGCCCCTTGCAGAAAGCAGTCCTATTGTTACCCTGGCCTGACCTCTGGGGATCTAAACTGTGTCTCACACATCACAGCTCCTGCCAGGTGAAGAAGGGTCCTCGGTTCCTGAGCTGGGCAACCTCAAAATGGAGATGTCTCTGCTGGTGTCCTTCCTGGGGCAGAGCAAGGCCTGTGTCCATGTTTGGTTTCCCCCAGAGGCTGGCATTCCTGGAGGGTGTGGGGTCTGACTCACCTGAGTCTCTGGAATCCAGCACTGAGCTGAGCCATAGAGAATAACTAAGCTGAGAGAACATGCCCTCTGGGTTTCTAGCCTATGACTCTGGACAGACCTCTGGCCAGCAGTTAGACCTCTGGCCAGCCAGTAAGATCTCTGGCCAGCACTTGGGCAAGTGTTCCATCAGTTCTGCGCCTTAGTTTCTTCATCTTCAAAATGGGGATGATTGGTATCTTCAATGAGAAAATCCTGTAAAACACTTAGCTTCAAAAAACTACTTAAATACTACCTTAAAAAGAATTTTAAAAACTTGTATGCTCATGTTCATAGCAGCACCATTTGCAATCATAGAAAAGGTGGAAGCAACCCAAACAGGCAAAATGAAAATTGGTCTATTCTTATAATGGAATATTATTCACCCATCAAAATGAAGTACTGCTGCATGCTACAACATGAGTGAACCTCAAAAACATCATAATAAGTCAAGGACACCAGATGCAAAAGATTACTGTATGTAAAATTCCGATTATATGAAATGTCCAGAAAATGCAAATCCACATAGAGGTTTGGTAGGGGCTGAGGGAGGGGATAATGAGGGGTGAATGCCAATGGGTACAGATTTTCTTTGGGAATAAAGACAGCGTTCTGGAACTACGTTGGTGATAGTTGCACAACACTGTGAAGGCACTGTCACTAACGGTAAATTTCATGTGTCCTTATCACAACTTGAAAACTATACAAAAGAATGAAAGAGTTAGTGAAGCCATCCCCAACTCGGGTTTTGTCCTTGGACTGAGTCAACCAGTAAGGGAGACTCTGCCATCCAAGGGGGTCGGAGGCGGGCAGCGAGCACCACTCTACCGGTCGGACTGGGCCAGCATTCCAGCAGCGGCCCTCTAGAGCTCTGGCGCCTAAACGCCGCTCGCGGGCGGCAGCCCCTGTATTTCAATCCTCAGGCGTGGCCCCGCCCCTCCCGCCCCTGGCCCCGCCCCTCCGCCTGTTAGTCTGCACCGTAACCACACCTCTCCCGGCAGTTCCGCCCCGTTCTGTCTCAGCGCTTGGGCCCGCCTCTGCGCCTCCAGGCCACACCCTCGCACAGAGCCCCGCCGCCTGCCCCTCAAACCCGCCCTGGCCCCGCCCCGTCGTCCTCCTCTCGTCTACTCGCTCGCTCGCCTCGGCGCGGCCCGTTGTTATGACGACACGGTCGTAAATCCGCCATCTTCCTGCGGCGCGTTGCGACATGGAGGGCGCGATGGCAGTCCGGGTGACGGCCGCGCATACGGCAGAAGCCCGGGCCGAAGCCGGGCGGGAAGCGGGCGAGGGCGGGGTCGCGGCGGCGGCGGCGGCCTTGGCCTCTGGTGGCTTTCTCTGTCTCCCGGCGCCCTTCAGCGAGGAAGGTAACAGGGCCGCACCGCGCCGGGCGCGGCCGGGTGGGGGCGGCTCAGCCTGGCTGGTGGAGGCCCTGACGGCCTGAGCTGCGGGCGCGACACACCGTCCCGGGCCAGCTTCCTTGCAGACCTCGTCGGTCTCCGCGGGACGCCTCAGAGCTTTCCCCGAGCCCTCTGGTTTCCTCAGGCCCTCGGGCCTCACCCTGCGGGGCGCCGATCACCACCGGGCTGGGTCCCAGCGCCCACCGCGGAAACTCACTGGTGTCCGAGCCACACGGGCTGTCCGTGGAGACTTAGGCCACCGGCTCCACCGCCTACCGGCCCCGCTCTGTCTCCGCGTCTAGACAGGGCCCGGCCCTCCTCTGCGCCCCATCCCGCCTCACCTGACAGGCCACCAGGGCCCTGGCCGGGGTGTGGCTGAGGCTCCGGGAGGGCGGGGCCTCGGGTCTCTCCCGCACCCACAGGGAGGTGGCAGAGTCCAGTGCTGCAAAGCTGTAGGCCGCCCAGCCCCAGCCCTGCCACGTTCTAGCTGTTTGATTCTGCGCAAGTGACCACATACCTCTCTGAGCCCTCATTCCTGCTTACAGAATGGAGACGCCGATGTTGACGATAGCGTATGGAGCACTCATCCTGCCTCAGCCTTTTTCATTCTCAAGCCAGCCCTAGATGCCCTTATTGTTATTATTGTTATTCCCATTTCGTGGATGAGGAAAATTGAGGTTCAAAGATGTGACAGTGACCAGGTCACCCATATTTAATACCAAGTATTATTTGGATGCCAGGACTGTGTGACCCCTCAACACACTCCCTTAACTTCTGGGGCTCTGTCTTCTGGTAGGATGGTGGTGAGGCTCAAAGGAGGGCACGCACGTGTGTTTCTGAGAGTTCTGGGGGCCCATGAGGGCTGCATTCACAGGGGCACTGATCACTTTTGGAGCCGGAATTCTAGTCTCTGCCCTCTGAGCCTGTCCCAGGAGACCCCAAACTGGGCCAGGCAGGCAGGGGTTGGCTGGTGCTACTGGGATGGTGGTCTTTGTTCCCACAGGGTTTGTATTCTCAGTACTTCGTTCCTTGCTCCTTCTTATTCCAGCTTGGGTAGGGCAGTACCACCCACCAAGAGGTCTCTTTGGAGGTTGCTGTGCCCTGCTGGACTTGCCCAGGGCTTTCTCTCAGGGTTACAGGGCTGGGAGTGTTCCCCTCTGTGGTGGGGATTCCTTTAATGGCAACACGCTGGTGCCAAGTCAGACTCGGTGAGTGGGCTGGGAGGATTAGGGGGGTGGAGGCACCTCAGTGCTTGGCTGGTGACTGTGTGCCATCTGGGGTGACCGCCCTTGCCAGGTGGCCTTCTGTGGGCGAGTCTCGGCTGTGGTTTGGCCCTTTGTTCGTTAATCCAGTAGGCATCAGCTGGGCTCCTTCCGTGCTCCAGCCTGGGTTTGACCTTGACGTGGGATTGCTCATGAGGCGGTGGAAATGGACAGTCTCTTACAAAAGCAGAAGGAACATCTCCCATCCCTTGGTGAAAACAGCAAGGTGTCTGAGGTAGACCCTCAGGTTTAGGTTCTGGCCCCAACACTCACCACCTGGGTAGCTTTGATCTCAGCTTGTTTTTCTGGAGTGGGAATAGTCATTTCCATTTCTTCAGGGTGCTGGTCAGATTGGGTGATATCCCCAGGGAGGTGGAGATGCCTGGCACACTTTAGGGAACTCAGTGAGCCAGAAGTCCTCCTGCAGGACCTGGGGCAGGGACTGGCTAGTCAGCTCAGATGGTGAGGGGCTCGGGGGCAATGGCCTCTGGCCCTGGAGTTTGGAGCCCCTCTGGGAAGCCCCACCCTGGGCGTCTTCACCAGGGTGGGGAGGTGTTGCCTGCTTGGAACCAGTGAGGCGTCAAGTCAGAGAGAAGAGTGGACATGAGTCAGGGTGCCCTGCTTCTCCCACGTTTGCCGAGTGCTGGCCTCTCAGCTGGAGCTGTGCACATACCAAGTTGGCCCATTTTACAGATGACGAAACAGACCCAGACATGGCTGCTGGGGTGCCCAAGGGCACATGTGAACCCCGGGTCCTCCCCTGTCCCCAAACCAGCATGGTTGAATCCCCCAGCCTCCCAGCTGCTCCCTGGGCCTCTCTGCCCTCCTCTCTGAAGTAGGGGCTTTGGACCCTGGTGCCCAAGTGGATGGTCAGGGCTGCCCCCTCCCGTATGCAGCTCTCCCTGGGGCGGGCTCCTGGTTCTGATGCCACCCCTGGGTGGGTGTGCCTAGGGCCAGAGCCCCCCACCCCGTCTGCCTGACCGTGGGCTCCTTGCAGATGAGGATGACGTGCACAGATGTGGCCGCTGCCAGGCGGAGTTCACCACCCTGGAGGACTTCGTTCAGCACAAGCTCCAGAAGGCCTGCCAGCGGGCTCCTCAGGAGGCCCTGCCCGCCACCCCGGCGGCCGCGCTGCTGGGTCGGGAGGTGAGCCCCCCCTCAACTACCGCACACAGGTGTGCACACATGTCCCCGCCCCTCATCTGACAGCATGACGAGGAGGTGGTGGCGTGGCAGGACACGCTGATGCAGCTGGGTCCCTCTGACACGGGCGGGCAGAGGGTGGCATCTGGTCATGGGTGTGGGGTGCTCTGGGCTCCCCTGGTCAGCCTGGGATGCCGGCCTGCTCAGCAGCCTCTGCGTGGAGCCTGCGCTTTGGGGCCAGGGGTCTCTCCTTCCTTGGGGCCCATCCTGACTCAGGGACATCACAGTGGCTTTTGCCTTTCTGTCTGCCCTTCTGGCCTGTACATGTGGTTCCCAGGGATCCCACAAACGAAGCATGGCTCTGTCATAAAAACGGCCACCTTTGTTGCACACCATGTGTACCGGAGCTGTGCACATAGTCTTATGAGGCCCACGGCACCCTCGTGGGCTGGGCGCCCTTGACATCCTAAGCCTACAGAAGTGGGCGAGGACACTCCGAGAGAAGTTGGTGCCTCCGGTCACCCCAGGAGGGACCTGATGATGGGGCCCAGAGTCATCTTGCTCTGCCCTGTGGTCTTTCCTGCCCCTCCCAGGGGTGTCCTCTTCTTCGGGAGGGCCCCCAGCCCCACATCCCTGGGGGCCCTTTCCTCTGACCCCCTGGCTAGCCGGTTGGGTGGAGGTCCTCACTTCCTCTCTGTAAAGCCTCTCCTGGAGCTTCTGGTCACTTCATTCTGGAGTCCTCCCTGGGCTTCTCAGGGCTTCGCGTGGGGCCCTCGTTGGCCGGAGGCATTGGAGTGATGGGGCTGACCCCTGGGCCTGGGGTGAGGGGTTCGGGCCGGGAGCAAACTGGGAGCAGTGCTATGCGGGGGAGATGCGAGCCCCCGGGTGAAAACACACCTGAGCCCTAGAGCCCTGAAGACGGGTCTCCTCTATCCCCTCCGCCCCGTGGCAGGGGGCACCAGGAGCGGCAAGCTCAGAGGAGCCCATCACCGTGGCCCACATCGTGGTGGAGGCAGCCACACTCGCGGGAGACATCAACCACTCGCCTGACATAGTTGGTAAGCTGGTCAGCCCCACCGTGCTGTCCATGCGCGGCTTTCTCAGCACTGACCCAGCAGTGGTCCGTGGGCAGGGCTGGGACCTCTTTTGCCTGTGCCCATCTGCCCTCCGGGAGCAGGGCCTGGCAGAGGAGGGGCTGGGGCCCTGTGCATGCCTTCCTAGGGCAGGGCCTGCTGGAGGAGCAAGCACTGGGCACCAGGCCGTGTGCTGCCCAGAAAGGGGGAGCCAGAGCCTGGCAGCCCCGCGGGACTGCTGGGCCTTGGGGCATCTTTGCTTTGTGCACAGACTACGATCTGGCTGCTCTCCCCTGCTATGTCCCCAGACTCTCTGCCCTGGTCCTTCCAGAATCTTCCCCATTTTTCTGCCAGCCCCCATGCCGGCCCCAGTTCCTGATCCCCACCCACTGTCGGCTCTGGAGCGTCAGCTGGGGTGTGCGTGGGTGCTCCAGCTCAGCCCCAACCTGCTGCCTGACCCTGGCCGTCACCTCCCCAGCGCTCCATCCCTCCGGCAGTTCCCACCCTGATTCCCACACAGCTTTGGCTTTTAAGAGCATGCAAGCCAAGTCAGGCTCTTTGATGGCTTTTTTAAGCCGAGGTGCCTCATTGATGAGCAGGAGGGGAGGGGACGTTGGGAAGTCTGGATGGGGTCACATGCTTCTTTACAGGGGACAGGGAGTGTGTCGCTGGGCCATTCAAAGGGCAGCCTGGGTGTGTGTCAGTGGAGAGGCTGGGTTGGCCTGATGCCACTGGAGGTGGGGACCAGAATGGGCAGGGGCTGCGGCAGGGACGCAGGTCAGTAGCTGGACAGGAAAGTTTGGGTGACAGGAAGAACTTGGCCTTCGGAAGCCCTGGGGACCAGCTGGGGCAGGAAGAGGGGTGAAGGATGGCCCGGGGGAGGGGAACCTCAGCAGGCAGCCTCCCTCTCCCCAGTGAGGCCATCGGACCTGTCCCTGTCTTCACGCCGCCTTTCCCCCAATGTCCCTGTGGACGAGGATGGTTGCCTGCCACTCCTCCAGGACAGGAGTGTGGACGTGTGGGGCAGGGCTGTGCTCCAGCCCTGATGTGGCATTTGGTTTCTGGGTGGGAGGGTGTCATGTGGGGAAACGCGTGCCCTAGATTGAGGTAGCACCTCCAGGCTCTGGCACCTGGAGGCCCTGCCTGCCACCCAGCCTCCAGCTGGCCCACCCTCTGCTCCAGGGGCTCCTCTTTGGGCACCCCCTGCCTCTCTCGCCCCCCAGGAGTTTCCCTTTTGCAGACGTCCTGGATGGCCCAGATGTCCCCCTGGCTCAGTGATCTGGAGCCCAGGGCAGAGTCCTGAGCCGCCAGCTGCTGGCATCATCCCAGGATGGTTCTCAGCCCTCTCGGGGCTGGTGCATCGTTCACAGGGACCTCATAGTTCACAGGTTCCGGATACCCACTCCAGGCCCCCTGCCTCTTCCCTGGAAACAAACTTGCTTTTCATCTCTGGCCCCGGGGCAACCCTCTCTGACTCTTCTGTCTGCTCTGTGGCACTCAGACTCAGGACTGAACCCAGGAGAAGACCCTGTTCTTTTAGGAATTCACTTCTGGGGTGGAGGGAGGCTGTCAGCCCCGCAGGAGTGCCAGATGCCCTAATTGTCTCTGAGTCACGCAGCTTCCATTCTGTTTTGGAAGAATGGCTTGTCAAAACACGACGCTGGCCTGAGTGAGATGGTTTCTAAGAAGCGGCTTCATAGCCGTTTTCCACACATTATCTTCATGAGCAGAATTGGTGAAGTGTGTTTACAGCTTAGTTTTGCACGTTGTCACATTTCTCTAACACCCACGAGAGCTGCAGAAGCCCAGCTTCCGCACCCTGACCGTCCCAGATGTATTCATAGTGGTCGCTCTCTGGGTGGGTCCCTGGCCCACCTGCCTCGAAGCCCACGCTGGTGGGCAGGCCCAGGGGCGTTTCGTCTTCACGTTAGCAGAAGCCAGGGTGGCGAGCTGGCCTGTCCACTGCTTGGGGACGGCAGGAACCCTGTGCATGTCTTGTCCTGCGCGCCTCTTGGCTGTGGGCAGGGCATCTGTGTTCACACCCTGGCTAACTGTTCGGGAGGCCTGGAGCCCCTCTGGGCTGCCCCGTGGAGTCGGAGCATCCCTTCCCGCCTTCCCTTCTGGCCAAGCAGGTGCCGCGTGCTGGGCCGGGGTCAGCCGAGACGAGCCCCCTGACCCCAGCAGGGTCCTCAGGCTCCATCCGAGGGTGGCAAGGCAGGTGGATCCTGGGGCTGAGGCCGCTCTCCCTCTCCTCAGGAGGTGGACACATCAAAGAGGTCATTGTGGCCTCTGAGGCGGAGCCGGGGGACAGCGAGGTGGCCGAGGCCCCAGGCAGCCCCAGCCGGCGGGGGCCCGGTCTCGCCGCAGAGGGCGAGCAGGCCCAGGTCCAGCTGCTGGTGAACAAGGATGGCCGCTATGTGTGCGTGCTCTGCCATAAGACCTTCAAGACGGTGAGGCCCCGGGCTGGGGCACCGTGGGGACCTCGCTGGGCGGTGCCTGAGCCTCTCCGCCCCTCCCGCACAGGGCAGCATCCTCAAGGCCCACATGGTCACACACAGCAGCCGCAAGGACCACGAGTGCAAACTGTGCGGGGCCTCCTTCCGGACCAAAGGCTCGCTCATCCGGCACCACCGGAGGCACACAGGTGAGCCGGCCTCGGCTCGCTGCTGCTGGCCCCGGGGGCACGGCTCCTGGGCTCTGTGGCCCCTGACTCCTGGAGGCATGAGGCCAGGGCTGGCACTGTTCTCTCTACAGATGAGCGCCCCTATAAGTGTGCCAAGTGTGGGAAGAGCTTCCGAGAGTCGGGGGCGCTGACCCGGCACCTGAAGTCTCTCACCCCGTGTACAGAGAAAATCCGCTTCAGCATGAGCAAAGACGTGGTTGTCGGCAAAGAGGACGTGCCTGCAGGTCAGCATGGGGGCTCCCTGGCCAGCCCTGGTTGCTCTCGGTACCACCCTGCCCCACGTGTCCTCACAGGCTCTCTTGGTTCTGCTTTAAAGGGTCCGGCGCCTCCACTGTGGGGGCTGTTACCCCGTCGTCGGTGGCAGGCGAGCCCATGGACACATCGCCGGTGATTCACCTGGTGACAGATGCCAAGGGAACCGTCATCCATGAAGTCCACGTCCAGATGCAAGAGCTTCCCCTGGGCATGAAAGCCCTTGCCCCGGAGGTAGGGGCAGGTCAGGGGCGGCCCTTGTCTGCACAATCCGGGCCCTGTTCTGGGCACCGGCTCCGCTGGGAGCGGGACTGACCTGGGCCTGCCTTCCTGGCGCTCAGTCTGGTTGCAGGGGAAGGGAGATGAGAGACCAAGGTCGTGGCAGGGAGGGGTGAGGGGGGCAAGGGCAGGTGTGGGGGCCTTCCCGAGTGAAGGCGCCGGGTGTGCATGGGCCTGGGGCCCTGGGGCGGCCCGTCGTGGAGCTGGCAGGCGGTGCTGAGTGCTGGACTGCCTGGCCAGCCCCCTCCCTCTGCCTTCCCTGCAGCCCTCCGGCCCCCAGGAGCTTCCCTGTTCCAGCGAGGGCGGCCGCGAGAACCTTCTGCACCAGGCCATGCAGAACTCTGGCATCGTCCTCGAGCGGGCCCCTGGGGAGGAGGGGGCCCTGGGGCCAGCCACACCTACTGCGTCCAGTCCCCAGCCACCAGGAGATGCTGCCCCGGAACTGCCGCTGCTGGAGGTGGAGCAGGTGGAGACAGTAGGTCCCTGTCCCCTGCTGGGCTCCTTCTGGGGGGCTGGACCTGGAGTGCCAAGTCACACGTTAGCCCGGCCGCTGCCGGCCCCATGGCCATCCCTGGTGGTGGGAAGCTCCTCACTGTGCAGTGACTCGTCCCCTGACCTGCTTACCAGGGTGGGGGTGGCTTGGTGTGGCCCCAGCTCTGCTGATGGGTTGCAGCCACCATGGGTGCTGGAGGGGTGCTGTGGTCCCTCAGCAGGTGGCCGGCGAGGCCTCGGCTGTGCCCAGGACCCACCCGTGCCCTCAGTGCAGTGAGACCTTCCCAACGGCGGCCACGCTGGAGGCCCACAAAAGGGGCCATGCAGGTGGGCGGTGGGGGTAACGGTCCTGGGCAGCTGTGGGCAGCCAGCATGGGCCTTCGGGTGTGTGGCAGGCAGGCAGGGTGGCCAGTGGCTAAGGTGGGGCCCTCAGGTGGTGGTCCCAGCCTGACGTGGAGTGTGGCTGCAGGGCCAAGGCCCTTCACGTGCCCGCAGTGCGGCAAGGCCTTCCCCAAAGCCTACCTGCTCAAGAAGCACCAGGAGGTCCACGTGCATGAGCGCCGCTTCCGCTGCGGGGACTGCGGGAAGCTCTACAAGACCATCGCCCATGTCCGCGGCCACCGGCGTGTCCACTCGGACGAGCGGCCCTACCCCTGTCCTGAGTGCGGCAAGCGCTACAAGACCAAGGTGGGCCTCGGTCCCCTGTCCACAGCTTCCTGTTCCCTGAGCCCGCTCTGTCCCCGATTCTTGGCCCCCTCTCCCTGGCCCGGGCCCTCGGGGCTGGCAGAGCCCTGACAAGCGGCGGTCTCTGCAGAACGCCCAGCAGGTGCACTTCCGGACGCACCTGGAGGAAAAGCCACACGTGTGCCCGTTCTGCAGCCGCGGCTTCCGGGAGAAGGGCTCACTGGTGCGCCACGTGCGACACCACACGGGCGAGAAGCCCTTCAAGTGCTACAGGTGCGGCCGTGGCTTCGCCGAGCACGGCACGCTCAACCGGCATCTGCGGACCAAAGGTGGGGCCAGGGATGGGTGGGGCCGGCGGGGCGGGTCAGGGGCCACCACAACCAGCTGACTGAGCACCCTGCCGCAGGGGGCTGCCTGCTGGAGGTGGAGGAGCTGCTGGTGTCTGAGGAGAGCCCCGCTGCGGCCGCTGCTGTCCTGACCGAGGACCCGCACACCGTGCTGGTCGAGTTCTCGTCCGTGGTAGCCGACACGCAGGAGTACATCATCGAGGTGGGTGGGGGCCCGCTGGGCTGGGGTGAGGCCCGGGGTGGGTGGGGCTGACCTCTGACCCCCATCCAGGCCACCGCAGATGATGCAGAGACCAGCGAAGCCACGGAGGTCATCGAGGGCACCCAGACGGAGGTGAGGAGCTAGGGGATGGGCGGAGGGGCGGCCTGGCATGCTCATCAGACTTGGGCTGAGCCGTGGGCCGCCCACAGGTGGACAGTCACATCATGAAGGTGGTGCAGCAGATAGTGCACCAGGCCAGCGCTGGGCACCAGATCATCGTGCAGAACGTGACCATGGACCAGGAGGCGCGGCTGGGCCCAGAGGCGGCCGCGGCGGACACTATCACCATCGCCACCCCTGAGAGCCTGACGGAGCAGGTGGCTATGACGCTGGCCTCGGCCATCAGCGAGGGCACTGTGCTCACGGCCCGCTCAGGCACCAGTGGCGCTGAGCAGGCCACTGTGACCATGGTTTCGTCGGAGGACATTGAGATCCTGGAGCATGCTGGCGAGCTGGTTATCGCCTCCCCAGAGGGCCAGCTTGAGGTGCAGACGGTCATTGTCTAAGCATGGGCACCTGCAGGGGCTGGCGGGCCGGTCTGGGGCAGGAGCCGAGGACCTTGGGTTCCCTGCCCTTGCTTGACTGGCTGAATACAGACAAGAGGGGCTTAGAACTCAGACTTTGAGAGGCAACATGGGAGTGTAAATAGAGTTTTTGGTTGCTTTACAATAAAATGTGAAAATCCGCCGCTTGTGATGTTGCGGCATTAGCAGCCTCAGGGGCTGGTGTCTTGAAGTTCCCCCCGCCGGGACAGTCCCCGCCTGCCCAGGCCACCCCTGAGACTCTGGTGCCTGGCTGGTCCACCCAGGGCTCCTATGGGTCTGGCGGCACCTTGGCGATGTGTGGGTGTCGTTGGCATGTGGACAGGCAGCTTCCTGCCTCTGTTCTGCTCACCTGGAGCCATGACCCCCACTTCCTGTGGCCCTTTGAAGTGGGTGGGTAGGGGTTGCTACTTGCCTGCTTCCAACCCTGGGGCTGGGGAATGAGGCCGGGAGAGCCGGGAGTCTCGGCTTTGTTCTTGAAGTGATGATGTGGAGAAGCAGCAGAAGATGATATTGGGCCGTAAACAGGGCTGGTCTTTCCTGATTGGGTGGCCTTAGTTTCCCTGCAGGGATGCAGCTTGAGGGAGATTCTGGGTGACCTAGTTTATTGGGGATGGGGACAAAAACAAGCCCTGGACTGTGGGCATGGCTGGCCCTCTTTTCCAGTCCCGATGCAGCTCTTGGGCTGGCAGAGCAGTCTTAGCCCCTGTTCTGATAGGTGTGGGGGCCCCAGAGCGGTCTCAGGGTGGAAGTCCTGCCTCCCAGCGCCCCCCTCCCCCTGTGTGTGGGGCAGGATGGGAGGTGAGAGCCAGGAGGACAGCCACCAGCTCTGTGGAGGGGGCGGGACGCAGCACAGTCTGGCCCCTCCCGGGACCGGGGCTACAAATACCTCTGTAGCAGGGGTGCCGGAGCTGCTATTGTGCCAGCCCTTGCAGTGTCTCATGCCACAGATGCACCCGCGCCTGGGCCTCAGGCGCCTACTGGAACACAGGTCCTGAGCCTGTCCACACCCCTCAGGTGAGCTCAGAGTGGGGCTGCGGAGTGGGGGCTGGAGGGGATGACCTCAATATTTGGGCTTCAGTTTCCCCACGGAGGAGCACAGACAAGGCCGTGAGCCCAGCAGCACCCTGGGGGGACCTGGAGATCAGCAGGGGCCGGTGGACTGTGGGCGGCAGAAACTGACCAGCCCTGTCTCCGTGGCCAAGATGAAGTGTGGGCTGGTGTGTCCCACTCCAGGTCCACGCTCAAGCCCAGCCGTGTTTGTCCCTCTAAGACCGCCCATGGGCGGGCCCCTGACCTTACTGGCCGCGCTCTGGGCGCTGGGGGTTGCCAGAGCCCAGGCACTGCGCATCGGAGCTTTCAACATCCGGAGCTTCGGCGACAGCAAAGTGTCGGACCCGGGCTGCGGTGGCATCATCGCGCAAGTGAGGCTGGGGGCCTGGGGTGGGATCGAGGCTAGGCTCCTCGGGCTCATCTGCATCGCGCCTGACCCTGCGCCTGCTGGCCTCTCCCCCAGATCCTGGCTGGCTATGATGTCATGCTCGTGCAGGAGGTGCGAGACCCCGACCTGAGTGCCGTTTCCGTGCTCATGGAACAGATCAACAGGTGCGGCGGGCAGGGCCCAGCATGGGGAGCCCCAGCCCGGACCCCAGGTCTCGAGCGATGCCTTGACCCCGGGCCCGGCCCGTATCTCCGCAGCATGTCCAGGCATGAGTACAGCTTTGTGAGCAGTGAGCCCCTGGGTCGGGACCAGTATAAGGAAATGTACCTGTTCGTCTACAGGTGAGGGGAGGGGCCGCCGGGGTGCGCGGAGCAGGAGTCCCGCTCACGGTGCCCACCCGTCCTTTACCCCCTCCCCCCAGGAAGGACACGGTGTCGGTCGTGGACACGTACCAGTACCCGGACGCCGAGGACGCCTTCAGCCGGGAGCCGTTTGTGGTCAAGTTCTCGGCACCCAGCTCCGGTGAGGCCCCGCCTCGCCCGCCCCACCCCCATGAAGGCCCCGCCCCCACCCCACGGCTGGCCTCTGACACCCAGCCCTTCCTGCAGCTGCCAAGGAGTGGGTGTTGATTCCGCTGCATGCGGCGCCGCACCACGCCGTGGCCGAGATCGACGCGCTCTACGACGTGTACCTGGACGTGATCGACAAGTGGGGCACCGACGTAAGTGCCCCGCGTTCGCAAGGCCCCACCCCGCGCCCACGACCCCACCCGGGAGGCGCGCTGCTGGGTCGGCCGCAGAGCCTCAGACCCGGCCCCACCGTGCCCCGCAGGACATCCTGTTTCTGGGCGACTTCAACGCTGACTGCAAATACGTGCGGGAGCAGGACTGGCCAGCCATCCGCCTGCGCAGCAGCGAGGTCTTCAAATGGCTCATCCCGGACAGCACAGACACCACGGTGGGCAACTCGGACTGCGCCTACGACCGCATCGTGGTCTGTGGCTCCCACTTGCGCAAGAGCCTGAAGCATCAGTCAGCCACCGTGCACGACTTCCAGGAGGAATTCGGCCTGGACCAGACTCAGGCAAGTCCTAGGGCCAGGTCGAGGGGAATGCTGAACCCAGCTCCCAACCTCAGGGCAGCGGGCACGCCCCTCCTTGCACTAGTGTTTCTAGCAAAGGCCCTTAGAGGCTCAGGTCTGGCCGAATGGAACCAACCTGGGGTGGCAGTGCAGGAAGCTCTTTACGTCATTGGAGTGGGGTCCTGAGACTGTGCTCCCAGCCCACCCACAGGCCACAGCTGGTATGGATGCCAATGCCTTCCCCCCAGGTGCAGTGGTGTGTTTGGACACCCCGTGGGCCCCTTCCTGGGTAGGGGGCAGTTTTCTGGGGTGGTGCTTGAGGGAGGACCAACTGCTCAGCAGGGTCTCAGGCTTGGCCCCTTTTCCCTCCAGGCCCTGGCCATCAGTGACCATTTTCCTGTGGAGGTGACCCTCAAGTCCCACTGACAGCCCTGGGGCCTGGCTGGGGCAGACTGCCTGCAGACTCTGGCCACAAGGAGCAAGCCCCACAGGACTCCTCGAGTGTGGCCAGCCATCCCCAGCGAGGCAGGGGCAGCTGGGCCTGGACAAGTGATGGGACCACTTGGAGCCCGTTTCCCCATCTGTGAAATGGGCTGCCACCACCTACCTCATAAGGTTGTTGAGAAACATCTTCCAGCGTGCTGGGCATGCAGCTGAGCTTGATAAACAGCACACACTCAGCCAGGGCCCCACACACATGTGGGCTGACTCCTCCAGGTCCCTTTTTAGGGCTCAGCCCTTCTGGGACACAGACCTTGGTCCCAGGCCACCTAGGGAACAGGGACAGCCTGGCCTGCCCATGCCACCTTTTCTGCTGGGAACTGACCACGTCAGACAGGGCTGGCTCCAGAAGACAGCGCCCGTGCTTGTTGGCGGAAGCTTCTTGCCCTTTGTGTAAGCTAAGTGCTTCCGAGCACCTGACCCAAGTGCACATGGGGTAAGTGCTCTCACACACCCGTCGTGTGGATGTGCAAGGCCAACCTCCCAATCCTGAGAGCTTCCTCCAGCCCTGGTTCCCAGGTCTGCAGGCCTCTAGCAGCACTTGTGGGTATGAGGGTCCTGTTCCACCCACTGTCCTACCCAGTTGGTGGGGGTAGGTCAGGAAGGTTGACCCCTGCTCCCAGCTGGTTGGTGGCCCTGGGACTTGTGGAGAGCCCCTCACTGGTGAGCAGTCAGGCTGCATTAGGGTCCCACCCATAGAACCCCAACAACTCACTGTGGTACAGCCCCTTCAAAGGTGTCTTCCTGGTAGCTTCCTCCTCAGGAGCCCTGCACTGGGCAAAGGCTCACCAGGGTGGCCTGCACCTGGGGTAAGCCCATCCCAAGAATGGGGGACAGGCCAAACTGGGGTATACAGTATAACTGACAGGGACCTGATGAGGTTGCTGGTTTTCGAAGCATCTCACCTTTGGCAGGATTTAACGGGCCTTAATTATACTGGAGGGAAAAACCTTTGTTTCAAAAGAGTTTGGACAACCTTTTCTTGCTAGATCTTCCTAAGATTTAGGACACTTGCAATATAAAATGCCTCCCTCCTTCCTCTCCAAGTT
This sequence comes from Antilocapra americana, assembly GCA_007570785.1. Taxonomy (NCBI): domain Eukaryota; kingdom Metazoa; phylum Chordata; class Mammalia; order Artiodactyla; family Antilocapridae; genus Antilocapra; species Antilocapra americana. The sequence continues at coordinate 15,688,276 of ML664186.1, read as the reverse complement.
ATCCAGTTTCTCTGAAACTTGTACAGGTTTTCCATCCAGACAAAAATGGTCGCCCAAGGTCTTCCCCTATTTCCTTCTCTCATGGGCTCGTTAGGACCCATCAACTACCTGGCCTTATGCCTCTGGCAATCAGGCATCCCACCAGCCAGGGACGGGAAACTCGAGGGCTTTCTCTACTCTGGGAAAAAACAGCAAACACACTCAATGGTGACGTTGCCGAGGTCCAGGAGGGGCCCACCTGCCAGTTTATTATCCCCAGTCAAGACAGTGCTTGCCAGCTGTGCCCCTGCCCGCCCACTGGGCACAAAGGCCACTCGGGAGTGGCAGCAGGGCTTGGGACTACAGCTGAGGATCAGGTCTTTCTAGGGAGATGGGCAAAACACAGAGATGGAAGTAATTTAAATTGGAAAAGACTGGACTTAAGTCCTCTAGAGCCACAGTGCCCGGAAGGGTGGGTTTGGCCAAAACCCTGGTGGGGAGCCCTGCCCTCAGCCCCTCCTCTGTCGGAGCTTCTCCAAGTACACCTGCAGCGACCTCTGGATGGAGTCTCTGCAGATGAAGCTGACAAAGCTCTGGACATCGGCGTCACGCTGCCTCAACAGGTGGTCTGCCACGGCCTTTCGCATCATGCTCTTGGTCAGCTGGCGCGCGTGATCTGAAGAAGACGGGGCCCCCATGAGGACTGGGCTCTGCGCTGGGACAGCGGTACTGCCAAAACTCCAGCAGAAAACTCAAGTGAACAAAGGGAAGAAAAGGAAAACCACCCATCCCCTGCCGTCCGCCGACTGCTCTTAAAAACATACAGGGCGATACTGTGAAAACTGTCTTGTTAGCTTGTTCTTTTCCCTCAGCTATATTGTCGGGAATATCTTCTATGTTGCTAACTTCCTTTACCACGTCATTAATGGCTGGCTGTGCGGTATTCAGGCATCAGCAAACCTGGCCCCCCATAGCTAAAAGAGCTAAGAATGGTGGTTGCATTTTTACATATGGTGGGAAAAAAATTTTAAAGGCTCGTAGTTTGTGACATGTAAAAATCACCTGAAATTCAGAATTCAGTCAGTGGCTTGGCGTTCCAGTAACACTAGATACACTACCTAGTTCACACCCTGAGGCTGCCCTCACTGCGGTGCTGTGGTTATGGCAGTGACCGTGTGACCCACAAAGCCAGACCTCTCCCTGGCCCTTTACAGACAGTCCGCTGACCCCTGGTTTCTACTGGCATTGACATAAGCACTTCTATTGCCAGATGAAGAACCTGCAAGCTGATTCCAGTTGTCTGTGAAGTGGTTTGAATAGTGGACATTGGAAAGGTATGTGTAAGTGGCCTGATTAGGAAAAAGGTGTTTGCCAGGTAACTAAGATGAGATCACCTTGGATTTAGGGTGGGCCGTAAACCCAGGGCAGGCTTCCCTGGTGGCTCAGTTGGTAAAGAATCCACCCACAATGCAGGACACCGCCTGCAATGCAGGAGACCCAGGTTCAATCCCTAGGAGACCTAGGAAGATACCATGGAGAAACAAATGGCAACCCACTCCAGTATTCTTGACTGGGAAATTCCATGGACAGAGGAGCTTAGTGGGCTACAGAGTTGCAGAGTCAGGCACGACTTAGCAACTGAACCACCATAACCACTGCCTGAATCCAGGGACAGGTGTCCTTAGAAGGAACAGGAGGTTTGAGAGATAGAAACATGCAGGGGCTGGAGCGACGCAGCCACAGCCCGGGAGTGTCTGGAGCGACGCAGCCACAGCCCGGGAGTGTCTGGAGCCCCTGAAGACGAAAGAGGCAGGAAGGTGCCTCCCCGGGGCCTCTGCAGGGAGCAAGCCCATGCTCACACCCTGATTTTAGACTCTGGCCTCCAGACTGTGCGAGACTGCATTTCCCATGTTTTAAGCACCTAAGCGCCCTCACCCCTCAATTCCTCGCCTTGTCACTTGTTACACAAGCCTCAGGAGACAAAGTCAGTCTGCTACTGTGAGCAGCTCATCTGTGTATGCCTTGAGAACTCCTGGCCTTATCAGGAGCCTCAGGCTGACAAGGGAGGGGGCTCTGCTGGCCCACCGGTACCCACGGCTGCTCCCCCACCCCCACCCGCCCCTCACCTGGAATGGCCAGCCACCGGGCCATCGCCGAGAGCGCCATGCTCAGCACCTGGTCCTCCGGCACCACCTGGTCCACCAGGCCCACCTGGAGGGCCTCTGCCGGCGGGAAGAGCGACCCCAGCTGCAGGGCCTGCTCCGAGGCGCGGTGCCCGATGGTGTTCACATACACGTCTTTGAACCTGGAAACAGACACCCGACTCGGAGCGGGGGCTTGGGGCTCCCAGCCAGGGGGTGGGGGCGGTGGGCCTGGCCCCCGGCCTTACCAGAAGGGGATGATGATGCCCAGCAGGGTCTCGTTCATCCCTATGCGGTACTTGGGGTTGTCAGCCAGGACCCGGTAGTCACAAGAAAGGGCGATGACACAGCCCCCTGCGGGGCAGGCTCCCTGCAGGGAGAGCCAGGCCGCAGCAGTTCAGGAGAGCTGGGCCCCAGGCCCACCCCAGGGCAGCCGTGAGCTCCTGGGTGCCTCCAGCCCCCTCCCCTCCCCTCCTCTCCCACTCCCCGGGCTGCACCAACTCTGTCTGGGGTGTGTGCACAGCGGGACTGGCTTGCTCGTCCATCAGCCCGCACACCTCTTCCCTCAGACTCACTCAGGGCCCGCGAGTGGCTTCTCCTTTCTCAGCTCTCGCCTGGTCCCTCAAACGCCAAAGGAGCATCAGGCATGGGCTGTCACCTCACACCCTGCCCCAGACGGCCTGGGGCCACCACTCTCCTCACCTCCCGCACCCACTGTCTACACGGAGGTGGCCGGCCACCCAGCCCCCTCCTCTCCAGCCGGCTCAGGCCCCGGCCTCCGCCCCACCCTTGCTTTTCCTAGTTTAGGCCAGAGCGATACCCCCCAGATGTGACCAGGGGCCCTGGCTCTTGTTCCCCACACTCACCCCACCACGTGGCCCACTATTCTCACCTGGTCTGTAACGGCAAGCTGACCTCTGTGGGTCTCCCCAACTGCCCCCTTCCTCTTTGAGGGCTTTCTGAGGGAGGGCCACGTCCACCCGCCCCAAGGGCTGGCCCGCAGTGAGCAACCCAGGTGGCCCCCTGGAAGAACACGCACGTTGATGGCGGCAACCAGCACCAGGCTGGACAGGTACGTCCGCAGCCACAGCTCCTGCACGGCCTTCCAGTACTCGGCGTAGTGGGCCGGGTTCCTCCCGCACAACTCCGTCAGGTCCAGGCCAGCAGAGAAGACCCCAGGGCAGTCCTGGGGCATGGGGGCGCCGTCAGCGTCTGCCCCAGGGACCCGGGGGGCGCACAGGCGCTCAAGGGCTGGAGGGGCTGAGGTCACGCTCAGCAGCAGGATGCTGCCCCCAGGCGCCCTGAGCTGGGGGCTCTGCCAGGACGCCCTGGACTGCCCCCTCTGCATCCTGCCATATTCTTCCCCTTCCAGCTTCAAACGGGATGGGCAGGTGGCAGGGCGAGACGCTCCCCAGGGACATAAAATGCGGGCCCTGTGTACTCACGCGCACGGCCCGCCCGGGCCAAGGAGTCAGAGGCCAGGGAGGCTCCTGACAGTCAGAGAGGACACACGTTCTGGCTAACCCCAAAAGGCCAGCAAACCACAGACCCACCAGGAAAGGAGGAAGTGGCGAGCAGGTTATCACTGGTGAGACTGAAGGCTGGGCGGGGCAGATCACGACAGAATGGGACCAGTGCTCCCGGTGTGGACACCAGGTTCTGGGCGCTCAGTGAAGAACGCAGGCCAGGCAGGAGGGGATCCCTGGCGGTCACATGGGACCCTGCACCTGGGCTTCCCGCGAGCCCTTGCTGGAGCATGTCCAGCACCAGAGGCTGCTGTGAGGTTGCTGATCGTTAAGCAGAACTGGCTACAGTTGCCACGGGCCGCTGCAGATGACAGCTGCCCCCCGCCCCCCAGTATCCGTGAAGAGGGGCGGCCACACTCGACATCCCCTACATCCTCATGTGAAGTGACTGGAGCCAAGTGCAGGGCAGGCGTAGACGCACCCGTGCTTCTGCACATGGTGCCCATGTGTGCACGGCACCTGCAGGCTGGCCTTGTCTGCGTGGAACGCGTCCCATGCTTGCCTCTAAAAAGCACTCCCAGGGATGGAAAGCTGGGCCTTCAGTATGGGCGGCCCACTGTCTCACCAACTGGAATCTGGTGTGTGTGGGGGGTGAGCCACCCTGCTCCGAGGACGTGGCAGGACAGCCATCCAGCTTTCCAGCCTTCCTCCTTAACCTCTTCCCACCACAAGCCCCTGGCTCCTCCTCCCCACCGCCCCCCAAATTCAACACACTTTCTCAGCACCGAAGTGGACGGGCCGACGGTGTGGCCCATGGACCTGGTACTGGAGGGAAGCCAAGGCAAAGAATTCTATTCTGGATCCGAGAGAAGCAACTGCATTGATGCCAGTCGGGGTGACTTCTCCCAGACAGAAGGGATGGGGGCTGGCCTGTTTCTACGACTTCCAACTTCAGTGATTCTTCTGCAGTGGGTCGAGGTCAGGAGTGAGTGAGCAATGGAAGCTGTTGTCTGCTTTCGCTCCCTCTCCTGACCCAGCTACAGTAGGGGTCTCAGTAAAGCTTTGCCTGAATTTCTTGTCGGGCCTCTAGTCAATTTCTATTGGATGAGCAAGGCCCAGAACCCTGGTCGGTATCAGATTTAGGGTCCCCAGCGTGTGGCTCGTCCCTTCTGCGGAGGGGATCTGGGCACCTCTGGGACCCCCCGAACACAGCTTCCTGGTGGGCAGCAAGTGGCCCCCTGAAGCCCTGCCTTCCTGACCCTGGGGGCGCAAGTCCCTCATCTAGGCAACACTGACCTGCCTCCTCGTCCTCTCCCCTCTCCTGGTGTTTCTCTACTTCTCCTCTCTGTCCTCTCCTCCGCCTGTCTTCTCCTTTCCAGAGGGGATGTTGGGCAGCCACAGCCTCACTCCTCTTGGCAGGCGAGATCTCTGGCCGCCCACGGTGCACCTTAAGTGGCGCCCATCAGAGGCTGGAGAGGTTAGCCTCACCCGCGCAGACCTGCCCAGCGGGCCATCCCTGCCCAGAGAGACAGAGTCCTCCTGGCAGGTAGTGGCTGGAAGCCCCATCGTCCCAGTGCTGACTCCCCTTTATTTTCCTGTCCTCTTTCTTTCTCAGTCTGTTCTGTCCCTCCCGTTTTACCTCTCCCTTGATCCTCATACCTGCACCCCCATCCTTTTTTATCTGGAAAACTTGACCATGTCCACAAGGTTTTGTCACTGGTATTGCTCTCTTACATCGTTTTGTCCATCCAGCCGCCCTGCTGATGTTGTGGGCACAGTGGGGGACTTAAGCCTTGACATGCAAAGGCAGCCCTTGTATTGTATATCTCAAACACTGCTCGAGACTCCAACCTTGGGTTACTTGGTGGGATTTTAAAGAACAGAAAAGAAAGGAGCTTTTCTTTCTCCCTCCTCTGCTTTTGCGATGGAACTGTTTTGACTGTGTGCTCAGGAACTACCTGATTCATCTGTAATCCCTCAGAATGAAGGAGAAAAGTGTGTGGGGGGATCACTTTAAATTCAAGTGGGAAAACTATGAGGCCTCTGGCTCTGTCTTTATGTAAAAATTAACTTGTAAATGGGCTGTATTCAATTGGCTTAAAGGCAATTGAGCCCTTATATATGCTCAGAAACACAGAAGAAGCTCATCAGAATACATTTTGGGCTCCTGTAATCTGGGGAAATAGTCAACATTTAATTAATATCTGATATTAGTGCTGGCTTAGGCTTATGGGTTTAACTAACACTGACCTGTACTTTAGAGCTGCCCACATTAAGTATTATTTCCCATCACTTCATGGCACATAGATGGGGAAACTGGAAACAGTGGCTGACTTTATTTTTTTGGATTCCAAAATCACTGCAGATGGTGATTTCAGCCATGAAATTAAAAGGCGCTTACTCCCTGGAAGGAAAGTTATGACCAACCTAGACTGCATATTAAAAAGCAGATGACTTTTGCACCAGGATGTTGAAGCTGAAACTGCAATACTTTGGCCACTTCATGCGAAGAGTTGACTCATTGGAAAAGACCCTGATGCTGGGAAGGATTGGGAGCAGGAGGAGAAGGGGAAGACAAAGGATGAGATGGTTGGATGGCATCACTGACTCAATGGATATGGGCTTGGGTGGACTCCGGGAGTTGGTGATGGACAGGGAGGCCTGGCATGCTGCCAGGTTCATGGGGTCGCAAAGAGTCAGACATGACTGAGCGACTGAACTGAACATTAAGTGTAATACTTTCATTGTACCTAGGGTTACTGAAAAGTGCATTACTGTTCCTGTTATAAAATTTGTCACCAGGGAAACAACCTGATACGATTAAATTTTTAAGTAAATGTAAGTGGGATTAGAGCTTTTAGGTAAACTCTAGAGGAATAGTTTTGTGTTGAAAACATCCATTTAAAGCAGTTCCTCCCAATGTTGGTAACTTAAAAACTGAAACTAAGTCACATGAAAGGAATTCATTGGGTTCAAGGACCATTTCAAATAAGATGAAACAATGAGAACACTGATGGCTAAACAGGTCTAAGCTGACCTACTTTTGTCTTCTTGTGAGAGAGAAAAGAAGCTGTTCGGTGCTACCTTGAGATGACCTCTGCCAACCTACAGAATGCCAGTGCAGAAGGCCCTTCATGGCGGCTTAAGGAGAGCTGGGTGTGTGTTCTCAGAGGGTGTATGAAGAATGGAAATATGTTTTTGTTAAAGGAAAATGAGTGATTCTGTCCTAAAGCTGGTTATTTCTCGATGGAGAGGGTAAGGGACAAAGTATGGCTACTGAAAGTTTCAGGTCTGCGGAAGAGAAACACGGAGAACACAGTTTTGTATGTGGTCAGGACTTTGCAAGGTTGAAATCAATTTGATTGGGTAAATGGGTTTTATTCAGAGTAGGCTGATGCAAGACATGATTTGCTTTCTTATAACAGAACAAAGTTTTCTTGGAATGCCACTTTTGACTTCAGATTGTGCGAGTTTCTGTGCCTTTAAGTGATCTGTAATGACCTTTGAAATCTTTTTGTTTTCCACCTTAGCTCAAGAAATAATTGTTTCATAGTGACCTATGATTCTATCCACTGACCTACTGACCTAAGATTCTATCTATTCTATCTAAAACATTGTGAGATTTTATAAGACTCCCCAAATATCAAATTGTAACTAAAGTTCTTTTGACATCCAGCTACCTTCGAAACTGATGTAAGAACAGAAACTATAAAACTCCTAGAGGAAAACAGGCAAAACACTCTCCGACATAAATCACAGCAGGATCCTCTATGACCCACCTCCCAGAGTAACGGGAATAAAAGCTAAAATAAACAAATAGGACCTAACTAAACTTAAAAGCTTTTGCACAATGAAGGAAACTATAAGCAAGGTGAAAAGACAGCCTTCAGAATGGGAGAAAATAATAGCAAATGAAGCAACTGACAAAGAATTAATCTCAGAAATATACAAGCAACTCCTGCAGCTCAATTCCAGAAAAATAAATGACCCATCAAAAAATGGGCCAAGGAACTAAACAGACATTTCCCCAAAGAAGACATACAGATGGCTTACAAACATAAAAAGATGCTCAACACCACTCATTATCAGAGAAATGCAAATCAAAACCCCAATGAGGTATCATCTCACGCCTGTCAGAATGGCTGCTATCCAAAAGTCTACAAACAATAAATGCTGCAGAGAGTGTGGAGAAAAGGGAACCCTCTTACACTGTTGGTGGGAATGCAAACTAGTACAGCCACTATGGAGAACAGTGTGGAGATTCCTTTAAAAACTGGAAAGAGATCTGCCATATGACCCAGCAATCCCACTGCTGGGCATGAACATCGAGGAAACCAGAATTGAAAGAGACATGTGTACCCCAATGTTCATCGCAGCACTGTTTACAATAGCCAGGACATGGGAGCAATCTAGATGTCCATCAGCAGACGAAGGGATAAGAAAGCTGTGGTACATATACACAATGGAATACTACTCAGCATTAAAAAGAATTCATTTGAATCAGTTCTAATGAGGTGGATGAAACTGGAGCCTATTATACAGAGTGAAGTCAACCAGAAAAGAAAACACCAATACAGTATACAAACGCATATATATGGAATTTAGAAAGATGGTAACAATGACCCTATATGTTGAGACAGCAAAAGAGACACAGATGTATAGAACAGACTTTTGGATTCTGTGGGAGAAGGTGAGGGTGGGATGATTTGAGAGAATAGCATTGAAACATGTAAATTATCATATGTGAAACAGATCGCCAGTCCGGGTTTGATGCATGAGACAGGATGCTCAGGGCTAGTGCACTGGGATGACCCTGAGGGATTGGATGGGGAGGAAGGTGGGAGGGGGGTTCAGGATGGGGAACACATGTAAACCCATGGCAGATCCATGTCAATGTATGGCAAAACCACTACAATATCGTAAAATAATTAGCCTCCAATTAAAAAAAAAAGAAACTGACAACCAGCTTCAAAGGGTCCCTGGAGTGTCCCAAAGAGAGATGCAAAGCTAACTGGGTTCACTGGGTGGGTTAAATTCCATGGGAAACACTATCCAAGCTCACTGTTGCTGGTCTCAGACGGGACCACAGGGCTCTCCCCAGTTTTATCATGACCACCAGACAGATGGGGAGGGGCTTGGGGTGATTCCGCTGTCCAGTCTCTCCCCTTACTGTGTCCAAAAGCCCCGCGGGAACACTCCCAGCTCGAGGCCCTCAGGTCCTGGCCCCGTGACATTTCCCACTGTGCCCAGCTCCAGCTCCTCCAGGCCCCGGCAGCCCAGACACTGACTCCTCATTGGGCTGGCCACTTCCTAAGCTTCACAGATGCACAATCTCCAGGAGTACACCCTGACATCAGGGACACTGTGAGTACATAATAAGACATGAGCTCCCGAGACAACAGACCCCCTCGGGGAGCACCCTGGTGGCACACTCGCACTGGTTCACAGGTCCCGGACAGGGTGCCCCTAGCGCGAGGGACCAACGACCAGAGACGGCTGGCTAGCAATGAGCGAGAGCAGAGGACGCTCAAAGCCCCAGGAGGTGAGAAGGGCATTCGGAGGACCCTTGAGCCCCTCCTGACAAAAGCCTCCTGGTGAAGCGCCTCTGGGACCCGGGCCTTCGTTTCTAGAAGTGCTCTTGGGCGCAGGTTTCTTGGCATGGGAGAATCCTCTTGTGAGCCAGAAGAAACACCTCTTAAAAACTGGAAATCTAACAAAACAGATGGGCTGAAAAGGGAAAAACTTAAACTGTACTCTAACACTGTCTGGCCTTTATATAAGTTGGGGGGATGGAGAAAAACTGTGAAGGAAGAATTATAAACATATGTACAAACTCAAAATATGCCTTCCTTGTTTTACATGCCCATGCAGCTATCTGGAAAGAAAGGAGACTTTTATTTCACTCCTTTAGAAAGAGGACTTTTACATGCAAAAGATTCCCTGTGAAATGTGGGGCTAAGATTTTACATCTCATAGAAGCAGCTCAAACCCTAAATGAGGCTAGATTCCCTAGCCAAGATTATACCTGATAACTGTTGTTTCAGTTCAGTTCAGTCGCTCATGGACTCTTTGCGACCCCATGGACTGCTGTACACGAGGCTTCCCGTCCATCATCAACTCCTGGAGGTTACTCAGACTCACGTCCAGCGAGTCGGTGATGCCATCCAACCATCTCATCCTCTGTCCTCCCCTTCTCCTCCCGCCTTCAATCTTTCCCAGCATCAGGGTCTTTTTCAATGAGTCAGTTCTTCGCATCAGATACCCACAGTATTGGGGTTTCAGCTTCAGCATCAGTCCTTCCAATGAATATTCAGGACTGATTTCCTTTAGCATTGACTGGTTTGATCTCCTTGCAGTCCAACGGACTCTCAAACCTCTTCTCCAACACCACTGTTCAAAAGCAGCAATTCTTTGGCGCTCAGCTTTCTTTATAGTCCAACTCTCACATCCATACATCACTGATGGAAAAACCATAGCTTTGACTACATGGACTTTTGTTGGCAAAGTAGTATCTCTGCTTTTTAATATGCTGTCTAGGTTGGTCATAGCTTTTCTTCCAAGGAGGAAGCATCTTTTAATTTCATGGCTGCAGTCACCACCTTCAGCGACTTTGGAGACCCCCAAAATAAAGTCTCTCACTGGTTCCATTTTTTCCCCATCTATTTGACATGGAGTGATGGGACCGGATGCCGTGATCTTAGTTTTCTGAATGTTGAGCAGAAAGGACTGGTTTGTGCAACTGCCTAAACTTTTTGTCCCATATGAAGTTAATACCTCTTTCCAGGTAGAAACCAACACCAAGTAAATCTGTCAACAAGCCATTTGAGGATTATCTGATAATCCTTGCTATTCAATGTGGGGAGGAAATGAAAACTGGCTCTCTTGGATCCCCCAGGCCATGAAAAGTCTTCTGACAGGAGGTTTTCATTTTCTTATAACCCTTTTCTTTTCAGTCATACTGATTTACACTGCATTTTTTCTGGTGCTCTGTTGTCCACCTACTGTTGTAAACCTGCGACTAAGACTTTTCAGTCCAAGGAGAATTCAGAAGGAAAAAGCCTGCCCTCTGAGACCTCGGCTCTAGAACCTGCTGGGAGGGGGATGGGGAGCTCTGCTCTTAGAACAAGCACAGTCTCAGGGGCCAGCCTGGGCCCCAGAAAGCTGCTGAAAACCAAGTCTGCACAGGGTCCAGACTTTGTGAAGTCACGTGGCTTTCAAGGTCCCCCCCGACCAAAGGAACCTGCTCTCACCTACATCCAGGCCTGGGTATGGAGCACCAAGGCCTGCCCCAGGGCCTGGCCCACAACTGCGTGGGCCTGGGAGGCGGCCTGGAACATCAGCCACCTGTGGGTGAACCAGCTGCCCACAGCCCGGCTCCCTCGAGTCACACCTAGGACTGTGAACCGTGGAAGCCCTGCGATCGTACCCACACTTGGGCTGCCTTGGTTTTCTCCAGCCTGTGATGTGTGTGGAGGGCTTTCTGAGCTCAGGGCCTTGTGGGGAGCTGAGGAACACTCACGGAAGTTAGGATGACGCCACGGAAGGTCTTGTCGTTCTCTAGCTTCTCCAGGCTGATGACTATCTCCGTCAGCAGCTCCAGGCTGAGGGCATTCACGGGGGGATTCCTGAACTTCATCACGGCTACCCCTAGTGTGAAAATGAAGAGGACAAAGCTCGTGCCAGCATGAGAAAGGTGCCCCCCAGTCACCTATGGGAAGACACACAGCTGTTGGATTTTTTCAGTTGAGTTGAGATTCATGTGTCTTATAATAAAGGGAACCCTGTACACATCAGCAGTTATCACTCCTCCTGTTCCAGCCCCTGTGTGTGTGTACTTACTAAGTCACTTCAGTCATGTCTGACTCTTTGAGACCCTACAGACCAAAGCCCACCAGGCTTCTCTGTCCGTAGGATTCTCCAGGCACGAATACTGGAGAGGGTTGCCACACCCTCCTCCAGGGATCTTCCTGGCCCAGGGATCACTAATCACTAATCTCCTTCTTGTTCCTATGGACTTGCCAACTGTGGACATTCTATGGAAGTGGAATCACAGGAAATGCGTGCCCTTTAGTGTCTGTCTGCGTTCACTGACTGTTTCCATGAAGCAGCATGTGTGAGTGCTTCTCTCCTTCTTAAGGTCAAACAACTTTCTGTGATCTGTGTACAGCACATTCTGCTTATGCATTCACCGGCCAGTGGATATTTGAGTTAGTTCCACCTGTTGGCTATTGTGAGTAATGCTGCTGGGAGCACTCACGGACACATTTTTGTTGATCTTTTTAAGTTTAAACGTATTTTACTTTCAGACAACCTACATGACATGTGTTTTTTCCCCTCACAAACAATGCCTCCACTCCAAATAAATCAATGTTCAAAACAAATGAAGAGCTAATGATCATATCAAGTCCAATTTTCTCCCAGATACCAAGTCTGACATCCTCACGGGAGCAGATGGCCGCAGCAACTCTAAGAGCCAGATGTGCCAGGAGGAACTCCAGCGGGGGCTTCTGGCTCGCACTTGTTTAAGGCTCAAGGGTAAGACTATCAGGGGCCGGATGTTCTTAAAACTCTCCATTTGTGCATTCATTCTGTCAGCAGCAGGGAAATTGGGAGTTGAAGGGCCTGCCCCTGTGGACAGTGCGGCCGCTGGCCTGGCTGAGGCCATCGGTTCCCACTGCTCTGCCCTGCCCAAGGGCAGACCCTAGCGGCTTCAGAAATGTCATCTTACGCAGAAGAATCAATCAGAACTTTCAGAAGGGAGCTCCCCAAATGTGGTTCGGAGGTAAGTTTCTGAAGCTGACTCTGGATCTTTGTTGTTTAGTGAAACAATATCTAAGAGTTGGGGGAAAGGTAGAGGCCAAAGGTGAACAGATGGACTTGGACATCATCAGGTAAATAATCACACCCCTGGCATGGGGTGGATACAAAATAAATGTTTCTTGAATGTTAAACAGAATCTAAAATCAGCTTTTTTAAAAAAATAACTTTTAATTGGAGGATAATTGCTTTACAATATTGTATTGGTTTCTGCCATACATTGACACGATAGCATTTTTGCACTTAAATGAAAACATTTTATAAAGCACTTTTACTCCATTAATTCCTCCAAGCCTCAAGATGCCTGAAAAGCCACCGGGGGTCTGGCAATGACTGAACCATGCTTGGCTTTGATCTCAAACTCAACCTCCTACCAGGATAAGCCTGCGATGTTTAGGAGGCTCAGAGCTGGGAGGCCATGAGACAGCTTGTCCTAAAATGTGAATCTGTCTCTGCCCACAACCCCGCTCAGGACCTAGCTCTGAAGGGCTCTCTGGTGGAGAAAGTATAGCTTCCTCTTTCAAAAGTGTTCTACCTTTTTTTTTTTTACTTCCCTTGGAGACTTTTAAGAGGTGTTCTGATGGGGGTGGGTAGCAGTGATTTTACTTTGTGGTTCCTGGCTGTAATTAAAAAAATATATCTGCTGGGTTATGTGCCACCTGGGAGTATCAACAAAAAATTAAAAATGTTATTTCAAGATGCTTCCAATTATTTTCATTTCCCAAGTTAATAGCTTATATAAGCAGCACATACCCCAAACTTTAAAAACAGAAACATGTTTATCTTCATAATGAACTGGGGCGGGGGTTGGGTGGGGGGGTGGGGGGCTGGTCGCGGTGGTGGTGGTGAAACACCTCAACCGGCGATGACCCTTAGCTTTGAACTCGACAGAAACTTCAAAATCAGGCTTTATCTCGGGATCTTTAGAAATTCGAGCGCTTTCCCGGGTCTGCATTTTAGCTCTGGGCCCGGGGCCGGGGGCCCCGCGGAGCCGGCTCTGCTGCCGGCGGACCCCCGTTCCCCACCGCGGGGATGCCGGGCGCTCGGGGGCGCTTACCTGCGGCCGCGTCCGGCTCCACCAGCACCCGCTGGCTTCCGAAGCGCCGCGAGCCCTCCCTGCCGCCGCCGGCCACCGGCTCCGCGCGCCCAAGGGTCGTGCCCCGGAGCAGCGCCCCTGCGGAGGTCAGCGTGAGATCGGTTAGCCCCCGCGCCCCGCCCCCCGCGGCCCCCGGGCCGGCGGCCCCTGCCCCCCGCACGCCCCCCGCGCCCCCGCCCCCTGCCCTCCGCGCACCGGCGGCCCCTGCGCCCCCCGCGCCCCCGCCCCCTGCCCTCCGCGCACCGGCGGCCCCTGCGCCCCCCGCGCCCCCGCCCCCTGCCCTCCGCGCACCGGCGGCCCCTGCGCCCCCCGCGCCCCCGCCCCCTGCCCTCCGCGCACCGGCGGCCCCTGCGCCCCCCGCGCCCCCGCCCCCTGCCCTCCGCGCACCGGCGGCCCCT
>ML664186.1:15590896-15673979 GCA_007570785.1 Antilocapra americana | reverse complement strand
CCCTGCCCTCCGCGCACCGGCGGCCCCCGCACCCCCCGCCCCCTGCCCTCCGCGCACCGGCGGCCCCCGCGCCCCCGCCCCCGCCCCCCGCGGCCCCGCGCTCACGCACACGGGCGGAGCAGGGCGCGCGCGGGGAAGCGCACTCCCGACGCCAGCGCCATCTTGGCCGAGAATGGGCCGCCCGCCCCGCCCCCGGGGCCCGGGCCGCTCCTCCCGGGCGGAGCCTCGGGCTCTGCAGAGCAGGACGTCTGGGCAGCGCGGAGCCAGGGGTTTGCGCTCAGCGGCGGCCAGGGACTGCAGGAATCTGGCTTCGGCCACCCCGAAGAGCGTGAACCCTGGAACGCCACTTCCTGCTGGCGAGGAACTAGACTTGCAGCTGGCAGCTTAGCCTGGGCCTGGTGACCGTTCACCTTCTCAAGAGGCAGCTCGGTCCACCGGGGCTCCTCCTGGGGGAGGGGGAGGCGACAGCTCCCCTTTGCCCTCAATCCTGCTGAACACACTGTGCTGGCATTCGGGCTGAAAACGCTGGACACAGGAAGGGCCAAGAGATTATAATATCTTAAGTGTTGTTCCTTCTGGAACAAACTCGTTTTTGAGGTGGGTAAGTTTTTCCATGGCCATCTAACACAGCAGGGAATGAGATCCACCTTTTTGGTCGGGCAGAATTCCAGGCTCCTGGAATACACAGTTGATAACTCCCCTGGTGGTCAAGTGGTTAAGACTGTACTCCCAACGCAGGAGGCAGGATCCTGGCCGGGGTACTAAGATAAACACGATCAAAGTTTTCCTGGTTAAAATGTTTTGCAGCTATGACTTTGGAAACGAAACCAAACATTTATTTTAGGCAATTGTGTTTAATTCCCTCACAGCTGAAGTGGCCTTGGGGGGCAAGGGACAGGAAGGAGGCAGTGAACCTGGCAGACATTGCACTCTATCCTAGGTTTATTCAACAATTCTTTTACTCTACACAACGAAGTACAAACACAACATCATCTAAAATACTACAAAGTTACAAAACTCAAAACAAAATTTATAGTACTGACTGTACAATAAAAGCTGAAAAAGCAATGTACACGTTGCCAAGATAACCAGCAAGACCACCAAGAATACCAACACAGCGGGGTGGGGGTGGGGTTCAGTGATGACCTGGCAGAGCTGGCTCTCAACAATTTCAGAAAGGGTCTGTGTGTGTCCTTGCACATGACCACATGTGTAAAGAACCATTCTGGGCAGGTGACAGGGGTGGGGGTGGTATTTGAGGTTAGGACTCAGGCGGGGGAGCAGGAAAGCATGCCTTTCCTGTGGGAGCCCCCCAGACCGGCTCCAGGTCATGTGTGGAATGGGAAAATGGGCCCCCAGGCTGGGGCTGTCCCCCCAACCTGGAGCCCCCTGCTCACCCCTGCTGGCTCTGCCACTAAACTGACTCTCAGGAACTAGAAACGTGGAATCGCTCTAGCTAGAAAACTGGAGGGCATCTTTACAATCAGGACCCCAGACCCACAACACTCCTGCAACTGGAACCCCGCCACCTGGGGAGACATCTGATCGCTGCCTCCACCTTGAAGCCTGTCCTGAGGGAGGGATTTCTTCCCTGTGACCCCTCTGGAAGCAAGGGCGGTGGGAAGGAGTTGCAGGGGCAGAGCTCCGGGCCCCACCTATCGGGAGGAGTTGGAGCTGGAGCGGCTACGGTGGCGGCGGCGGCCTGGTGAGCGGGAGCGACGGCGTGCAGGTGACCTACGGCGCGGGGAGCGAGACCTGCAAGGAGAAGAAACACGGTCACCTGAAACCCATGCCCATGACCACAAGGGAGCACCGCCTTCACAGCGCATGGCTCTAACCTGCCAGTCAGCTAGACCCCTCTGGGTGGCTCCAACGGAAGCCCTGGGGAAGACAGAACCGTTCCCGGGACGAAGGGTTCTGTCTCCGAGGGCCAGCAGTGCAGCTGGCCAGCACTAGCAGAGGGGGGACGGCTCAACCCCGGCCTCTGCCAAGGTTGTTCCCTACTCCTCTGACCCTGGTGGTCTTCTGACAGAGGACTTCCCTCAATCGGGCAGCTCTTCCCTTCCCCAGCTGGAAGGAACTCGAGGACCTCCAAAGCCACCGGTGCCAATGCTGCTTTCCCACTCCTATTGAGGGCAGGTGGGGCTGGACAAGGTCCCGAAGTCATTGCCCCCTCACTTTGTCAATAAATAAAGGGAAACTGGTCCTAGCAAGCCCCCTATGAAACCCCAGAGTGACCCACCTTCTCCTCATCCGTGGGGGTGACCTGCGCCACATAGGAGGAGGTGGCAGCATCCTCCTGGGAGGGCTGAATCTCCGGGGTGGTGGCCGGGGCCAGGGGGCCAGCACAGCGGTGGCAGTGATCTCCTGGCCATCGATTTGTCCTATTGAAAAGAGGATAAAGTCATAAAATACCTATCTAACAAGTACCTACCCTGGTGGGCGAGACAGACAGGAGCCTGGGGGACGAGGACAACCCACTGGTCACAGCGCAAAAGCAGCTCATAATCACTATCACCAGAGGTTTCATCGTGAGACCCACTGGGGCAGGGGCCTAACTGAGGACTCCATCTTGGTGTGCTGGGATAGCCTTCTGGGGAAGCCCATTCAAGTCAGTACCTAAACAATAGGCAGGAACTTGCTAAGTGAGGGGAAGGGCTGTGCCCCAACCCTGAGCTGGAAGTGGCTGCACCTGAATGTTCTCCTTGAAAGCAACGGGAAGGGGGCAGACGAGAGGAGCGAGGAGAGATCAGGGGGCTCCAATAGGACAGAGATGGGGTGAAATATAAGAACTCAAGAAATGACGGGGAGGACAATCCTGGAAGCCTGGTAATGGGTCAGGTGAAGGAAGATCAGCAGGTGTCTGGATGAGCTGTGATCTGGGGAAGGGGGAAGAGCTGCATCAGAAGAAGAAGGGACTATTTTTGGGGTAGGGAACAAAGGACAGGATGTTCAGGAGACTTCAAATCTGTCTAAAAGTTTGCAAAAAGTGCCTCAGAAAGGCGAGTCTGTGTGCTGCCAGTACTAGAGCCACACAAGAGAATGAAACCGCAGAACTGCAAGGGGAGGCAGCGCAGA
This sequence comes from Antilocapra americana, assembly GCA_007570785.1. Classification (NCBI taxonomy): domain Eukaryota; kingdom Metazoa; phylum Chordata; class Mammalia; order Artiodactyla; family Antilocapridae; genus Antilocapra; species Antilocapra americana. Next base: position 15,670,901 of record ML664186.1, on the reverse strand, counting down.
ATGGAGCACAAGGAATCTGCAGGGTCTCAGGGAGAGAAAGAATGAAGGAAACTGAGGCAGAGACCCAACAGTCCCAGGGGACCAAGCACAGCCAGTGTGTTTCCAAAGGGTGGGGAGCAGGCTCTTCTACCTTCTCAGCTTCTGCTTTCAAGAGAACTTCTGAGGTACTGACTCACATCAGTACAAATCCAAGATTTGCACCTATGTTCAGAACATACTTGAAATGCTTAAGTAGATACAGACTAAGGTGGCCCTGGCCCATGGCAAAAGCTAGTCCTGGTTAGGTACTGCATGGGCACTGACTATGTAACAACAAAGAAAAAAAAACAAAGGGGAAAAAAAAAGGAGAAAAGTCATCCTCTGGCTAGCTGCCAGTAAAAACCAAGCCCTCCATTTCTTTCTGGAGAATGAGCGGTTCCATTCAGCACAATACAAGACAACAGAAAAAGTCCTACCAGAATCTTAAGGTGGAATATTTATCATCACACACATCCTGAATGTGTCTAAGCCGCCTAAATTTTTAGCAAGTGCTCAGACTCCATCAAACACAAGATTGACAGCCTCTAAAACAAAGGCATGACTCACAAAGTTAAGAGCTGATGCCTGCAGAGTGACGGATCCCAGTTTATGCTGAACTCCTAAAAACACTCCAGGGGGATTTAAGGAGATTGAAAAACTTAGTACCTAAGTACCAAGGAAAATTTTGTACTATACAAACTCTACCAGGGTTCAAGGGCAATTATCTTTCAAACATGTAAGAGGGCCTCCAAGGATGCCAAAATTCTCAGGGGTTCAGGCTCTTCTCCCCACTCAGCCTAGCAGGCCACATGGGGCTCGGGAAGTCCTGGCTCAGCTCAGCTGCCTGGAGGACAGAAGCAGCAAGCAGGCACAGCAAAACCCACACTCCTTAAAGTGCTGCTTACTCGAGATGCGAAAGGACTGACAAGTGGTTCACAGTCCTTCAAAGGTTGTCAAAGCCAATACACAGTGGCTGTAAACGTCAACAGTTAAGATGCATTTTAGGAAAGAGATAAAATTTGTGGGTTCAGCAATTATCCTAAAAATGCTAAGTTTTAGCAAAACAGAAAGTAACTCAGAGAGGATTAAAGAAAACATCCCCATATAAAAACGATGTTTTATTATAGTCAAATACTTTGTGAAGAAAAATCCTTCACTTGATCTTTAAGCTTTAACAGATTGAAATATGCTAATATATTCATATTTGATGAATATTTTTTCAAGAATAATGCTCTGTAAAACATGTTTTTGGTAAACACACACCCACTGAGTAAGAACTGGAATCCTGACAGAGCTCCACGGAAATTCTCACACACAGCCAGACTGGAAATCAGTTCTCATCACACCAGGTGTGGTGGGCAGCTGGTCTGGGACAGGTCAGAGCAGGGCTGACTTACCTCCGTCCATGTGCTTCAGCGCCTTCTCAGCCTCATCTGGATTCTCAAACTCCACATAGGCGTAGCCTTTAGACAAATGGGGGTGCATCCTTTCTACAGGCATGTCAATCATTTTAATTTTCCCATACGTGGAGAATATCTCCATGATGTGATCCTAGGGAGGAAGCAGGGTCACTTAGGTTCACCCATCACTTGTGTAAAAGTCAGAGAACTCGCCACACAATGACCACACTCTCAGCACCCTAAGCACACACACAAAATATATTCCATTAAAAGGAAGTAACCAGTGCTCTACTTGGTCACACACAGGCCACCAACTCAGCCCTCAGGAACGCTGCATTCTACATTCACCTTCTGGCAGAGGCGGGCTTCTTGTTTTCCATTTTAAATACCTGCAAGAGACATGCCCCGATGTCCACCGGACAGAAGCAGGGCTCCTCACCTTGGTCACATTCCTGGTGAGCCGCCCAATGTGTACTTTGGTGGGTTTAGGGGAAGGGCTCCGTCTTTTCCTTTCCTTTTCATCTCTTTTGGGTGGTTTGGACCTAATTGAAAAATACAAAATCCCTATTAAGACAGTGAAACTCCTTTTTTGGTCTAATTTGGTAGTAACTATGGTAACCTTATAGCCCCAGTCTGTAAACTTAGGTCCCAGATAACTCCTGAGGTTTGGAGGAGAGGGGCTGGAGGGGGGCTCACTTGGAGCGGGAACGCCGTCTGTTGTCATGTCTGCGTCGAGAAGGGCTCGGAGAGCCGGAGGAGCTGCTGGAGCTGGAGCTGCGCGACGTGCTGGAACTTCCTGAGCGGCTAGAAGCCGAAGATGAGCTGGAGCCGCTGCTGGAGCCCGTGCTGGTGCTGGAGCCTGAGCTGGAGGTAGAGCTGGACCGGGACCTGAGGGGAGAGAGGGAGGGGTCACCGGCGGGAGCAGGGCTTCCTCACTGCAAACAAGTCAAGAGGAACCACTGGGCTTGTATTCTCAAGCCTCACGGCTTTCCCCAGCAGGGCAAACACCGACACCCTCCAGCCCCCACCTAACAAAGCCCTCGCAGGGACAGAAACAGCATATGTACTGTGCAGTGACAGGACTGCTTCCTACCTACACAGAAGCCTTGCCTACTGGGAGAAAAAGGAGCAGTCTGGCAAGTCAGAGCCCCCGGCTCAGCTTGGAAGGCAGCTACTGACTGACACAGGCTGGTTTTAAACAGAAGGAAAAGTAAAGAGCCAGGCTAGGGTGATCCAACCACAACTCCAAATCAAAAGCACACGAGAGAAAAACATAACCCAAGACATCACATTCCTAACACCTCCAAAAAAGAAAAAACAGATACCAACACCGTCCTCTGTATGATCAGAGCAAAGCCCAAACCAGTCTGCCATAAATTAGTAATCTGAGTGCTTTCTTTATCAATAGAAAGAGCACTCTGCAGGCTCTATGGGAAGGAAGAGGGCTGTGGCCCTGAAAGTGAGGCCCTGGCAAGGCCCTGACCCGCCAGCCCCACCTGGTGCTGCTGCTCCCACTGGAAGCGCTGCGCCTCTTCCGAGTCTTATCCCTGCCGCGATCCTTCTCGCTGGATTCCTTGGTGGCCCCTTTATCTTTAGAGCGGTCCTTGGACTTCTCATCAGAGCGGTCTTTGCGTTTGGTGGGAGAAGGCGCCCTGGACAGTGAGGGAGAGTGTGAGATCACATGCCCCTTGGGCTGAACCCTGAAACCACAACACAACCCAAAAGGGGATGCAAAGGGCTACAGAAACCCCAGACCACCACAGAGCAAAATGGTCTGTGGTTTAGGACACTTTCACTGTAAAATTCAAGGTTATTTCCAACGTCCCCCTTTCTGAGGGTCCCTAGCAACAAGCACCCCGAAAGTAGCACTAGAAAAATCTGACAGAAGGATTACCTAGTGCTGGACTTTTTATTATTTTCTTTGACTCCTAGCAAGCTCTTCTTTTTCACTCCTGATAAATCCATTCTCCCCTTCTGAGGTGTTCAAAGCAGCAATGGCGGCCTCACTTATCTGAACTCTCACGTCTAACTTGAGTCTGAGAAACGATCCCTAATCGATTGCAATTTACGCCAAAGTGCAGCCTAATAACAAGATAAAAGGATTCACAGAGTAAATTGGCAAGGCAACAAATCTACTTTGCAGTCAAAAGCTGAGCACAGGAGCAGGCAACAAGGAACACAGTCAGCAGTGAGCATCTAACAAGCGAGGAACACCAGGGGCCAAGCCATTTCCTCAGGGGATCCCGCCCCAACAGGAGGCACACCAAGAACCCTCAGTTCAGCTGTCTTGTTTTTAGGCAATGGTGTGTGTGGTGGCGTCCTGTTCTTTGACAGGTAGTACAATGCCCATTTCTCACCAGTTTGACGGTGAGCCCTCTACAGTCCTTTAGGGACGCTATAGGAGCACATTTGCATGCAGAGCAGAGAAAACCCTAAGTGACAGGATTTGACCTCGATTCACTGCTGGAATCTTGGCAGGATACACTGGAAAGATATTATGACTGGAAGCAAAAACCATTTCAACTGACTGGTACCAGTATCAAAACATTTAATAACCCAACAAATGAAACGTCCCCCATGAACATTTAAAAAGTAGTAAAGTGAGACAAAACATAACAGAAATGTAACCTGTAGAATCGACAGGTGGTGGTTTTGTGACTATTCAGTGCACTAATTTTTTTCAGCTTTTTTGTATGCTCACATTTTTTGGAAATGGATGTATTCACCACATGTAAGGGTTTAGCTTAGTTCCTGAGCTACAGCATGTACTCAGTAAAAAGTCATCAGTAAATACTACCCAAGAACAAACTATTAATTCATTATGTGCTGTTTCCTGGGGCTGTTGCCTTTAAGTATTTCCAGTGAGGTTTTGCGCAATTTGCTTGAGTTGTAGAAGCAAAGATCTCAGGATGTTAGCCTTAACTCCTCCTATCTCACCTTCCTGTAAGTAACCTGGACACAGCCCACCAATCGGGATCCTGTTTCCATGTGTGCAGTGCTGCCAAAATGCTGATAAACATTCTGACTCAAGAAAGAGTGCCCAGCTGTGCGCAAGCAAATCACAGCGCAAGAGGGAGCATTACCTGTGCTGTTCTTTTCCAGGGCTATAAAGTCTTTTCAGACGTTAAGTCTTAAAACGATAAGGTGTACACAAAAAAGGAAGCCAAAATTAAAACAAAAAAACAAAAAAACACACAAGGCACTACAGACACTCAGTTGGCAACATTGTATAAGGTTAGTGTGCTTGCTTGGACAATCATTGAGTATAATTCAGTGCTTTAGAGTCTGAAGTGCCCCTGCCTGGGTTTGATTCAAAGCTTTGTTGTGTCTTTGTATCAATCCCTTAATCTTTCTGAGCCTCAATTTCTCATCAGCATTAAGGAGAGAGAGTTCCTACACTTCATAGCTGTCAAGAATATAAACCAGATTAACCGATAAAAGTCTTGGGCATCTAGTTAAGGCTCAACAAATGTTAGCTAATATTAGGAGGAAGGCTTTGGGGCTTTCCTCTGAGGCAAACTCTTGGCTCTGAAGTCACACAACCTCAGCAGGGGTCCCTGGACTGCCCCATTAGCATCACCAAGAGTAGCACTGTCCAATAGAAAGAGAGCCAGCTACAAGAGTACTCTAAACTTTTCTTGTAGCCACTTTGCAAGGAAGCATTAGTTAACAGATGACGTTAACTTTAAGTAATGTATTTATCTGACACACTACACCCCAAATATAATCTTTTCACCAATTAACATACAAAAAGATTAATAAAATATCCATGCTTCCCCATGCTAAGTTTTTTAAACACATCAATTTGAACTAGGTACATTTCAAGTACTCAGTAGCCTGGTGTGGCCAGAGGCTACCTTATTACACAGCTGAGGGCCAGACCCCAGTCCTAAAGATCTGCTCTTTGTAGTTCGTGAAAACAAGCACCACCGTTTATTCTTAAAACTCAATTAAGACCACAGAGTAAAGGAAGGCTTTTCTGGGTGTGGCCAGAGGGCTAGAAAGCAAAGGTTGATTCTGTTTACACAAGTTAGGTAACAGGACCTTGGTTACCTCCCCCATCCTCTGGAAAGGTGCGCGTCCAACAGCCAAAAATAGGAGAGAACAATTAGTTATATCTCGAGTAGATGGCGTTTCAGCTCCCATCTTCGGAGCACCTTCTCCATTTAAAGTACATTTCAGGCACAATTCATGCGAGATTGGAAAAGGCCACGCCTCTGCTCCGTCGATTTTAACCTTCCCTTATCCTCTCTTTTGGGGTTACCGGTCAAACCGGACTCCAAGACATTAGAGACCATATTCCCAAAGGCTAACACGGGGAACGGCACACAGGAACCCCGTAGACGTTCGTGGAGTCGATGTTTGAAATTAATGGCTTCCAAGGGAGGGTCAGTCGGTCACCCAGGGCATCCCAAAAAGCATCTCCTACCCAAAGGCCCCGGCCCCGCACGCGACCTCGCCGCCCCGCGTTCGCGTTCACTCACAACTCCCCAGTCCAGGAGCCGGGCCGGGGTCGCTTCCAGGGCAGGGCCCGGCGTTGCGGGCCTGGGTCTCCAGCCCGGTGAGAGGGCCCGGACGGCGGAGGCCGAGTTCCCTGCCGCTCCGAATTCCGCGGGCCTCACTGGTCCCGCTGCAGAGCCGAGGAAACGAGGGCGCCCTTCCGCCCGCCGCGGCCCGGACCACTTCCGGGCCGCGGCTTCGGCGCCTCCCACTCAGCCCGCCCCGGGCCACACTCTTTCTTCTCAAACCCGGAGAGATGCCACAGGCCCCGCCGTCACCACCGCGTGGCCAGGGAGCGGGCCGGCTCCACGATGCGCCCCGCCGAGCCTGGCGGACGGGCCCCAAAGCTCGGATGGGGTCGGATTCCCCCTACTTACATCTTCCCGCCGCCGCGACCTCCTCCCGCTCTTCTCAGCCTCAGAGGGCGGCGCGGCTCTGGCGTCAGGATTAGGGAGCGGGAAGGCGCGGTCGTCCGGCGCGCAGCGATGACGTCAAGCGCCTCGGCCAATGGGCGCGAGCAAGAGTATTAAAGGGCCAAGGCCTGTTTGGGGGGAGAAGCGTCGGGGTGCTTACTCTGGAGGGGTCACCGGGGCCCCGGCGAGCTGCATGCCTCGTGGGGCCGTCAAGCTGGCAGCTCTCTGGGGCTGGGAGGGCTGCTTCGTGCGGGCAGTTCGCTGGCTGGCGCGGAGCGGGTTAAGGCGGCCGCGGGCCCGCCCCTCTTCTTGCGCGTGCGCACCGGACGCGCTGCGGGCCTCGCAGAGTCCTGGGTCCCTGGCTCCAGACCTCGCCGCTTCGTGGAGGGTCCGGGGCGGCCGGGCGGCGGGGTTGGCAGAAGGGTGCGCTGGCGCTGCACGCTCTGGCGGCTGGCCGTGGGCACCCGTAGGGCGGAGTCGGCTTCGCGAGCAGGGCAGTTGCGGGGACGGCTTCGTGCAATGAGGGCTGACCCTCGTGGTGGGAGGGGTGATCCTCACCCTGACCTCCCTATGGGGTGACCCTCCGTAGGCGCAGATTCTGTGCCGGTGGAATTGTACCGGGAGGACAAGGCAGGGGGTAGTGCAGCCCTAACGAGCGGGCTGCAGAGGCAGGATGGAAGACTGTGCAGAAGGGAACGCGCCTCCGAGGAGCTGACCCTGCCGCTGAGGCCTGCAGTAGAAGGGCATGCCCGGCAGAGGGAACAAAAGGTGCGAAGGCTCCTCGGAAGAAATCGGGGCTAGGAAGGTGGAGTTTGGCGTTTGGAGGACCAGAGAACTTGTACAACATACGGCGCGAAGGCTTCATCCTGCACAGTCAGAGCCTTCTAGCAAAGACAGGAAGCTAGGGTTAGAGGCCCAGGACCGAGCAGGAGGAGTGAAACCCGGCGCTGAGCAGGCCAGGGCTTGGGGATTTGTTTACAGCTGTGTCCCTCCCTTCTCCGAGCTGCGTCTGGCAGGCAGTTAACGTTTCGTGACTGTTAGAGAGAGGAGAGAAGGTGCGCTCCCACCCTAGACGGGCGTGTAAACAGGTAGATGCCGCAAGGAAGAGAAGGGAACAGATTCAAGGCCCTCTTTTGGGGTAAGGAACCAGTGTAGCTTGGAGATGAATCAAATATCAGGGGAAAGGACAGGACAGACCAGGATGGGGCTTGGTGGCTCCGGATGGATGGATTGATCTGTGATTGAAGCCTTCAAGTCATTGCTTTCTTCTCCGTGTGGTTTTCCCAGCCAGTGGATGGTGGCCCCTTCCCTTCATCCAGTTCCTCTGGCCCTGTCCAAGGTGTCAGGTGTGTCCCAAAACTAGCCTGGGTTGAGGGGCATCTGAGGAGTTGGGGATGGAAAACAGTTCCGGGGGCGAGGGGTGGGATGGTGGGCAGCCTGCCTTTTGTGTCCTCTGCTTTGGCACCTGCACACCTAGGAGGTGGGGGTTGGCAGTCGTTCTGGGGGGCATTTATTTCTGCATCAGTCTCACAGCTGCCATGGTCACTGATGGAGGCTTATGTGGGACAGAAGTGTGGCTCAGGCCCTGAACCAGCGAAGAGGCCCAGAGGGTTGGTGTTGCACCCGGAAGTCTGTAAGGAAGCCACGGCAGTGTGTCAGAGCCCCATATTCAGGACCACATCAATGTGTGCCGGGAAGGCCTGGAATCCAGACCCTTTGCCCAGGGACACAGTGACACCGAAGGTGGGGATGGGGCAAGCCTGTGATCACCACCGTGGCGGAAGGAGGATGGAGACACAGCCATCTGGAATCTAGGTTTTGTTTTGCTTTTTGTTAATGCTTTTAGAGTAATAGAATTTGGCATGCAAGTAAATTTTTTTAACACATTTTATATTAACTGTTAAAGCATGATTTATTCACTTAACAAATTTAATCCACTTTGTTTCTAAATATTGTTGATTTCATTATCAAGTGTGTTATCAGCTTGTGTAATCAAGTATGTTGAGCTTTAAAATTTTAAGTATCTTGGCTTTTGCCATTTTGAGACTCAGCAGGATGTGTTTGGAAGGAACATGAGAAAATAAAACTCTGGCAGTGCCCCAACCCCAGCCTTCCAGGAGTCCTGGGTTCCTTTCCACCCAGCCCCTGGTGCCAACTTGCTGAGGCCACGGAGATTGAGGGCCCAGGAGCTGTGGCCTTTGGGGCCCTCAGGAGGTGGTTGGTATAGGTTTGATGGATAGGGTGGGCAGGGCTTCTCTGGACAGGGCACTGGGCAGCTAGCCCCAGGCCTGGAGCTCCAGACCATAGGCATCCTGTGGCCCTGGCCAGTGTCCTGAGCCCCTCTCCCTTAGCCCCTGGGCTCGAGGTCCACCTGCTGATAATGTGGGGCTGCACTCACTTTGAGGAGCATGGCCCCATCAAGGCATACTGTCCGCCTGCCTTTATCTGCTATGAGCCTGGTGGCCTCTGCAGTCCCTGCCCTTGCAGGCTGCTACCCTGCACACTGAAAGGGCCAGGGAGTGCCTGGGCTGTGTTGGAGGTCACGAGGGTCACACAGGAGCTTTGAGTAGGCATTTGCATCCACTTGTAAAACATGTCAAGGAAGCTCATCTGCCCACTGCTGACAGACTGCCAAGGGCAGGCACGGTCCAGCCAAGCAGAAGAAAGAAGTTTGGGTGGGGTCAGGGCAGTTGTAATGTATTGGTGACCCTGGGAGAGGCATTAGAGGAGGGGTAGGTCAATGAGGACTGACTCCTGTCTGTAGGGGTGAATGCCTGCAACCCCCGAAGGAGCCTTGGAGGAGGAGGCGCCCAGGGGAGGTGCCGGCCTGTCCATCTCAGGAGCCAGGCTGGATCTGAAAGGGCCAGCTAGCTGTGAGGGTCTGCAGTTGTGGGGAGGCTCTGTGGGGAGGCTCCTTGGCTCTGTGTCTCTGCAGTGTAGGGGCTTCAAGTCCTGACCCCCTGACCCCGAGAGACACAAGACTGCCCAAAGGAGGGGCTGCAGGGCTGGGGGCCCGTGAGCGATGGGATTGGGGGCTTGTGCTGCTTTTCATGCCTGGAACCCCATGCCCATTTCTGCCCCATGGAGGTCAGGTTCACCAGGTATCACTATATCTGAGCTGCCCACCCTGGGGCAGGGGACAGACAGGGAGGGCCTGGCCAGAGAAGGGGGCAGGTGTGCCCCATAACCAGGTAAGTCACTGTAGCCCCAGGCCTGCTCTAGCTGTCTGTAGCCAGTGGACTTGGGGCTTCTCCGACCTTGGAGGCATCTCATGCTGGCACCTGTGGGGTGTGGGCTGGGCCCCAGGAGAGGGGCCTGGGCAGCCCTGTGTGTTGAGGAAGGAAGGCAGGGGCCCCACTTCCTGGCACAACTCCAGCTTCAGCGCCGCCTGCTTGGAGCCCAGGCCATGTATGCCCATCAGGCGCGATGGGACTCTGGATCCAGTGCTCTGCTGCCTCCTGGCTGTCTCTCCTGGGGACCTGTGGGGACCTGCCATCTTGATGCCCCTCCTTGGGCAGTCTCCCGGCCCACCTTTACCCTGAACCCTCCTTAGGGTACCCTGCCCTCCCTTGAGGAAGGGAAAGGAACCTCAGGAGCTTGGGGTCAGGCCTGAGCTAGGGTTCAGGGAATGGGGCCTTGTGTCTGGAGAGTGGACACTGTATACTTGGCCTGCTGGCCTCAGCTGCGGAGTCAGGTGAACAACCTAACCCTGAACCTTGGTGTTGAGGGTACCTCGTGGCACCTCTGTGGGTCTTCTTGATGCAGAAATGGGTGGAGTTTAGCCTCTCAAGCCAGGATGGGCCGTCTGCAGGTGTAGCTCGGACCCCTAGCACAGACAGCAGGGTGTGGATGAGGGTGGGTGGCACTCACCTCACACTGACCCATCTGTTTGGCCTGGGGATCCCAGAGGGCCTTGCTAGCTCATGCCATGAGCATTCCACTGGTCCCCAGAGGTGAACTGGGCAGCAGCTGGTGTGGGGTGTCCCTCAGATGGAGCTGCAGGACTTGACTGTTCAGCTGGCAGTCTAGCTGTGGGCCGGACTTTTGGAACCCTCTCCCCCCGCCATCATTCCCAGGCTCTGGCCCCACAAGGGTCAAGTCTTGAGTGCCCTGGGGTCCTAGGATGCCACCACCTCTGTGTTCGAGGACGGGACTGAGTTCAGTGGGGCTGAGGGTGAGTCCAGCCCAGGCAGGCGGGGCCGGCCCTCCTCCACCTGCCTGTGTGGTCGGTCCTAGTCTGTGAGGCTCTGGGACCTGCCTTCTAGCCTTCCCCTGGAGGTGCTGACCTTGGCTCCCTCCCCCATTTTGCTGGGCTTTCTCTGCCTCAGCTGTCCTGCTGTTTTGTGAGTCTGGGCCCAGGGGTCCCCCAAGGTCACCAGACTGGGGTGACCTTGGCTTCCTCTCAAGTGCTGGTCTAAAGATTTGGGGTTGGAATTTGCCCAGAAACTGTCCAGTTTGTTTTGCTTTTCTGAGCCCTTGCAGCCCCAGGGCTAGGGTCCTCTGGCGGGGACCAGCAGACCAGCAGAGTGGCCACACCTGGGTCTTCCTGGCTGAGGAGGGGTCTCATCAGCCCAGGTGGACAGTGAAGGCATGTGTGTGGGGAGCGTCACTTCCTTTTTTGAGGCAGCCTGCCTAGCACAATCACCGTGGAGACTGCAGTTGTCTCCTGGTATTGGGGGTTTTTTTGGTGGGGGGTGCCTGGCTAAATAAAAGACTGTGTGTCCCAGTTTCTTGCATCTGGTGCAGCCGTGGGCCTGTGTTCTGGACGATGACAGAAACACAGAGCATGTGACAGTCAGGAGCTGTGCCCTTCTGCTCCACCCCCTGCTTCCTGCTCACTCATCCGAGATTCCGGTGGCACCTTGGACCCTGGAAAGTGACCTTGAGGAGGGAGACCTGTACCTCGATGGAGCAAGCAGATGAGTCTGGCTCCCTGAGACCTTGACCACTGGTGATGGAACGCCTGCCTTCTCTGGACTTTGTACTCAGCAGAGAAATAAACTCTTGTCCTCTGTAAACCCCTGCGGTGTGGTTTTTCTGGTGTGTGCAGCAGGCCCAGGGCAGTTGCATTCCACAGGGGCTGCCCTTCCCCGAGGTGAAGGCAGAGGAGGGGCTCGGCCTCAGGCCTGCCCCCCACCCCTAGGGCGTGCTTGCCCTCCTTCCTTCCTCAGGGCCCTCTGTTCTGGGTGCAGCAGTCAGGCTGAAGTATGGCCTCTGTGTCCGCTGACGGTCTCAGCTGAGCCACACTGCAGGCAGGACTCTTCCACAGGCCTGGCTCTCAGCCCTGTCACAATCTCTAGCCCTTGGAAGCTGGGACCAGGCCGTGCAGACAAGGAAGGCATGGCCTTAGCCCTGGCGGATGTGGCAGCCTTTTGGGACCAGCATCTCTAGGGACTGTCTGGACTGGGAGGTCTGAGTAGAGTGGACAATGCTTGGGGTCGGGGGAACAGGCTGACTCTCCTGTTTGGGAGCCTGCAGGTCCTGTCCCCAGCTCTGGGCTTGGAGCTGCCACAGCTCAAAGCAAACCACCAGGGCTGCGGTGGGGGCTTCTGAGGCCCTAATCCTGGTTCCTGGAGAACACGTGGCTCCAATGCTGGGTTCCCAGCAGCCTCGCAGATGACCCGGGGGTGCCCCGTGGACCCTAACAGTGGCTCTTGGGGTGTCTCCTAAGCGACTCCCCTACAGTTGCCAGAGCTCTGTGCAGCGTGCTTCCCCTCTGGTCCCACTGCTGCAGCAAGGCTGTGCCTACACCCTCCTTCCCACGCCTGCTGACAGGGTTTCGGATCACCAGAGCCCCGCTTTCATCCTGCCAGTCTCCTCCACGCGTCTCCACCTCGTCTCCCGTGAGCAGATTCACCTCTTCCTGGGCCTGTGCCGTCTGATCTCAGCGTGCATGACACACGTGCTGTTCTTCAGTCCTGAGCACCTTTCCTTGCACCGTGTTTTGCGGCATTGATGGGAAAGATGACAAATTTCTAAATTTTTAGTGCAGGGGTTAAAAACAAGGCGAGGATGCCCTGCAAGAGGGCTGCTGGGGGACACGCGGCCTGGCCCTGCTGGCCTCTGTCTTCCGCTCAGAACCAGCAAACCCAACCCGGTCGCAGCAGCCACACACCTGCAGACAAGCCGCAGCCCACCTCTCGGACATTTGTTGTTGGGCAACATTTGGGACCCCAACCACCCCTGTGTTTATTTTTTTTTATAACATGTAACTAAATGAGAATGTTCTGGAGATCCTTAAAGGGAGTGACAGCTACTGGAAAATATCTTCAGCATTCATAAACTTTGAGAGACTAATAAAAATGCAAAGTTGAAACTGTACCAAAGGAACCAAAACCAAATCTTTTCTAAGCCCATGAATTCTAAGGGACTGTAAAAGGCTCAGAGATTCAAATCACAGGAATTTAGAAAGCCATAAGAAATAAGGATGCGCCCACCAAAAGGGAGCTAATGCTGAAGGAGACACTTCTGGAAATCTTCCACAGCAGTGAGTTCTGTAAATTTACTGCAAATTGAGAAAAACGAGCTCTAGCTTTTGTCTGTTTTTTTTATGTTGGCCACGGCTTGCAGCATGTGAGATCTTAGTTCCCCGACCAGGGATCAAACCTGAGTGCCCCTGCATTGGGAGTGTGGAGTCTTTACCGCTGGACCACCAGTAAGTGCCCCCGCTCTCATCTGGAACTCGATACAGGAGGCTTGTCTGGGGCTGGGTGGGTGCCGGGGCCGTGGGCCCACCTCATGACTCACAGACCATGGTTGCCTTCCCTCCCAGCCTTTATTTTCCAGACAATCACCGCGCATTAGGTGCACCCTCCATGGATGCTGCTCGGCCTCAGGTGGTCCCCAACTGGCTTCCTAGCCCATGGCGTCCCCCTGGAAGACGCTGGTGGGATGACGCTGGGTGCAGGGCTGGCTCTGTCTGGTGCAGCGTCCATGCTCTCCGGAGAGGGGCTCCCAGGACACATGGCCGTGCTGGGAGCTGAGACCTCAGTGCCTAATCCGGCCACGTGGGCCCTTGGGGACGGCAACAGACACCTCTCTGTCCATAACCAGGCAGCCCATGAGCCGGCTGCCCTGGCCTGCTGGCCTCCTGCTTCACCAGGTGCAAATGTGGGGGTGTGGCTGTGCCCTCGGCCCAGACCCGTGGCCTGCCTGCATGGACGGTTGTGACGCCGGAGAGCGGGCTTGGGACCACCTGAGACGTGGGACTGCCTGGGCTGCTTCTCGGCTCAAGGACAGCGACACACCCAGTCCATGCTGTGCCTGGATTCTCCTCTCCATCATAGAGAACAGTGATCAGAAGAGAGGTGCGGGGCGGGGTGGATGCGGAGGGCGAGGACGCCCACCGAGCGCCTGGCTCCTCACGGACCCGAGTCATCCGCGGATGGCTGCAGGTGGGCAAAGCTCAGGAAGACCTGCTCCAGCGAGGTCTGGCTCACGGAGTAGTCGTCCACCCCGTACTTCTCCTTGGCCTTCTCCAGAACGCCAAACACCTGGGGAAGTGGAGAAGCTGCTGTCAGCCAGCCAGGGCTGGGCACCTCGGCGGGTCTGGGAGTCCTCTGGCCATAGGGGGTAGGAAGGGCACTAGAAATCCCACTCCTGCCTGGGGTGAGTGGGCCTGGGTGCCACACCCCACCCTGACTCTTCCCAGCTATGGTCCCTCTGCAAATTCCCTTTTTCATACCGATTTTTTCCCCCCATTTCAGATATTTTGGCTACAGACACCCCAATCCTAGTAGGCATTAGAGTGGGTGTTAGAGCAGAAACTGAAAATGATTCTTCCTTGGAAAGAGCTGACTGGAGAAGGAGTCAGTACTGGGGGCCTGCTGGGGCCCAAGCTCACCTTCGCCCAGCTGAGGTCATCGCCGGGCAGGTGGTAATGGACCATCCCTTGGTGCTCATCTTCCAGGACGCTGCCTGCACAAAGGAGAGACCACATCCCCCTGAGTGCCAGGCTGGACGGCCAGGGGAGGGTGGTGTTGGCCCCGGAACCGTGACTCTCATCCCAGTGCTCAGGGATGCACAGATGCAGGGCGCCCTCTGTGGCACATACCTGGGAAGGTCAGGTCTATGAACGCTTTGAACTCCTCCAGGGCCTCCTGCTGCCCATCACTCCGGATCTTGGCCCGTAGGGAGTAGCCACTGCCAAACTTGCTCTTGAGGTGCTGTGGGCTGCCCAGGCACTTGAACTGACCCTGCACCATGATGGCCAGCCGGGTGCACAAGGCTTCACACTCCTCCATGCTGGGGAGAGGGGCGGAGCCCGATATAGCACCGGGGAATGCAGATGCCCGCCCTCCACGTCAAAATTGTGCACCTGGTGACGCCCAGATCAAGCTGTTCCTGATTCCCACGCTCAGGGTGTAGCCCAATCACCTCACAGACTCTTCACCAGAGGCCGACAGGTCTTCTGTCCACCCAGCCCCTCCCGGCCCAGCCCTCCCACAGCCCCCATCCTGGCTGTACCTGTGGGAGGTGATGACGATGGCCTTGCCAGACTCTCGGGCCCGAGCCACCGTGTCCCAGAGCAGACGCCGGGCCACAGGATCCATGCCAGTGGATGGCTCGTCCAGGAAGATGACCACGGGCTCTCCCAGCAGGGCAATGCCAGTGCTGAGCTTGCGCTTGTTGCCGCCGCTGGGGCCGAGGGGGCGCGGGGGAGGGCGAGGCTGACAGTTAGTGTGGGGTCCCAGGTGACAGCAGAGGATGGAGCCCAGGGATGGCAGAGCCCCCAGGAAAGGGAACAAGGTGAACGTGCCTGGAAGGCCCTCCTCACAGAGCAGGAGGCCCTCAAGAGCTGTGCCCAGGGGGTTGGGCCTGCAGCCCACAGAGAGCAGTACCACTGCCTGCCTGCACCCAAGGGGGCCTGATCTGGGGCCTGGCCAGGCTCCCAGAGGGGAGTACCTGCAGGGAAGCCCTTCTCACCTAGCGCTGCCTGGGCCTTGCTCCCATATCCCTGTGGATCCTGGAACAATGGGTGGGAGCCCCTGACCCATGTGCCCCCCGCTGTATGGTAAGGGATATCCCAACCCTACCCTGGGAAGATCTGGGGTCACCGAGCCGGGACTAAGGCACACCTGTACGTCCTGACCAGCTTGTTGGCATGTGGCTCCAGGAGCAGACCCCGCAGTGTGTTCTCCACGCACACACCAATGTGGCGCTCAGGAATGCCCCGGAGCCGGGAGAACATGACCAGCGTCTCCCGGCCTGTCATGTGGTCCAACAGGGCGTCAAACTGGGGACAGTAGCCGACTTGCTGTCGCACCTGGGGTTGGAGCACAGCAGGGAGTTGGCAGGTCAGAAGCCTTCTCTCAGATCTTCCCAAGGTGGTCCCTCAGCTGGTGCACCGGCCCTGGCGGCTACCCTCCACCAAAACTTGCTAAGTGGCACTTTGGTGGGGACACTGGAGAGGCTTGCTTGGCTCAGTGAGGGCTGGGGACACTGGGACCCAGACTGCTCCCCAACCAGGAGTCAGAGGCTGGCCAAAGCCCGGCCTACCCTGGGCAGCAAGGGGGCGGACAGCTACAGGAATGCATTGATTGTACAAAGTGACCGTGTCTATGCAATGCTTTACAGCTGAGAAATACCCACTCTTCTGTTCGTTGGATGATTAACAAATGCCTAATGTGTGCTGGGACCTTCCCTTTCTTCCTCTATTAAGAGACATTAGTTGGTGACACTTTTGGGGCAGAGTGTAGCCTGGGCAGACAGCACGGAGCTGGTCTCGGGTGAGTGGCCACGTTCGGCACAGCCAGAATGCCACGTGACTGGCCTCCAGCTCCAGCCACATTCAGCAGCTGGTGGGCACAAGCATGCCTGGGTTTGGTGGATTCCAGAGATGGGGTTTCTTTTGCTTTAACCTCCTCTGGGTTCTCAGGCTTCCAGGATCTGGTCTTAACTGGTTTGGAGAACTTCTTGGCTGTGACCGTGGCAGTTACTATCTCTCCCCTATTCTCTCCCTTCCAACTGGAGTGCAGAGTAAACGTGTCTCAGGCTCCTCACCCTGGCCTGCGTTTCCTGGACCACATTTATAGACCTCTCTTCCTTGCATGCCTTTTCAATCCTGTTTATTTCTTTGAACACAGGAAACATGGTTGTTTTACGACCTGGGTCTGATAACTGCAAATCCAAAGTGGTGGGCTTGACCCCCTACAGAGCTCTGGCGTCTGCAGGCTCCAGCCACAGCATGGGGTCTCCTTTGTCTGCTTTGCTTGTGTGCTGTTCACAGGCCTTGAAATACTACCTGAGGGGTTCTCGGAGGTCCAGGATGAAAGCCTTCCTGCAGAGAAGGTGCTCTGCGTGCTGCGGTCAGGGCATGGCCAACAGGGAGCCCTGATGCCAGTTCAGTAGATGCTGTCACTACCGGGCACAGGCCCTTCTCTGCTCCTTCCGCTGCTATGCTCAGCACACAGGGAACTGTCCATACAGTCCCCAGGAGCAGGATGGCCTTCTTCACGCCAACCCAGAGGGGTGGCTCATCGTTTCTGCCCTCTACACACACTGAGGTCCTTAACCCACACCCGAGTCAGGCGCCAGTGTCCTCTGTACAGGGGTGGGTCCTGCTTACAGACTCCAGCTGGGGGTTGTCACTAAGCCTCTGGCTCTTCCATGATCTTAGCCATGTGGTTTAAGATTAACCTTTCATCTAGCTTTTGGTTCTTGGTCTGAACAGCCCAGGGCACCATTGCCATCAATCTGTGCACACAGACTGCAGTCCTTTATGAGGGCAGAATTCTGTGGGTGCCGCTCTGTGCCCAGGTCCAGAGATGTCGCTAGTCTGGGGTGGGGGGGACCCAGTCTCAGCCTGCCGGCCAGCCGCGCCTGATCCCTTCCAGCCCCGGGCGCTCTGATCTAGCCTCACCCTCTCTCCACCACTTGCTTAGCTCTGGCCGTGGCCACTGCCTCGTCCTGCTGTCCCTGAGCCGCGAGCCAGAGGCCAGCTTCATCTCTGCCTTCCTGGCCGCACCCACCTTCCCAATGTCAGACCTGATGCTGTAGCCCCCAACAAAGGCGTCCCCAGAGGTGATGGTTTCCTCCCCGGTCAGCATTTTGAAAGTCGTGGTTTTCCCGGCTCCGTTGAAGCCCAGCAAGCCGAAGCACTCCCCTTTCTGGACCGCGAGGGACACCTTGTCCACGGCGAGGAGCGGCGCCCGCTGCTCGTACACCTGCGCGTGCGCGGAGAACACAGCCGTGCGGAGGCGGGGCCAGCCGGCGGGGGCGGGACCAGCCGGCGGGGGCGGGGCAGGGCAGTCGGGGCGGGGTCGGGCGGGCCGCCTCACCTTGGAGAGCTCCTTGATGATCAGAGGCGTGTCCGGCAGGGAGTCCAGGCTGGGGGACAGGATGCGGTTCCTTTCGTCTGTTACGTCCTGGTCTTCGGGGAGCGCCGCCGTCCGGGTGTACACTTCTGTCTAGTTGTTTGGGAAAGAGACCGCCGGGGTGAGCTCACCCCAGCTCAGCCCCACGCGGGCCGACTCAGGTCTCCCACAAGCTGGGTGGCCATCAGGGCTGACACTGGCCCCGAGGAGACGCACACCCCTTTCCTTAGAAAAGCCTAGTGTCTTAGCCCCATTAGCCCTGGGGCCACCTGTCCTACAAGTGCTGTCTCGGCAGGTTTTGTTTGTTGGCAGAGGGAATATATGTGACAAACATGAGAGCTTCCAGGCCCCCAGGTCTCCGGGGAGACTGAGATCCCTGAGGCCCCAGGCTCCCTCGATCCATGGCTTCAGAGAGCCCCGGGGGATGCTGTGAGCGCTGCCGGCGGACTCCGTGCGCAGTGGCCTCAAGGAAGGCCAACCTCGGTGGCAGGGTGCCCCTCTGCAGAGCAGCTGGAGGCCCAATGGGGACCCGGAGCCACTCACCAGCGCCCGCCTCCTCCGGAAGGCACACAGGCAGGTCTTCAGCCTCCACAGCAGGTCGGCCTCCACGAGGAAGAGCAGGGTGAGGTAGGCAAACCCCGAGGCGGCCATGGAGGTCACGAACCTGCCGACCCCCGGGGTGTTCCACGCGTAGAAGTTCTCATGGTACTGGATGTCTGTGAAACAGGGGACAGGGTGCTGCATCCATGGCCCGGAGCGCCCCTCCCCTCCGGGGGTCCCAGCGCACCCAGCCCTCTTTCTGCGACCCTGAAGCGCCTGCACCCAGCCCTGGTGAAGGCCGCACAGGTGGCGCCCACTGGGCCTCTGAGGGCATGTCACAGCCACACGGGGACCCAAGTACTGCCCGCGTTTTGGCGGCTTCACCTTCGAGGTGGCCCTTGTGCCTGTGAGGAGGTCAGCTGTCCCGAGTAAGGCTTGGACACTCACTGTATTTCCGGCAGTAGTGGGCCGCCACGTCGGAGGAGGTGCAGTACCGCCTGGTCTCGTAGTTCTGGTAGAAGCTGCTCACCGCCATCCCCAAGCAGTGGTTGGGCAACACCAGGAACACGCGGTCCAGGGTTCTGGAAAGTTCTTCTAACTTGACCGCTGTGGGGAGGAAGCACAGGCCAGTCAGTGTGGGAGGACACACCACACCTGCAGATCAAACCGGAAGGGCTGGTGTCCGGAGTCCCCCACGCAGCCCAGCCGTGCCTGCCCCAGGGATCGGGCACCGGGCCTGCTCTGCTGGTACGGGCGCACGGAGTTGGTGGGGGGTGGGCCCCTGGCGCCCACCTGGGATGCGCATGATGGTGACAACGAGGAAGGTGGCGATGCCCGACAGGATGTTGAAGATGGTCAGCCGAGTGTAGGCGGTGGCCGCCCCGGAGAAGAGGAAGCTCATCAGGTACATGAGGGGGATGATGGCCCAGCCGTACAGCATGAGCAGCAGCAGGACATCGCCCATGTGCCCGTCCCGAGTAAAGGCATGCACGTCGAAGGCCTTGAACACGACCTGCAGCGGCAGGGAGAGGGTGCCTGAGTCCCGGCCCAACAGCCCCCAGGTCCCACCTCCCAAAGGGGCAGAGGTCGGGGGGCGGGGTGTGAAGACGGAGGGGGCGGGGCTCGAAGAAGGCAGGGGGTGGGGCGCAAAGACGGGGAAGGGGCGGGACGTGAAGACGGGCGGGGCTGAATAGGCCTTTCCACCCTCCTCTCACAGCAGGGGCTCAGCCACCAGCACCCACCAGGAGCCCAGGGTGGTTCTGTAGGCTCCCCCCACCCCCAGGCAAGCGGGGAAAGGCCTCAGTGCCACGCAGCTCACCAGCAGCAGCAGACTAGGAACGAGGAAGGACAGGAGGTCCCACAGCAGAGCCGAGAGCCAAAAAGTAACGACGTGGACGCCGCTCACGAACTGAACGTGCTTGGCCTGGACGGCCCTCTCACTGACTGCTAGGATGGAGAACGTGCTGGCCAGGAATGCCATGGCGAACAGCAAGTTGAGGGCGATGTCGAATCCTTTCCGGCCCCTGTGGAGGGAGGCGGAAACGGCACAGGACAGGTCAGGGATAGAGCACTGCACGGCTGGGCAGCTGGGCCATCCAGTGCTGGCTGACTACCGTCCAAGCAGGTGGTGCAGTGACTCAGCCACTAAAGGGGGTTAAGGGAAAATCCAGAGCCTCAGGGGGCTCTGCACCAGGAAAACTGCATCCCCCTACCCTGGCGGAGAACAGCTCCCCTTCTGGGCATCCGTTCTGCAGTGATGGCAGTGCCACCCTCCCAGTGGCCTTCCATCTTCCCTGTGCACCTACTCCCCAGAGACACTCAGGTGTGGATCCAACACTTCTGCCCAGCTCTCTGCGACAGCCCAGGTCAGACCTGCCATTGGGCGTGGCATCAGGGTGGTGGCAGTCTCCCCACTCTTGTTCTGGAGTGGGTAGGACCTTCGGGCGCCAGTAACACCTTTCAGAAACCAGCGCCGACAGTGTCATTCTGTAGCTTAAACTGCCCCCTCCCCACCCCTTGAACGTTTCAACATGCGGTGTTGGGGCGGGGAATGCTCTGAACTGCTGAAGTATTGGCACACATGGATGAGTCTTGAGAGTGAAAGCCAGTCACTCAAGGCCACATGGTGTCTGATTCCACCTACGGGAAATGTCCAGGACAGGCAAACCATGGGGAGAGAGAACCAACTCCCAGCTGCTTAGAGGTGGAGGGAAGAGGAACCAGGGGTGATTGCCACAGTGCCGCAGTTCCTTGAAGATAATGAAAACATTCGATAAAACTATATTGTGGTGATGGCTCCACGACTCAATGTACTAGAAACTGTTTGACTGTGCACCGTGAACAGGAGAACCATATGGCAGGTGGGTCATAGCTCCTGGTCAGAGCTGTTCCAGCAAAAAAAAACTCCTGCTCTTGTCCACTTTGACCGTGCTAAGCCCAACTCCCCAGCCTGACCCCTGGCGCAGCAAGACCAGAGGCCTGCCATCCAGTCTCTGCTTTCACAGTGGGGTCGAGAGGGGGCGGAGGGGGAGGAGGGCACCGAAGGGCCAGGAGGCAGTCTAAAATGGGAGGTGGCGATGAAACCCCCCATCGATGAACTGCCCTGAGGTGGGTTGACTGTTCTGCCACGAACAGACTTGTCTGGCTTTGTCTGCACAGTCCCCAGAAGTCTAGGGGCTCTGCAGCCGGGAAGAGGAGAGTTCTACACACGCAAAGGTGACAAGGTCGAGGACAGAGATGCCTGAGGTGGTCCCAGGCTTGAGGCCGCTGAGGGGCAGCGGCACACACACACGCCGGGCACTGAAGGCTGCACCCCTAGAACACAGGTTGGCAAGAGCCGGGTGCAGATTTGGGAAGAGGGTGCAGCGCCCTCCAAATCCACAGGAGTCTCCAGTGGGGCCTAGGTGTGTGTGGGCTGCTATCTCTCCAAAGTCTCTGCTGTCCCAGGAAAGGTTGTATGTGGAAGGCTGGGGAGGGTGTGGAGTTGGGGTCCCGAGAACCAGGAGCTTCCTGGGAGCAGAAGCAATGCTGTGTCTGCTGCTGCAGCCCTGAGGGTGTGGGGGGAGCCCAGCAGTGCCTCGGGTGCGGAGGCGGTCAGTCCTGGTGCTAGGAGCAGGTCCTGAGCACTCGGGGACGGGATCCTGGGCGGGGGACAGGGCACATACTCATTGAACTGGTCCTTGGCAGCCTGCAGGGCGCTCCGGGGCTGGGGGAAGTTGGACACCGTGATGGAGGCCCGGGGGCCGCACAGCAGTTTGAACAGGAGGTTGTCCACGACGGCCAGCGCGGTGGCGGGGGAGTGGTACGCCTGGTTGTTGAACAGGGCGGTGACGACCGTGCGCTCGCCCATGTCTTTGAAGGACGCCGCCACCAGGCACCGCTCATTGAAGCCGCCCCCCTCCACTGAGGCCCTGAAAATCAGGAACTCCTCCAGGTCACCTGTGTGGTGGCGGCAGGGGCAATGGCAGGGTCAGTGGTGTGCACGATCAGCTCGAGGCCAGCGACCCGCCAAGGCCCCACTCTGAGTGCTTGTCCTGAAGGGCTGCAGGGACCACAGAAAGGACACATCACCTTCCACCCACATGCTGTCCAGGGGCTGTGGGGCCACAGGGTGGGAGCCCAGGACCCAAGGCTACAGGCCTGGGGCACACCCCCATAACCACAAGCTCTTCCTTCTGCACCCTGACATGAGTGATTAGGGGGTTCTGCCAGTACAAGCCATGCCCCGAGCCCCCGGGACACCCCCCGAGACGCCCCTTACCCAGCACCTCTCGAGGCTCCTGGCCCTCAGCCTGCAGCATGTCTTTCAGATGCTCTGACAGCTGCTGATCCAGCCGAGAGGTCCCGGGGACTGAGAAGGGCACGACGGTGCGGCCATACTCGCCCAAGGTCAGCTTCAGGAGGGGGTCGTCGAAGATCTCAGAGGAGTAGTTGATGGCCAGGAGGGCCAGGGTGAGGCACGTCACAGGCACCAGGACCTGGGCCGCTGCCACCTTCCACTCGCGCCAGCTGTAGGTGGCCTTCTTCAGGAACATGGCCCAGAACTGCTGGCAGTGGAGGGCCAGCTGCGACAGAGGGGGACGGGGGTGACACGGCCGCCAGCCCTGCCCCTGCCCCCGGCAGCAGGCGCAGTCCCCACACGGGCCTAGGAGCCTCTGACTGACAGTTGCACCCTGGGTCCTTGGGGTCCCCCCAGGGCGCGGGCCCTGACATGGAGGACCCATGAGAGCACCTCCCTGTAGGTCGCCCCTAGGCCTTGGGGCCTCACACCAGCTGTGGTGGCAGGGCAGGCACTGTTCCATCATCCAAGGATGTTAGGGAACCCTGTGCTACCCCAGAGAGGAGCCAAGGCCTTGGCCTTCCATCCCTGCTGGTCGGAAGACTCCAGGTGCCCTCACAGCAGAGCAGATGGACAAACCTCCCGCTGCCTATTCCCCACGCTCAGTCCTTCACTGTGTAGGTCAGGCCGGCAGGGCTGGAGCCCAGCTCCACTGTGAGCTGCCCATGCGACCTCGGCCCAGGCCTTAGCTTCCTGTCTGCAAAACGGGTCCCTGGCTGCCTCTGTCTCTCCGGGTACAGGGCACATGTACACGGGGTGCTGTCAGCCTTATGAGCGGCGTTTGCCCTTATTCGTGAGTGGCCAAGTTAGAACAACGAGAAGTGGCAGGTGCTCAGTTAAAATGCTCTGGTTTTCCTTCTCTGGGCCAGCCCTCGGGAGCACGAGCTGCAACCTTCCCTCTTCCCGGGGCCCAGACCCTCCGGATGCCCGCTTCTGCCCTCGCAGCCTCTGCCGCCCTCACAGTCTCACCCCGGTGTTGAGCCTCACGGCGGTGCACTCCTCCTCAATCAGCACGCCAACGCCGTCGGTCGGGTCCATGGTCCCGCACAGGTGGCCGTCCACGGCCCAGTCGCTGGCCCGCCTCTCGTGCTGGTACTGCAGGGCAGGGAGCTGGATGGCCTGGATGTCCATGCTGGTGTCCACCAGCTTGCCAACCCTGGCCGAGACACGGAGGCCGGGTCAGAACAGGCTCCAGGGGGAGGGAAGGGGCAGCAGAGGTGGAAAGCCAGTGACTGTCAGGGGCACTAAGGCAGACGGCCATCTGTCCTGCCAGCTGTGTGCCCATCCACTCATTCATCCCTGCCTGTCTCCAGGACGCCAGCTGCGGAGACCAGGCAAAGGCCAGGAGAGAGAGACAACCAGGCAGGCCCTGATCCTGAGGGCCTTGGCCTCCTGGGGAGGCTCGTCACGGTCAGCATTTATGCCCCAGACTGTCCAAAGAGACAGGGAGGGGCACAGGGCACAACAGCAGTGCGGGGAGAGCTTGTCACAGTGTGGAAACTGTGGGTCGGGGCTTACTGCATGCCGAGACCAGGAGGCAAAAGAGTGGATCTTGGGAGGGGCCACCTCGGGGCGGGTGTGATGGTGCATGTGGGGGGCGAGCCCATGGACTGTAGCCTGCCAGGCTCCTCTGTCCATGGAATTCTCCAGGCAAGAGTACTGGAGTGGGCTGTCATTTCCTTCTCCAGCATGCTTCCCAACCCAGGAATCGAACCTGGGTCTCCTGCATTGCAGGCAGATTCTTTACCAACTACTGAGCTACTCAGAAGTATGTGTCGGGGGCGGGTGGGGGCAAAGCTGGCAGGTCCTCGGGTGGCAGAGCCCAGAGTCACAGCCTTGGGCTATGTTGGGGGCTGCACTGAGGCCGGGAGCCACCCAACCTGTGCCTCTGTGTATCTGTATTCACTGATGCTGTTGCCTCCTCTAGGCTGTGTGAGCCCCAAGGGAAAAAATCTGCATAACATTTATTTTTGTATTACTTGTTCTTAGCACTGTATCTGCTGAATAAAGCATTCAAGAAATGCTTGACCGATGTGTTAATTGTCTGGAGCCCACGCCGCAGTTCTGAGGGGTGAAAGCTAAATTTTGCATCTTCACTATGGAAGGAAACATGCCTGGGGATGATCACCTGAATTCTAGAAGACCTCCCAGCGGGGCCCAGGGGAGGGGCTGACACACATGGTGGGAGGGAGCGTCTGGGTGTCAGAGTCTGACTGCGCTGTGGTCTGAGCCACCCGCGTGTCAGGAGCCTGGCCGAGTCTGTGCAGGTGTTACTAACAGGGCCCTGCGGAGGTGAGCTCAGGCCCTGAGGGCTGGCCTGCTGCCCTCCTGCAACCCCGGCTAGAGGTCCACCTCGGACGGGTGTTCCAGATGACAGTCAAGGGCACTGCTTTATCATCACTCTTTGGAAAAGCCACCTGCAGGGCTAAGCCCCCAACGGACACAGACGCACAGGTACTGACCGGAGGAAGACCTCCTCCATGGTGGTGACAGAGGCCCCAAAGCTGGCGATGCCCAGCTCCTTCTGCTTCTTCTCCAGTTTAGCAAAAAGGCTTTCAAACCTGAAAAAAAAAAAAAAAAAAAAAGAGACCAGGCTGATAAGTCGCTTCTCAGTGACTTTCTAGATGATCTGTTCCTAAATAATCACCTCCATGCATTGTGGGGGAGGGGCAAAGGAAGGTGAACTCCTGGAGATGGTGTCTCTGAAAAAGTTCAGTTTTGTCTTCCCCTGCCCCCTTCCTCCCCCAATATAGCTTTTTAAAAATAATCTTTTTTTTTTTTTTTGGCCATGCTATGTGGTTTGTGGGATCTCAGTTCCCTGACCAGGGATTGAAGCCAGCAGTGAAAGGGCCGAAGGGCCAAATCCCAACCTTCAGATAGCCAGGGAAGTCCCCACACAACATCTTTTGGGTACTTGGGCCTATAAGGCACTCTTTGATAACACACCTGCATGAAGTCACAGACCAAACCAGAAGAAATTGGGGAACATTCATGGACTTATAGGACACAGAAGTCCTTTCTAAGGAGAAATCACAGAGGAAAAGATAGAACTCATTTGATGTAAAATATTTGCGAGGGAGGGAAAAAAACTCTCACAAAATTAGAAGGCAGTAATGAATTAGAAAAAAGATGCAACACAAACGGTTGATGTTAACACTGAATACACAGGACTGGGACATGTAACAGCCAGAAGAAGCAACGCTTAGCACCCAGTAAGCACCGCAAGTAGTCAATCTCCTGCCAGGAAGAGTGGAAGAAACACGATGATGACTGCACGGTGTGGGCTGTTTCCACCCATGAGACACACAAGTGATAAAGAGATGTCCGACTCAAAGCTGGCATCCGTGAAGTGGGCCCTCCCCCATCCTGCTGCTAGGAAGTCAAACTCAACACCTGTCCCGGGGGAGTCTGTTAACATGTACCCCACTGCTGGGGATCTACCCTCAGGGGTCACTGGAGACCTCAACAGAGTTTTCTAGAAGGATGTGTATTAGCATATTTGCATGTGTGTGTCTGTAAAACATGAATATGTAATGACAGAATAGGTGTTAAAACAAATTATAATACATCTAAGACAGGAAACACTGCCGTGATTAAAACCACATTTTTCAATCAGGCTTGTAGCAAGATTAATGCACCTGTAAGCTTTCTATTCCAAAGTTTCTGCAAGTGAATCAGAAGTTTCGTTTTTACTTGCCCACATGGGGAGTCTGCTCTGTTTACGAGGCATGTGTCCACAGCTCAGACTACGAGACCAAGAAGATATGTGAGTTCACAGCTGCACACCAGCCCTGAGTGGCTGTGGTGTGAGGAGCGAGCCACACATGGAGAGCCCCAGCGCACCCAGCACCCTGTGATGAGCTCCCGTCTCCTTCTCGGGTTCAGCCCTGATGCACAGGGAGGCCTGGCACCCTGGGCCTAGCAAGTAGACTCACCAGGTACCAACCATCGCCAGCCCAGGAGCTGAAAGGGACCCCGGCCAAGCTCACAGGTGCAGGGCGCGTGTCTCTCGCACAGGCCCCTCGAGTCCCACTGAGCCCCCTTCTCAGATCTGAGCCTATGTGTGTCCTGGGACATGTAGGCACCTCTGTGTGCTCTCTCTAGGATGTGTGCCAGTGTGTGCTCTGGGACACGTATGTACCTGCGTGTGCTCTGGGACACATGTGTGCACAGGCATGCTCTGGGACACACATGTACCCGAGTGTGCTCTGGGACACACATATGTACCTGTGCATGCTCTGGGACACACAAGTGTCCGTGTGCTCTGGGACACATATGCACCTGTGCATGCTCTGGGGCACACATATGTACCTGTGTGTGCTCTGGGACACACATGTGCCTGTGCATGCTCTGCAACACGTATGTACCTGTGTGTGCTCTCCTTGGGAAGAATGAACGACAGCTCTGCCCCGGCGTTGCTCTCCAGGGTGGCGTTGGGGACGTGGTGTTGGACCAGTCGGGTGATGCCCTCGGGGTTGCAGTGAGGCTCCTTCACCAATGTCATGTGGTAGCCTGCGCCTGAACACCCCGGAGTGTTCAATGCTCGCCCAGTGAGCCCAGTGGGGTCCCGGGCTCCCTGGGGACAGGGCAGGCTCCTGGGGAAGGGGCTGCAGGGTGGGGACAAGGGAAGTGGAATTGATGCCCCTCAGGGTACCTCAGGGCTGTCATGAGGGTCTCAGCTCCCCTCCCCCAACCCTCGCTGGGGAGAGATGCTGGAGGACCCGGGGTGCTGAGCACAGGAGGTGAGAGCAGAGCTGGACTTCAGACTGCAAGTGGCAGAGGCTGGCGTCCAAAATGTCCCCAAGACCCCTTCTCCCTGCTTTCTTGGTAACAGAGCCGCAGGAAAAAGGCCATCCTCTGCAGCCTCCCCCAAGCCTGATGGTGACCGCTTGGGGTTGCCTGCCCCTTGCGGGGCTGTGTGTTGGCCTGGGGAGGCCGTGGGAGGACAGGGTGCAATTCCTGGGGTGTCTGGGGGAGGGGCGCTGCTCTTCTGCCTTTGCTCCTTCTGCTGGTGGGATGTGGAGCAGACCTGGCCTGCCAGGACCACATCAGATGGCAAGTGGTCCTCCAGAAAGGAAGTTGTACTCACACAGCAAAGAGGGGGCTGACTGCACCCACTGCCCACCTGCCCTGGGCAGTGCCATGGGCCCCCTGCCTGTTTGGGAGCTGTGACTCTGGCGAGCAGACTTGGCCCCGCTGATGGCACCCCTGCTCTTGGCAGGCCCAGCATTGACTGTTAGGCTACTGGTCAAGGCCAAACAACACTCCAGATTAAGACTTTCCGCTCTCCTCCTCCTCATTCTCACAGCCCCTCGGCCTGGGCCTTGGGTCTCCACCCACAGGGCGCAGACAGGACCTCTGACCGCAGGGGCCCTCAGGGAACGTGACCACTGGACACTTTCTCCAGCACTGGACCAGCCAGCTGACCCGGGCGGAGGGGCGTCCCGCCCGCCCCGCTCACCGTATTTCTCCTTGAGGAACAGCGACGACCCGCAGCACTGCAGCTCGCCCTTGGCCATGATGGCGATGCGGTCCCCCAGCAGGTCGGCCTCGTCCATGAAGTGGGTGGTCAGCAGGATGGTGCGGTCGCTCTTGTGCTGCTGCAGAAGGTCCCAGATGGCCCTCCTGGAGATGGCGTCCACGCCCGAGGTGGGCTCGTCCAGCATCAGCACCTGGAGGCGGAGGGGCGGCCTCGTGAGCACGGCAGAGCCCGTCCCGGGCTGCAGGCCGCGCCGCGGGCCCCCCGGCCCCACCTTGGAGCCCGCGATGAGGGCGATGCCGATGGAGAGCTTGCGCCGCATCCCGCCGCTCAGAAACCTGCTCCGGGAGTCCCGCTTCTCCTCCAGCCCGAGCACGCGCAGCATGCGTTTGACCTCCTCAGGGCACTTCTGCCGCGGCAGGCCTTTCAGCTGAAACAGCGGGGCGGAGATCCGGCCAGTCCAGCTGGCACTGGCCTTGGTGCTGCCCGTCCCTCCCTGTGCTGGACCTTGCGTCCTGACCACCCCGCCCCCTCCACAGTCTGCTGACGGCTCCCTGGAGCAGGTTCAGTTTGCTGGGAGCCCAAGGGCTCCCGAGGCTGTCTCGCGAGTGAAGGGACCACCACGGCAGCCCGCGAACCCGGTCCCCCGCCGGCTCACCTGAGCATAGAAGTACAGGTGCTCGGCAACGGTCAGGTTGTCAAACAAGACGTCATGCTGTGGGCACAGGCCCAGGCTCTTCCGGATCTGATCCATGTCCTGGGAGACTTCATACCCGCTGATGTATGCTCGTCCACTGGTCGGCGGGAAGAGACCTAGGGCCGAGCAGAAGACCCCGGGGCCTGAGGTCAGTGCAAACATCCTCCAGGAGCAGGAGGAGGGCTGAGCCTTCCTGGTTCACGTGATGAGTGCCACGCCCCACCAAGTGGGCCTCCAGAGAGAGAGGAGGGTCATCAGCACCGGGTGCTGACACGATACTGAGCCTTCAGGCAGAGGTGGAGTGGCTGGACCTGGGGGGGGGCCAGTCGGAGGGCAGTCCCAGGAACCCAGAAGAAGCGAGGCCCGGAGGATGGTCACTGCCCTGTGACCTCCTGACCCTGCGGCCCGGTCCCCACAGGGGTGGCACCTTGGACACGTGCTTGATCTTAATCCCGGCCTCCTCGGTTTGTTAGGGATAAGGTGGCATGTCCCCCACACCCTCGGAGCCCAGGCCCCAACTCGAGCCTATGCTCAATGAGGACAGGGCAACCACCAGAGCTGGGCCGGCGTGTCCAGGATGGCTTTTAGGAGAGTGGGTTCGGAACCCCCGTCAGTGTGACTGGAGCCCTTCCCTGTGGCCTGAGGGGCTCTGGCCCTGTCCCAGGGCCCCTGAGGCTCCGCAGCTCTGTCGGACAGCCACCTGGGGGCACGCGGCTGGGCGGTCAGGGCTGGGGAGGGGGTGTGGAGGCTGGGCCCTCACCTGTGAGCATGGAGAGGGTGGTGGTCTTCCCCGCGCCGTTGTGGCCCAGCAGGACAGTGATCTGGCCCTCGTACAGGTTCAGGTTCAGGTCTCTGACAGCCGCCTTGCCCTTGTTCCCCACTCTGAACACCTGCGGGAGAGGCAGGGCTGGCCCTGGGCATCAGGAGCCCCTCAGGCCTTCACTGCAGAGGCCCTCCGTCCTACTACCCCAGGAATCCCCGTCCACCCAAGAGTGTAGGGAGGAGATGATGCCCAGCACCGCTGGTCGGTGCACCGCGAGGCCGGAGTACTGATGGAAGGCTCCTTCCTTCCTGTGGCTCCCCACCTGCCCCTCCCTGGGCCCCCAGCACCCGATGTCTTGGTGTCTCAGCAGGACTAGAAGGTCTGGAAGACCCAGGCATCCCATACAGCGAGCCCAGAGAGCGTCCACTGCCAAGCTGGTCAGAGGTTAAGGGGGCAACAGCGGGTCCTGACTTGATCCTGAGCCTCCTCACTGGGGTCTGGGGCAGAGCTGGGGTGGCTGGTGCCTGGGGGAGCCTGTCAGAGGGCAGCCCCAGGAACCCAGGAGAAGCGAGGCTCGGAGGATGGTCCCTGCCCCGTGACCCCGCAGTCTAGTCCCCACAGGCGTGGCACCTTGGACACGTGTTTGATCTTGATCCCAGCCACCAGGTCCTCGGGCTCAGCTTCAAAGTACTCGGTCCTGAGCACCTTCTCAGGGTCATCGTCCTCCTCCTCTTTGCCAAGCGCCGTCCTCGGGCGTCCGCACCAGTACGAGGGCTAGGACAGAAATCTCGATCGGCCCAGTCACGTCAGCTCATTTTTCCTTTGCCACAAACAGAGCAACCACTGACACGCTGGAGTTGCGAGCCTGCCAGCCCTAGGCCTCCCCCGCGAGGCGCTGCTGCAGAGAACGCACTGCCGAGAGTCCTGGGGTGGGACGAGACGCCCCCCCCCCCCCAACAGCTCCGTGCCCACTGCCCTGGGAAGTGCTGAGTCTGTTCGCTCTGCTGCCACAGGGCTCACTGCACAGAGCTCAGAGGTGATAGGAGGGAAGTAAACCAAGAAACTGAATACAAAGCCAGGTCAGGAAGCGGTCCTGCCCAGGGTGACGTGGGGAGGCCTGGGCTGCATCCTCTCCCAGGGCCAGCCTCCCTCCCAAGGTCTGGCTCCCGCAGCGCAGAGGTCACTCGAGGGTGGCACATGGTTGGCACAGTGGTGTGGGCGGGGTCACAGGAGAGGTGAGCACAGGGCCCTGGAAGAAGCCCCCCAGGGGAAGCCCTGCTGGGGGAGAAGGTCTCACCCACAGCTCCAGCCCCGCTCCCCGTGTACTCCCACAGCCAATGGGGTGGTTCCAACATGTCACATTCCATTGGTTTGGGGGGATACCTGCCTCCCGTTTTAAGTGACTTTGAAATCAGAACATGTCTTACAAATTACAGAAACCGCCACACAGAACAAAGGCCAGTATTTTTCTTTCTTGGTGACAAAGTGACGGGGCCTCTAAGAATCAGGACCATCTTAGATTTGATGAAATAATGAGTGGACCCTGATGCTGGGAAAGACTGAAGGCAAAAGGAGAAGAGGGCGGCAGAGGATAGATGGTTGGATAGTATCATTGATTCAGTGGACATGAACTTGGGCAAACTCTAGGAGATAGTGAAAGACAGGGAAGCCTGGCATGTTGCAGTCCCTGGGGTCGCAAAGAGCCGGACACGACTTAGCGACTGAACAACAATGACAAAGTGAATGGACACTTAATAAATATCAGTTGAACCAAAGATAAACAATGAAGTGGCTCCTGGCTAACCTAGCTAATCAACAGGGAATCAGTCAACAATTCAGTGGTGCACGCATGAATACTGTGTAGTCATTAAAAAAATGAAGCTGGTTGAGAAAAATGCAGGTTTAAATAGAAATATATTTACAAATACATTAAAAAATTTATAAATATGCACAGATAAAATCTAAAAGTGTATTTGTAAATAGACCCATATGTATATGTACTTAAAATACCTAAGCTGTACACTGGGCTTCCCTGGTGGCTCAGATGGTAAACCATCCACCTGTGTTGCAGGAGACCCAGGTTTGATCCCTGGGTTGGGAAGAACCCCTGGAGAAGGGAATGGCTGCCCACTCCAGTATTGTGGCCTGGAGAATCCCACAGACAGAGGCGCCTGGGGGGCTAAAGTCCATGGGGTTGCCAAGAGTCAGACATGACTGAGCAACTAAGACTTTATAAAATGTACCTAGAAAAAAAGAGCAAGGCTCAAGCGTTTTTACATCATCCCCTTCTCTAAACCAAGCGTATACGTGTCAGATCATGCACGCGTGCTGCACACACACAGGAAACTGCATGCAGAACTACACCCAGAGTGTCAGCCGTGTTCCTCTCCGGGCGGTGAGACCGTGCTGTTCACTCCAGCAACAGGATCAGTTTTTCAAGAAGCTTTGTTACTTTGCAGAAAACCCAACCAGACAATTTTGGGGATGGGGCTGCGTGCAGGCCCTGTGGCCAGCCGGCCAGTGCCAGCTCCTCCTCTGGGACCTGGGCATTGTAGGTCAGGGGATGGAGGGCTTGGGGCACACAGGTGGCCATCAGAACTCACCAGGATGAAGAAGTACCAGGGCTGGGGCACGCCGAACTGGCCCGGGAGGACGGCCTCCACATACCAGGTCACCAGCCCGTAGAGGACGGAGTCCAGCAGCAGCATGCCCAGCACCTGCCCGAAGGTGAAGTCGTCGTCCACGTTGACGGGACTCAGGAGGTCCCGCCACTGGATGCCTGTGCCTAGAAGACACGCCGGGAGACGGGCCTGACGCGGACCTGCAGGGCAGGGTCAGCATGGCGGCCCCCCGCTCCCAGCAAACCCGACAGCTCTCCCCTGGCCTTTCAGACCAGAGCAGGTCACCAGATCGGCGTCACAGAACCAGCAAAGCTCATGAACTGACGAGAGGGGCTCACGTTTGATTCGTGACATATATGTGTGCAAACGTGCCCATCTGCACAACACACCTGTACACAGACATACGGACACACGCACACGCACACATATGAGGTCTGGGTAAGGCCAGCCCTGGAACAGGGTGCATTTACTACAGGTCTTTTCAGAGAAGGGAAACATGGAAGTGCACGTAAAGCTCTGCTTAGCGGTGCTCGTGGTGTTCTGTCTTCTCATTGGTTTGTAGCATCACCGTCCAAAGGATGCCTGGGGTTTTCCGTGTGGCTGACTCCAGGGCCCCTGGTGGAAATGGCTGGTCTCCAGCCTAGTTCTCTGTTAACTTCCAGACAACTACAAATTTGTCTGTTTTAGGAAAATTCAGCATAGAATTTTGAAAACTGGGAGGTGCCATCTAGTTTGACTTCTTTTTGTAAATGGCTATTTTAAAGAGCAAGTGAACCCTGGAAGGTACTGTGCATTAAAAAAAAAAAATCTACAGTTTATCACACACTGCTGAACACAGAGAGACACATACATTTAAAAGTCCCAGTGTCAGATGAAGAAAAAAATTCTGATGGAGGATAAAGCCACACTGAAGGTTCTTGTGGACACCCACGCCCTCTTTCCTTAGGCCACAGCCAGGAAGCCATGAGAAGTAGGAATTGAGCCCTGGAAGAAACGCAGGCTTTGTGCCTGAAAGAGAACATCCACGCAGGGCAGGGCTGAGATGCAGAGTTGCATTTCCCCTCCTGTGAGCAAAGCAATGCCAGGTCTCCCAGGACGGACACCAGCGCAACACCGGCCACGCGGAAACCCATCCTGCCCTTCCTGCCTCTGCCTAGAGCCAGGGAAGTGAGAAGGTGCGCCATGTCTGGGGCCACACGCCTCTTCAAGCCCTTCCGTGAGAGGCTCTGAGTGATCAGAATGATCAGGCCTTCTCCTGAGAGGTGAGTGCTCTGGCACTGGAGATTTCCCAGCAGGTGTGGGGCGAGGGGTAAAACCAGGCGCACTTTCAACCCTTCGGAGGAACCTTGACTCCATCGTCAAGTGAAATCTGAGCAAAAATAGGAGCCCCCAGGACAGCATCAGCCCAGCAGTGTTTATTTGATCGCCAAGACATTTTAGACCACTAAGCCTAGTAGCACAGACAGTAAAGAATCTGCCTGCAATGCAGGAGACTGGGGTTCGATTCCCAGGTCAGGAAAATCCCTTGGAGAAGGAAATGGCAACCCACTCCAGTACTCTTCCCTAGAGAATTCCATGGACAGAGGAGCCTGGCAGGCTATAGTCCATGGGGTCGCAGAGTCAGACACGACTGAGCGACTAACACATGACATTTTACAAGTTAGGAAATGTCACAAAACCAAGAAAGCCATGTCCTGGTGTGTCCTTTGTTTCTCTCTCAGGTTCCCTGTCTTCATTGCCAATCCCTGCAGGCGGTATCAGGGAAACAGGGGAAGGGGAGACACTAATTCTACTTCTTTACTAAGAGCTGGGAGGCACTGAGCCCACAGACTGAGACCCCAGGCCTAGGAACACTAAAGCCCCGAGGCAGGCGGAGACTCGGAGGTGACCAGCGTGAGCCCCACCACAGGCAGATGCAGACTCTCATGTCCCGTGTCTTCCGGCAGTGACAGCTGGTCCCAGGCAGGGCTTCGTGGAGAGCTCAGAGCGGGGATGGGGGATGGCTGATGTTGCGGTGGCCACTCTGACTCTGTCATGTCCACCACGGGTCTCTGACCTGCCTCCCCTGCAGCTCCAGCCCCTCCTCCCCGTCGTGAGGACCTGCCTTCCGGTGCTCGGCTCATGGCGCTCTGCCGACGTGGCTGGAGCGTGAGTCTCGGGGCAGGAGGAGCCTCTGCTCAGACCCTCTCGGGGTCACTGAACCAGCAAGGGCAGCTGTGGAAAGGGAGACGACTCACCTTTGGCTTCAAATTTCCCTATGAGCTGGGCTCCCATCGCCATGGCGACATTGGACAGGAGGCAGGAGAAGAGCTTCTGGCTCAGCGTCATCCAGTTGTACCGAGGAGCGACGAAGAAGTAGGGGGTGTAGGAGAAGAAGTGGAGGAAGCCGCCGATGGCTGCTGCCATGCTGGCTGTGGGTGGAGATGGGGAAGATGGGCGTGAGCACCCCCAGGCTCCCATGGGGCACCGAGGACCCGTCTCTCGGGCGAGCAGCCCGATCCCAGCCTGATGTTGGCCAGGGATTGAAGTTCAGTGCTGGGGTGGCCCCCACTCAGTCCACGGCCTCTTCCCTCGTCAGAGTGCCTATGCTGAAGGGAACACCATGCCACCTGGGGCGGCATGTGCCTGCCCCATCCCAGGGACCCCACAGTGACCGCTCCACCCTCTCCTGCAGACCCGCCTCCAGCTGCGTTCTCCTGATGTGACCAACACTGAGTCTGGACTGCCCACCACACACCCCCCTGCCCTGCCCCATCTCGTTCACTCATCCAGCCCACAGAGACTCGCTGGACCCGCTCTGTGCCAGGCCCTGGTCCAGGCACCAGGGAGGCAAAGCCCTCCACCTGGGGAGCCTAGGACCAGCATGGACACAGCTGGTGGAACTGGGGGAGCTCAGGACCAGTGTGTGCATAGCTGGTGGACAAGAAAGCCAGCAAGGCAGGGATGCTGGGTGGGCATAGCCTGTGAGGAGCAGCAAGCCGCTGACCCGGGATGAGATGTACCCTGGGCTGGGGGGCTGTGACTGTAACCAGGTGGCCAAGAGAGGCTTGGATGGGAAGGTGACACATGGGAAAGACCTGAAAGAGGTGAGTGCTGGAGGTGTGGGGAGACAGGGGGCTTTAGTCCATGCAGTGACCTCGCAGGCTCCGGCCTTAAGACTTCCTTATGCCCTAAAGATCTGTTGAGGACATCAGGGGCTTTCCTGGTGGTCCAGTGTTTAGCAATCTGCCTGGAAACGTGGGGGACATGGGTTTGATCCCTGGCCCAGGAAGATCCCACATGCCTCGGGGTAACTAACCCTGTCCACCACAGCTACTGAGCCTGAGCTCTGGAGCCTGCGGGCCACAACAAGAGAAGCCACCACAAGGAGAAGCCTGCTCACGGCTAAAGCCCTCATGAAGCAATGAAAAAACCCAGTGCAACTGAAAACAAATAAATAAATATAATTGGTTAAGGCTGTAAATTTATTATATGTATTTTACCACAATAATAATAATTTAAAAAAAAGAAATTACAAGACACGAAGGGCAGACTGAGAGGCTCCGAGTCAGGTTTAATAGGAGGATGGGGGAATAACAGGGTTCAGTCTGACAGATGGTGAATTGAAATGAAGGTCTGAGATCCTCAGATCCAAACATCCACACAGAAAAACCTAGTCCGTCAGGACCCCTTCTTCCCAGCAATAAGGGAAGCCCCATGGCCATAAGCTAATGTCATCAAAGTGCCAAGGAGACGCTTATACTCAGCTAAAGCAGCCTTCCGAAGTGAGGGCAAAACAAAGCCCTCTAGGGACACAGAAAGTCAATGAGAATTAACCCCTTGCCAAGCTTCACTGAAAGAACCGTTCAAGGATGTACGCCAACACTTAGAAAGCTGAATGCGGAGGATGCACAGAGTAAAGAACACTCGGTCTCTGGGTCGTTTCTACTCAGAGATGCCCTCAGACCCCGGAGCCTCACTCATCCCAAGAGAAACACTGCCATCTTTTGAGCTGGGGATCCGCTAAGACAGGACAACTCACCTTTGCTGAAGAAGGTGCTGACCATGAAGCTGAAGGAGATGGAGGAGACGGCAAAGCAGGCCAGGAAGACCAGCACCAGCGAGGGGTCGCTGTGCGCGAGCACCGCCACGTCCTTCTTCACCTGCGCAGCAGGGACAGCGGTGCGGGGGACAGGGACACAGAGTCCCCAATGTCAGAGCCGCGAAGGGCAGGAGGAGGCGCCACACGGCGCTCTCTCCTGCCAGGGCGGAGTCTGGGGGTCTCCCTGGGGGTGCCACGGCTGTCTCTGCCCGCCCCCCAATCCGGATGCCTTGCTTTTCACACCAGACTTCCCTCCGGGGCCGCGCTTACCTTGACGCAGAAGAGCAGGGTCATGAAGGAGACTGCGACGAGGAGGAGGAGGAAGAAGAGGAGGAACCACGCGGTCCAGAGCAGCCAGCTGCTGAGCCCCATCATCCGCAGGTACTCCTGGGGGTGCACGGGCGCTGCTGCACTCGCTCCACACTGCCTCCCTGGGCCTCAGCGCCCCCGCCACACCATGCCTCGCCTGCCCTGGCCCATACAGCGGCCTGCGGCCACGCAGGAGCTGATTTGACTGAAACTAACTAAGATTAAAAATCCTGCTCCTCAGCCCTGCCTGCCACAGGCACCCAGTGAGCCCGCAGAGCGGGAGGACCCAGGCCCGTCTATCTGCATGGACCTCGCTGCTCTGGGGAGGGGGGACCAGGGCCGATGAAGCGTCTCTCCTGGGCCGGCAACCAAGCGAGGCTGATTTCCCAGCTTCCTACTCACAGTTTCAAATGGCCTGAAAAACGGGATGATTGGAGTGGTGGCTACCCACACACCCCACCACTTGGGCTCAGTGATCATTCAGCGTCTGGTCACACTGGGTCCATCTATGTATCTGGGGGCGTGTACACACACCGACATTTTCTCCTGAACCCTGTCCTCGTCCATAGCTGACTGCGTCAACAATGCACCATCTTCTTAAAGTTATTTAGGCGCCAAGTGAACAGGACCCACCTCGTGAGTTCCCTGAGGCTCTGTCTGCAGCAGTTTAAAAGCTCCAATAATCACAGAGTTGGCATTGCTGAGAACACTCTAAGTGCCCTTCCACTGGCACTGCAGACATTGCTAAAGGGAGTGCTATGCTGTGCTCAGTCCCTCAGTCATGTCTGACTCTTTGCAGCCCGCCAGGTTCCTCTGTCCATGGGGATTCTCCAGGCCAGAATACTGGAGTGGGTAGCCATGCCCTCCTCCAGGGGATCTTCCCGACCCAAAGATTGAACCCAGGTCTCCTGCATTGCAGGTGGATTCTTTACCATCTGAGCCACCAGGGAAGCCCAAGAACACTGGAGTGGGTAGCTTACCCTTCTCCAGGGGACCTTCCCAACCCAGGAATCGAACCAGGGTCTCCTGCATTGCAAGCAGATTCTTTACCAGCTGAGCTACCAGGGAAGTCCTGCCAGAGGGAGAACCTTACATAAATTCTGATGACTCTGGCAGAGTCAGTGCTGGGAGCTCTCAGGGGACGCTATTGGTCCAGGCATCTGCAGCTACGTCACATCAGTGAGGTACACCTCACACACCTCCCAGGCCCCCATGAGTCTGCCCAGCAGCCGGACACTCCAGCTGCCCTTGATTACCCTCACAGTCAGCTTCCTGCTCGCCACGTAGGGGAACGTTTGTCTCAACAGAAACTGGATGCAAGGCATACACATAATTCAGAATTTCAGCAACTGCATCAAAAAAGCTTAAAGGCAGGATTTCCTGCCAGTCCAGTGGCTCAGACTCTGTGCTCTCATTGCTGAGGGACTGAGTTCAATCCCTGGTCAGGAAACTAAGATCCTGCAAGCCGCATGGCAAGGCCAAAAAAATAAAAAGTTTAAAACAACAAGTAAGATTAGTTTCAATGATGTGTTTTACTTAACCTGATGTATTCAGAACACTGTCTGTTTAATGTTCAGTCTTTAGCATGAAAAGTAAAAAAGTGTTAGTCGTTCAGTCATGTTCGACTCTTTGCAACCCCATAGCCCGCCAGACTCCTCTGTCGATGGAATTCTCCAGGCAAGAATACTGGAGTGGGTAGTCATTTCCTTCTCCAGGGGACCTTCCCAACCCAGGAATCGAACCCAGGTCTCCCGCATTGCAGGCAGATTCTTTATTGTCTGAGCCCTCAGCTTAAGTCTTCAGTATCCAGCATATGAACTACGGTGCTCTTTTATCAGGGTGGTAAAAACCTGGGCGGACCAGGCCTGATTTCAGAGAAGCCCAAGATGGGCTGAACCTTGTGGGCATCAATCAGCCCCACGCCCAGCTGCCCCGGTGACCTCAGTGGCCAGCAGCTGCCCTGGCCGGACAGCAGGACTCAGGACAGGGCTGCCTGCGGCCGCACAGAGCCTAAACCCAAGGTCCCTCCAAGCAGACACAGAAGGGTTACCTTCAGCTTCTTCTCCTTCTCCTGCACAATGGCCCGGATGATGCTGAGGGAGGTGTAGGTGAAACTCAGCATGAGCAGCAGTGGAAGCTGGTACTGGATGGCGACGAGGAAAGGGTCAGAGATGAAAGGCGGGTAAGGGAACCGTTTGGCGATCACCGTGAGTTTCTCCAACAGCTGGTGCGCAGAGGCGTTGGCGTGGTAATGCATGATGGCCCTGTCCACTGCATGCTGCACAGCCAGGAAGCCCTCGCGGATGTAACCTGCGTGCGGGGGCGGAGGGCATTCTGGCTCATGGGGCGACCCGCGTCGGGGATGTCATATCCCAGTGCGGGCGCTCTGAGTACTGCGGGCACCAAGCTGGTGACGGGCTGAGGGCTTCGCAGGGGCTGCTCACTTCTCTCTGGCTCTTGAGCCCTCCCTTGACCTTCCAAGCCTGCCAGGCAGCATCTCTCTGACCGGCCTCTGTGTCATCACATCTTTCTCTGTCTCTCTTCTGCCTCCTTGCCTGCTTTTAAAGACCTACTGAGATAATCAACAATAGTCTTGCTTCCTTGAGACCAGCTGATCAGCAACGTTCATTCCCATCTCACAGGGAGGCAGGATCCACAGACTAGAGGCCAGCACTACACCACCTCTGTGTGCTCCATGATCCCTCTCTGCTGGCCCTGTTTGACTCCTCACAGGCATCCGTGATAAAACTTTCACAGTGAAAAAGAGAAGGAGGATACATACTCCAGTCCAGAGCAAGGCCTGCTAGGGGCTGAGCCTATGGAAGTGTGGGCACAGCCTCAGGAGAGAAGGGCGGCCTGGGTCCCTGAGGTCTGAGCCCCAGGGAACATGGGGTGCAGGCCTGGGTGGCGTGGGCACCCTTGTCCCCAAAATAGTGAGTGATGCTTAGAACACCTAATGTCCGACACTGAACTGTTGGCTGCCTGGGCTCCAGCCTCTAGAAAACAGAAAAGCAATTCTATGCCCACCCTCGGCACAAGGCCATCACGTCTGCCATCTCCCTTAAGAGTAAGCAGTTTCATGGCTGTGATAACAGCAGGCGTCCAGTGAACGGTACCCCTTGCTGTGCGGGTGGTGGTTCAGTTCTTGTCTTCACAGAGACCCTGCAGACTAGCCAACACCGTCCTCATGGGACACACAGGGCCACTGGGGCCCAGGTGTGGAGCCTCCGCACAGCAGGAGGGGCTGCAGCCAAGACGGACTCTGAGCTCTTGGCTTGAAAGCCAGCGTCTGTCTGGCTGCACACCACCTTCTTCAGGAAACACCCTGCCTGCCTCCTGCTCACATGTGGTTCCCCACGAGGCCACGCACGCTGCCATGGGGTCTTCACCACTGCAACCTCTGTGGTTGCTCAAGCCGATGAGTAGCTACCCTCTGTGATCAATCACGGCCCCACAGCTGAAATTTTAATGATCGTAAATACTGCTGTGGGAAATATCTTTGTGTATCTGGATTTTCTCCCTCTTTCAGGATATTCCAGGGCTGTGTCTTTATCAGGGATCAGGGTTCCAAGCTGTGGACACTTGGGGGTGGGCTTGGGAACAACCCTGGCCTAATTCACGATGCGGAGGGGTGGAGCTGCTGTGTGCCAGGTTCACATTCTTTCCACACCTCTCAGGGTCTTTGTCGGTTTTTTTAAGCTGATTTGGACTAAGGAGTTCTTTATGACACAGGAAGCATTCACCCTTCATCATCTGCTGCAATGTTTTCCCAGTTTCTTATTGTAAAATCATTGTTCTATCTTTTCCTTTTATTTTTTTTTTTAAAGCAAATTTAAAGTTTGTACACAGTGAAATCTGCCAGGCTTTTCCTTGGGGAACTGTTTCCTCTATTGCTTCCAAGCTTAGGAAGTTGTCCCCACCAACAGGAGGGACGACAGCCCTGCCCTGGGTCACTGGAGCCAGTGTTTCCTGCTGCTGGCCGTAGGCAGTGGGTGTGGCAGCTGACGAGGTTTCTCCTTCCAGTCGGGGACCTGCCCAGGGCTCCACTGTGGGGTGTTACACACTTCACCCTGCCTTGCTTGTCCCAGCTCCGCTTTCAGATTTAAACCTTTCCCTGGAACTTTGGCCTGGTGACAGGGCCCTGGCCTCTGAAATGCATCTCCAGAGGCTGGCCACCTCCTGCAGTCCCAGGCTGTGTTTAGGGACATTCCTGGGTCTTTTCATCAGACTCTCTAACAAGTTCCGCCTCTTGCAGACCTAGTAATTCTGCATTCTTTGCAACACCCAGGATACTGCCTGGAGGTCTTGGCCTGAGGGCAAAGCCTAGTCCTGGAGCCCGGAAACTCAATTTTAAGATGGGACCACGATCAGAGGGGACAAACAAGCCAACTACACGCCAGAGTTACACTGGACAGACCAATGCACGCCGCGATGGGGCAACAAGCCGAGATCTGACTTCTGCAAACACTCCACTGGCTCAATGAAATCATGAACAATTACACAAGAACAACAGAGCTTACAAAGCCTATAAAACCATACACAGAGAAGGGCAAGAGAAGGGAAATGCTAAAGACCCTGTGCAAATTGAAGCTCTTTAAAACCCAAAACATGAAAGCCCATGTCTACTGGAAACAGACAGCCTTAGGTGTTTTTAAAGATTATTATGGTCTCTCAGAATCCACGCTTACTGGATGTCTTCCTTCTACTGCGTGCATGCTAAGTCACTTCAGTTGTATCCTACTCTTTGCGACCCCATGGACTGTAGCCTGCCAGGCTCCTCTGTCCATGGGATTCTCCAGGCAAGAATACTGGAGTGGGTTTCCGTGCCCTCCTCCAGGGGATCTTCCTGACCCAGGGATGGAACCCATGTCTCTTATGTTACTTGCATTGGCAGGCAGGTTCTTTACCACTAGCGCCACTTGGGAAGCTCCCATTCTTCTGCAAAGAAGATCTAATATTCATAAAACATCTTCCTCTAGGGCTTTCCTGGTGGCTCAGTGGTAAAGGATCCACCTGCCAATGCAGGAGACACAGGTTCGATCCCTGCTCCGGGAAGATCCTACATGCCACGGAGCTACTAAGCCTGGGCACCACAACCACTGAGCCTGTGCTCTAGAGCCCAGAAGACACAACTACTGAAGCCTGTGAGCCTGGAGCCTGTGCTCTGCAGTAAGAGAAGCCACCGCAATGAGGAGCCTGGCCACCACGAGGAATAGCAGCCCCTGATCGCCGCAGCCAGAGGAAGGACCATGCGGCAACGAAGACCCAGCACAGCAGTAAGCAAATAAAACATAAAACGATTTAAAAAGCCTTCCTCCAAAGAAATGCAGAATGGGTTCCCCCACGTGACTATCGCCAGCCAGCACCCGGGGAGGGAAGGAGGCCCCTTGAAAGTGCTCCTCACCAGGTTCTCCACCATCAGGGGACGTCGGCTCCCTGGGTCCTGGGTTTGGGAAGAGTGGAAAAAGGGAAGTGGTGTGCCATCCCTCTGTCTCTTTCAGGAAAAAGGAGCCTGTCTGAGTCCACATGTAGTTTCTTCGCGTGTAACTGAAGCGTAAGTGGTATTTTACCTGCAGAAGTAAACAGAAAACTAAATGCGATGAGGGGTCTGGCCAGAGGATCAAACGTCCACGCCCAGTGGCGGGGGACTGGAGGACCCTCGTTCCTGTGACCTCAGCACTCCCCCCTCAAGGTCTGGGTCTCAGGAGGTGGGAGGGAGTGGTCCTGCTGGGGCACATGGTGCCTGGGGAACCTCTGCACCACCCATTACACTCTGCTCTGCCTCACAGAGGGGAACTCCATCTGTGATGCATCACTGCTGACCAGCAGGCCTCCAGTGTAAGGCTGGGGACCCGACGGCTTCCCAGCCTTAATGTCAGTGGGGGAACCAGAAAACCTTTCTTTTCGTTTGTTTAAATGTGTGACTGAAGTTCTAATGCCATGTGGCACCAAGTTCCAAGTATCTGTGGCTTTCCTACTTGTTCTATTTGATTCTGTCCAGGGAGATCAGTAATGTCTTTTATAGAACAACGGGACAGAGGGGCCACAGCGACAGTCTACAGCCCCTTTCCTCAGGCAGGTGAGGCTTCTAAAACTTCTGGATCCAAGGGACAGTTACATTTGTTCCCAGGCAGGCAGATCGTCTGTGGGTGGGGAGGGGGCAGTGACCACCAGTGGCCTGGCTCCTGGAGAAGCAGCTGGGCTCCTTGGGGCTAGGGTCCTCACCGCCAGCGGCAGAGGGTCCCGGCTGTGGTTGAAGGCGTGCTCGAACACCAGGGCGGCCAGCACATTGGCGGAGCGGTTGTCGTATCTGATGTAGTCCTCAAAGTCCTTCTCAGAGGTGAAGCCACGAGCTATGGGGAGAAGGGGCGTCTGCAGTTGCCCAATTGCCCGCTCTGCTTGGAAAAGCTGCACCTTCCGATCAAGAACTAAAACTCCCAAGTTTCTCTAGCGCTTTGTAAACCTCTCCTAAGACTCGAGGAGGCTTTTGTTTCTGGCAGACAGGCTGCGGAGAAGACCGGTAAAATCTCGCCATCCAAGCAGGCCCTGGGCTTCTGGAAGGTGAGAACCGGAGCTGGGCCGGCAGCAGCGCTGAGTGCTCACCGGCCCCTCGCTGGGGGCGGCCACCCTGCCCTGGGCTCTGCAGCCTGCATCCACCTCTCTTATAACCATAACGGTGGGCTTTAAAAACCCAAGGGGGTGTGAAAGTAATAGTCTGCTGAGGGATCTCTTTCATCCAGACCCCGTTTCACATGAAGGGTTTGACTCTTAAAAGCAGAAACCTTCCCCTAAGTTTTGGCTGCACTGGACTGCACAGATCAAGGGAGGGCAGTGCCCAAACCAGGAGCAAGAGAAAAGAGGAGATATTCTCTGTTCTGAGAGCACAGACCTCGCGAGGGCTGCTGTGCACTTCCTGGGGATATCTCTTAGAGGGCTTTCTGCTGACCTTTGTCAGAGCCGCCCTTGCAAAACCACATCCCAGGAGAGGTCCCTGGCACTGGGTACTGGAAACATGCCTCACCCTCATGATAAAGAACTTCGCTGGGTATGTGGGGATGCCATCCCCACTCGAACAGCTGGGGGCTGCAAATCATCACGCATGCTCCTTCGCATGACCCTCAAGACCCTGGTTCCTGCAACACTGGGACTCCACATGGCTGAGGGATTCGTGCAGTGTGGCCACGATGCAGGCGGCTGGGTCCACCTGGCCACTGCCCGGCTCCTGCACCACCAGCCCTGCCCTAAGGCCCGAGCATCGCAGAGCTGCGGACCCCTGCCCCCCGCCCCCGGACACCGCACCTCGCAGGTTGATCACCAGCGCTCTCTGCACATCCTCCACCACCGTGCGCACGGCCTCACTTTGGGATGGGATGTAGGCCAGCTCCCAGGTGGCCCCCGGGGGCGGGAAGCTGAAGAAGAGGGGCAGCTCTTGGATGGACTGGCTGGGGTAGAGGGTGGCATTGGGGACGTTCTCTGACTGGATCTTCAGGCGGAGCCAGATCAGGATCCCAGAGAAGAGCAGGGGCAGAAAGAGCTCCAAGAGGGTCACCAGCACCTTCCGCTTCTGGGGAGAGACGGGGCCGCAGGGTGAAGGGGTACCAGAGCCCCTCCCACCAATGCCCCTCCACCAGGCCCCCCAACCCCCATGGCACCCACAGAGCTGGGCCCACCTGCAGAGTATAGTTCTTCCAGAGCAGCAGCGCCAGCTGCCTGAGCATCGCCATCCTTGCTGGAAGGGCCGCTGGTCATGGACCAAAGACAGGGTTAGGGTGTCGGTGAGGCGAGAACGGTGTCAGCGGAAGGTGGGAGTTGGGGGACAGTCGGTCCTGAGACATAGGCCCTCAGCACCTGTTTGTGCCCCAGCCTGACTCAGACCAGCTCCTGGAGGAGGCTGTGCCAGGTCTGCTCTGTCCTACTCTGTGAGTTCCAGGAACACACACTTCGTTTCTTCTGGAACCAGATGCACCGTGACCACCAGAGTGACGATTGTGATGAACGCTATTCACACGTTCTCTGCAGTTCATATAAACGTGCTGTTTCTTTCTTTCTTTTTTTAATTTATGCGGATCTGCTGGGTCTCAGTTGTGGCATGCAGGATCTAGTTTCCTGACCAGGGATCGAACCTGGGCCCCCTGCGCTGGGAACGCAGAGTCTTAGCCACTGGCCCACCAGGGAAGACCCTGAATGTGCAGTTTCTTGGCAGAAACTCAGGCCGATGCAATTCTGGCCCTGACACTTTACTCTCCACCATCCTAGGACAGTAAAAGCAAAGTCAGCTCAGAGTCCTGGCTGTGGGCAGATGTCTGAGAGCTGGAGAGGGCTGTGCGGGGAGCAGTGAGGGCCCTGACCCGGGAGCAGACAAGGAAGGCCGACACACAGGTGGCTGGAGGGTGCACGCTCTCCCGCCTGGA
The DNA here is from genome assembly GCA_007570785.1 of Antilocapra americana. Classification (NCBI taxonomy): domain Eukaryota; kingdom Metazoa; phylum Chordata; class Mammalia; order Artiodactyla; family Antilocapridae; genus Antilocapra; species Antilocapra americana. Next base: position 15,626,516 of record ML664186.1, on the reverse strand, counting down.
GCCCTAAGGACCTGTTTTTCCTGCTTTTACTGTGAGCTGTGGCCTATGGGCCTCCACCTGACAACACTGATCACTTTCCTCTAAAGAGAATCTAAGTCACTTGTGAAAGTTGATATTCTTTTAACTGGAGGGTAACTGCCTTACAATGTCGTGGTGTTTTCTGTCGAACAACCCCGTCAACAGGCTGTAAGCATACCTATGTCCCCTCCCTCTCGAACCTCCTCCCACCCCAACCCCATCCCACCCTGAATGTTCTAATTTAAATCCAGCACACGGAGCTGGGAGAATCTGATGCGAGATGGATCACCAAGCACAGTGACAGCAGAAACAAGAACAGAGGCTTATCAAGCTCTCCCTGGATAGAGGGAAATCCACCTTCTGAGGCTGCAGTGTGAGAAGCAGAGACATGGAGCTACACTAACCTCCAGAGAAGGAGGGGGTCAGAGGAGCTCAGGAAGGCTCCCAGATGCCCGCAGCTAGAAGCACGTGGTTCCAGAAGCCGCAGGCATGAAGGCCGAGGCTGGATCTAAGGTGGGCGGTAAGGGCAGAAGAGGGGAACCCAAGACTCCTGGTCACTGTCCACGCCAAGGACGCAGCTGGAGTGGAGAGGGGCCCTTCACAGCTCCTGGTCCTGCCTGTGGGGAGAAGCGCTCGTGACTCACAGGAAGAATCTTGAGTGTGACCAGCCGGCTCCGCACTCAAATGGACCCAATAGCATCCATCAGGTGGGTCAGGACGCAAGGGGGACTCGAACAAATGGCTGGAAAATCCTTCACTGTTAACCCGCTCCAACACTTCAGCCCAGAGAACCCACCTCCAGACCCAGTGCTCACAGACGGAGAGCTCGTTTGTTTTCTGAAACAGCCAGCTTTACTTCTGTCTCCAGTTAGTTGAAAATCATTTTCAGGAAAGCTCATTTTTAAACGCTTGCTTTAAAAAAAAAATGTGGCCGTCCGTATCTATCTAACGGTAGTTCCTCAAAATGTATGCTTTAAAGGGCATCCAATAAATATTAATAGAAAACACAACTGCGAGAAGTTATTTAAAAAATTAACTTAAAATATGGCTTTTCATTAACCGCACAGTTACAATGTGAAGCGATTAAAGCTAAAATGGTATGAAGTGCTATTAAGCAGCAACTTAGTAAGTCATCCGAATTCTTTTAGAATTAACAAGCTGGAAAACCTGTCTTTAAAGAAGTCGTAGACCATCGATAAGAGTAGTCGTGTAGCGTTACCCACCAAGGCCTGTGGTCTGCGAGCAATTCTGAGAACCGGTTCAGGCTAAGATGGGGAAGGGGTGCCTCCGGGGGGGCTGGGCATCCACACGGCTGGCTGACAGGCACCTGGTGTGGCCAAGTCTTTGACCAAGAGGGGAGGGTGAAAAGGTCACAGTTCAAAGACGTCTTCTGGACAGAGGAGTCCACGACCTCCTTTTCTGGAAAGATCAGGCCAAGAAAAGACACGTCTCCAGGTTTAATCCCACCTCTCCAGGCACAGGGGGGCTGGGAAGGCAGAAAGACAGCCCGTCCAGCTTCCCATGAGGGCAACCCCGGACAGCGGCACGGGGAACTGACCTGAGTCCCGGCGGCAGCTCCGGGCCGAGGCCGTCCTCTGGGGCTACAGGCGGCCGGGCCAGGAGGAAGTGGCCCCGCACGAGCGGCTCTGGGGTGGGGCTGGCAGGCCTCTGGAGTGCAGGGGGCTGGCCTTGGAGCTCGGTAGCACGGACGCCTCATGGGACCTCGGGAGGGGCCCAGGGCTCACTGGCATGACGCTCTGGCACCTTTGGGCAAATGGGGGGCACCAGGGCATAATTTAAAAAATAATGGTAAAACACCTCTCACTGAGTTAGAAAATCAAACTGCAAAAGAGGGATCGCAAGCAGGTTGACTTCAGCAGAACCAAATACTATCAAAGAAACACGGATTCCCGGAGACTGAGAACACGGGGGAGGCACTGTGTTCTCTCTCCTAGTACCACAAACCATGAGAGACTTTCCTTTCCTATTACTTTATATTTCAGAACTTCCTAACCCAGCCCTGGCTCTGGTACCCTCCTCCTTTCTCAGATGAGGAGGAAGCAACTGTCCCAGGATCACATAGCAAGGATCCCACTCTCCCGGTCTGTTTTTACCACGGAACCCCTACAGTTCTGTGTACCCTAAAAGCAGCAAGCACCACTATAAAATCTGTACATATTTCTCTCCCAGAGCCTAACACTAGAAATCAAAAAGAAAGCCTATCTCTGGAGCCTCACTACCATAACAGACATCATATGTATTTCTTTTTTTAATTAATATATTTGGCTGTACCAGGTCTTAGTTGCAGCACACGGGATCTTTTTTGGTTTCAGCCGTGGGATCTAGCTCCCTGACCAGGTACTGAACCCGGTCCCCCCGCGTTAGGGGCGCAGAGTCCTAGCCACTGGACCACTAGGGGAGTCCCATCACATGTATTTCTGTCTCCCCACATGGCTCTGCATTGGCCTGGCTCTATCTGAAGTCTCCTTGAATGCCATCCCAGTGGTCTGTTCTGTCTGAGTGCAAAAGGAATTTAAAAGAGGAGATTCCCAGAATTACAAAATCTGGGAAGCTTTCTGGTTACGAAAGCAAATGTACACGAGGAAAGGAAGTTCAAGTTCCTCAAAACACTTGAGGCCTTGGCACTCAGAGTCTCCCAGAAGTGGTGGTGGTGGGGAGCGGTGGGGGGGCGGCACATTGGGATCCAGAACCAGCCCAGGTGGGTCCACTCCAGGCTCTGCTCGCAGAGCCCCTCAAGAGTGTCTGAGGACTTCTCACTGGGCTCATGTCACACCTCCCGGGACGGAGCCAGCAAAGGAAGGGAAAGCGCTTTCTACCGCGGAAAGGCTTGTTTGCTTGCTGTTAAAATATTACACATTACACAAATCATTGACTATGTCCGTGTTTGCTTTTCAGGTGAGCGACTGAGCCGGTTCAGAGTGAGTGCACCTGTGGGCTACTCACTCCCGAGTGTGCTCTGGAGGGTGCACCAGGCGCCTCTGAAAACCGTGCTCCCAGCGTGGGAGCACCATATCCGGGGCTCGCCAGCACATGCTGAGTCCCGACACCTCCCTTCCTGATTTGGGGACTTTTTCACTATGGCCTTGAATATGTCCTCCAGTTTCTATGCACCCAAGCAAAAGACGCTTTTATTTCTGCATACACAGAATAGAATGGTGGGAAGTAGTCTTGCCTGGGAAATCCCATGGATGGAGGAGCCTGGCAGGCTACAGTCCATGGAATCATGAGGAGTTGGACACAACTTAGCCACTAAACAACAACAACAAAACACTTCTGGAAAAGGTCACTGCCAAGCAGGCCTCAAGGCCAGTAAGAAGTGGACAGGCCTCTGGGGCCAGGCACACAGCATTCCATCACACGTTCCAATATGTCCCACGCCTGGCAACTTTCCTTCCACGGAAGCCAAGTCTGCACAGGCGTGGAGGGAGGCATGGCTGGGTGGGAGGGGTCTCAGCAAGGCCAAGGTGTGAGAGTCTCCGGTAATGGAGAGCAGACAATCACGGCTCTGCCCTCTTGACCACAGGCACAGAGCAGAGAGAAATGGCCTTGTTGGTGATGTTGGCTGGGTCTTGGCACTTTTCCTGAGGACCAAGGTGGGCAAGGACCCATCTCAGCTGGGAAAGCATTTCCTGATGGACACAGGGAGCCCACCACAGTCAGCAGTTTTAAGCCTATGTGTGTACCCACTAAAGAAGGCACGAGAGTACTTAATTGTGTGCTGGCAGAGCCTGTGGCCTTGCAGGATATACAAAGCAAAAAAGCATTTATTCATCCAGTAAACATTTGCCAAGTGCTTATGTGTGGTGAGCACTTACATCAGGTACTAAGGATTCGGAAATGAAATTCAGTGTTCTTAATCCAAGGCGTTCACAGTCTGCAAATGCTCTCATGGACTGTAATCACTACATACTGAGTTGCTTCAGACTGTGTTCTGAAAAGTTGTGTTCAACTCTTGCGGCCCCATGGACTATATATAGCCTGCCAGGTTCCTCTGTCCATGGAATTTTCCAGGCAAGAATATTGAAATGGATTGCCATGCCCTCCTCCAGGGGATCTTCCCAACCCAGGGATAGAACCCACGTCTCTTTCGTCTCCTGCATTGGCAGGCAGGTTCTTTACCACTAGCGCTACCTGTGATCACTACAGCTGAAGTCAAATGAAGCCTCATGAGATTCTGGAGGAGCTCCAGATTCTGTGTGTGAGTGTGTGTGTGTGTGTGTGTGTGTGTGTCTGTGGCTCTGGGAAGGCTCGCAGGAGGTTACCCAGGAGACCAGTTTCCTTGGGGTGGGGAGGGCATTATAGAATTCTGGAGAAATTAGAGTGTGTGTGGGGAACAGAAAGTAACTGAGTGGTGGGGGAGGAGTGGCAGGGACTGATCCAGGAAGGGGAGTCAACCAAGGCCTTGGGACGCTCTGCCAAGAAGGGCATTGGGGTAGAACCTGGGTGAGGGTGGGAAGCGGGTAGAGGGGTATCCAGAAGTGCTATAATTCTGCTCGAGGGTGTTCTGTTTTGCTTAATCTTTTACCCAGTACATGATCTGTTAAACTGAAAATAACTGATTCAGTGGATTCTGCAGGTGAAGGTCCCAATACCAACAAGCAACATAAAAAAATCAGGCTAAAAACAGTAGGCATATGTATAGAGGATGCCACCAGTGAACCCCACTGTTGGTCTTCAAGCGCGATGGGAAAGACAATCTGGAGTAAAGGAATGGCAAGAAATTCTACTTTAGAAATGAGGAAAAATTTGGTTTTACTAATATTTAGTACATGGATGCACCCTGGCACTGTTGCTGGTCTGTGTGTCAGCGGCTGTGGCTCCCTGACGGAAGAGGGGCTCCATCACCACTCTGTGACACGTGGGTGATAATGGGCCCTCGCCCGACTTGACGTCTCTCAAGTGTGTTGGAGTTTACACACTTTGGGATATCGCGGCGTTAAGCAGACACTTAAAAGAGCCAAAGCTTTACGATACTTCGCAGTGATTTGGTGAGTGTCTATGGTGAGCACTTAGAACTTAAGAAGGAAATATACGTTTCCTTTCATGAGTAGTTTCAAACCTGGAGATCCCCCTCTTTTCTCTGGTGACAAATGAGCGCAGCACACTGTCAGTTAGCTTACTGGTTTTAAGCCAATGTGCTCAAATCTCTCCCTTCAAGGGAAAGGTGAAAATGCGTGAGTTACAGCTTTTCAAAATAACCTGTGCCGAGAACAGAGGAGCACAGATGTCTGGGGATGTTCACACCAGCGCGTGACAGTATCGCCACAGACGCGGCAAGAGCACCATCTCCATGAACACTTGCACCTGAACAGCAAAAGCTTTGGGGACCAGAACATCTGCCTGACGCCTGAGAGCCCCTGGGCACTCACCAGCCCAGATTCACCAAGAGCTTTTGGCACAATCAGCGGGTGGGACTACAGAGTAAGTAACGGGCCCATAGCACAGTCTGCGTGCCTTCCTGAAGTTCACTGCGGACCGCTAGAAAACCAGGAATTGACATACAGAGAACTCAGAACCAGGCTTTCAGATGCTGGGCTCAGGCCTCAGCAAGAGTTCATAAATGGTACTTGGTCACCTGGCTCTCTTTTCAGAACGGCACACATTTGTACAATAGACTTTGCACTATTGAAAAAATTAGTCACGCTCACTTTGCCTCTCAATCATTTAATAGGTCTGTATTTGTACATGCTTCTATGTCCATGATATTCAGGACAGTAGCATATGGCTGTCTTTAAAAATTTTATTTATTTACCTATCCTTTGGCTCTGCCACGGCACAGCATGTGGGGTCTCAGTTCCTTGACAAGGGATCAAACTCATGACCCTATGGAGTCTTAACCACTGGATCACCGGGGAAGTGCCCACATGGCCATCTTTTCTAATAAACAAATTAAACACAGGGCGTGCCTGCTCCAGTTCTTTTACATATAGCAGGGCCTCAGAAAAGAGCTTCTGGACAACTTTTTTACACAAGTGGCCCATCTGTGGATAAGGCGGGAACAAATCTACAAGACACGGTCATGGCCCCTGTAAGGCCAGGTTCAAGGCCATGCTTCAAGGGCATGGTCATCTGGAGGCTCGGATGGAGACCTACTTGGTGAGTCTCACACTCAGTGCTGTGATCTGTAGTGCCATGAGCAGAACCACATGGCTCTAAGTCTGCACTGAAGCTCCCAGCAACAGGTGATGGGGTATATTTTTGAGCCAAAGGTGTGGCCCAGAGGAGGCTACAAGGAGAGAGTTTCACAAAGTCTGTGCCATCGCCTACTCTCTTAACCCTGGCTGCAGCCTCGGTCCGGTTCACCGTCCCACTAGCCTTCTGCCTCTCAAGGCGTAGGAAATAAGGTAACCAGGCAATTGAGCATCCCCAGAGAGAGGTAACCATGGATCTTCTGTAACAAGCAAGGCAGCAAGCTCATTAGCTCCTGCAATGGTGCCTCTCTGCCCGTCGACTCCAAATCTCTCCAAATGTGGCAGACGACTCAGCGAGGCAGGGGTCAGGCACTGCCCAAGTCTCCCCGGACAGGGACGGACATCGCCTAACACTTTCCTGGGGGTAGGGCATAAGCCTTCTGTGATTTTTGTCAGCTTGGAGTATCTTCCACTATTCCAGCCTCTGCCTTCTGAAATCCTTCCTATTATTTCCCAGTCTAGTCCTCGCCCCTCTGTGCAGCCACCACTGACAACCCTGACTGGTTTGGGGGTTCATCTTGGCTTCATGATGGAATTTTCTGGGGTGCTTTAACATAGAAACTGATGCTTGAGGCCCACCCCTGGAGACTGGGCTGTGGTTTGGGCCTGGGACACTTTCCCTAGCGATTCTAACCTGCAGCCAGGGTTGAGACCTTCTGTTCTTGTCAAAAGCCATCCCTCCACCTCTGCACACTTGCAGCAGCTTTTCTGGATGTTCTGTGTGGCACAGGACCTCATTCTGTCTGAGGTCAGTTACTTGGGAATAACTCATTTCTTTAGCTCTATCCCAAGGTCCCTAGTCATGCACAGAGTCTTGCCCATCACTCTCACCAGAGTTCTAGACTGCTCTGCTCCCCCCACACCTCCAAAAGCCTCAAGAGCAGAGGAGTCTACTGTTGTTTCAGGGAGCAGGGCTGGAGAAGAAACTGCCAACTAGGGAGTCTTACCTGGGCCTTCCCAGTTGAGATTAAGTCAAAACAGGTTCCCATGAGACTGCCTGGCATATACACTGTGGAAAGCTAGTGACTTAAAAAAAAAAATAAAACGTGAACTCCCTCTCTTGTTCCAAAATGCTGTTTCATCAGAATGATGATCGATAACCTTAGAGAAGGGATGATGTCATCCTGTTTGTTGAACGTAGTAAGCAACAGTTCAATTAAAAAAAAACAACACCCTGAGAAGTTAAAAAGGGTGGAGGGGATTCCCATGGCATCAGTTTTTACCTGTTTTCCCTTTCTTTTACTTTTCCAGTGACCTTAACTTTCTAAAGGAAAACATCCTTAATCTTAAAAAAGCAGCATCAAAGTGTGTTGAATCAAATGATGCATTTGCTCAGGAGAAAAAGAGCCTAACTCTTCCACCTGCATCTCGCCTGCCTGGGTCCCCACACTGCTCCAGGGTCTCATCCACTCCTTCAACAAGCATTCCTAGAGTGCCTGACATGCGCCAAAGTGCTGGCTATGTGCTAGGAACACAAGCCCCAACAAGAGCCATTCTGTGCCTTCAGGGAGCTCATAGCTCAGGAGGCAGAGGGGCAAGCAAACAGAAATAACCCTAGCAGGTAACTGCCTTTAATCATGCAAAGACCCAGGAAGTGGGGAGGGGCATTCATTGGAGGGACAAATATGCACCAGGCGTGCATCCTAAGCCTTCTTTTAGGAGACAGCCCCTGCCCTCATGATGCTTACAGTCTACTTCAGGAAAGAGAGGATACCTAGGTAAACACAAATTCATACCAAATACAGACTGACCATGGGCACCGAGGCTGTTGCAGGCCCTTCGCATAGACCAGGAGATCCTCTTCCTTTGGTTACCCACACAACTCCCACCACTAACAGTGGACCACTGGACCCCCACCCTGAGGCTCATGAGAAGTAGGGTTTGAGAGCAGGGTGGTGCATTCCCACCCACACTGGGAATCTCTGCACCGAGAGATGAGCCAGCAGCATCCTTGGCGGCCCTGCCTCGGCTCCCTGGCCAGGGATGCTGCATGGCTTTAGCAGCAAGTGTTCAAACTGCCTGCCGGGTGAAGGCCAGCGGCTCTTAAGGTAGGAAATGTCTGTCCACCCTCCTTGGCTCGGCACAATGGATTCCGCAGAGGTTCTAGTTCCGGGAAGGTTAAGTTTCTCTAAGGGGAGCGGCTTTGGGCAGCTGCCTGCGGGGGATGGGGACACGCCCAGAGCTCTCGCCTAGGGGCACCCTGAGTCAGGGCGGCCTGGCATTGCGGGGAGACGCACCTGCTGGGCCGGCGCCAGGGGCAGGCGGCAGGGCGGGGGCGCGGCGGGCTCTTGGCAGCGGTCGGGTGCCCGGCCCGGGAGGGGGATGGCCGGCGGGGCGGAGGGCGTCCCGGGCGGGGAAGTGGCCCCCAAGCCAAGAGCCCTGCGAGCCAGCGCGCGCGAGCTGCGGGTCCTGGCTGCACTCACCGACCCTCAGCGCCCTGGCGACGGCGGCCGGCGCTGCCCTCTCGCGGGGTCCCCGCCCTTGGCTTCCGGCTCCGCTCTTGCTTCGCGGCGGCAATCGCTGCTGACAGCTGCTGGGCAGCCGCGGCGGGGAGGGGGCGCCTGCGACCAGCGTCGGGCTGAGGACCTGGCCACTCCGGGTCCTGCAGGGGGCGCGCCGGCCGGCTCGCGCATGCGCAGCGGGCCTCCCCCTGCGGGTGTCGGACCCGCCCCGGGGAAGCCCCGCCCCGCCCCGCCCCGGCCCGCCCCGGCCCGGCTGGGTTCGCGCCTGCGCAGTGCTCCGCGCGTCCGAGACGCGGTCGGCTGGGGGCGCGCGGCACGGCCGGCAGGGGGCGCGCGACGCAGGAGCTTTGGGTGCGGGCTCCGCCCGTGAGGAGAAGCGCGCGGTCCACGTGCATTTCCAGGCAGCTGAAGTAGTCGTTGCCGGACTTCTGGCTTTCCTGGCCATGTCCCACTTCTCCTCCAGCACGATCTTCCGTTGAGTTCTAGGCCTCTTCTCCCGACGGTAGAAGAGTGCTTGCCACCATGGGCCTGGCGCGGACACGGCTAGGCAGACGAGGCCCTGGGGAAGATGGAGGGTGTGGAAATCTCTAGAAAACGGCCGTGGGGTGGGCAGGACGGCCCAGACTCCCCGGGTGTGGCGTCAGCGCCCGGACGCAGTTCAGAGGGTAGCGAGACCTAGAGGGTCCACCTCAGGCGGGAGGGTCGTCAGAGCCAGGGTCACCTGGGGACGGTCACAGGCCAGGTTGGAGCCCCTGAAGCCGAGCGAGTCGTGAGGCCGGGTTAGGGGTCACCTTGGGCGGGAGGGTCCCGAGGCCCGGCCGGGGTCACTGGGGGCGGAGGGGCTCGAGGAGGGGACGGCGCGGGGCCAACAGTCGCTGGGGGCTGGCCACTCGGCTCCTGACTGCCCGGGTCGTGAACGCGGCCAGCGGCCCGTCGATTCTGAGGAGCCTCCCGCGGCCTGACGTCCGCTGGCCACCGCTGTCTGGCTGCCCTTGGCTGGGCTCGGGCGGCTCCTGGCGGAGGTCGCTGGGCCGGACGCCACCTGCTGACCAGCCGGGCTCCTGCCCGCTCCGAGTGCGCCCCTGGGATGAGGACACGGCCGACAGAACCGTAAAGTAATGACCCGTGGCAGGAGCTTACTTCTGCCCCCAGACTCCTTACGGATTAGCGATGGAGCATTGCAGAGCCCCCGCGTGTTTACTTCAGAATTTATTTCCCTCTCTTAAGTGGTGTTATTGTTTGCTGTTCTTCCGCCTCTCCTCATAAGGTGAACTCCACGAGGGACGTTGTTTAGTTGACAGCGACATCCTAGGGTCTTGGCACAGAGGAGGCATTTGATAAATATTTATTGAATGAAAAAGCCACAAAGACCTGGCTTCAGATCTTACCCGGATCCCCTAACTAGTGCAGGGCTGGCACTTAAACTTCGCGAACCTCAATTTCCTATTCCTGAAGTTAAAATGATAATACCAAACTCAAAGGTATTTAGTATTTCAAAATGAAATGGGAAAAACCCATAAGTCCTGATTGCAATGCCCTGGCACCTACAAGTAGAATATATCCAGAGAGTTAATCTAAACTTGGTCTCTGTAATGAGGATTCAGAAAAAAAAATTGAAGGCAATTACTGAATAAGTGGATTATTAAGGTCACAAACATCTTAAAAGTTGTCTCTCCCATCATTCCTGCGCCCCTTTCCTCACAACGAAAGTATTTGGAAAAACTCTGTGAACTTGGATGACTGGTCCTTCTCTTCACCCTGCTTCTGTTCCTTAATCTTTTTTTATTTCAAGAACCAATCCTTCCCATTTCTAACTTAAGTTGGTTACACCATGAGTTTTTTCAAACCCTTTCTAAACCTGATCACAGTTCTGCATAACCAAGTCCAGAAACAGAACTGGCTGACTCAGAATTTCCCTTTTATGGGTGGGGGCTACTAGAAGGATGATCTTGCAGATCAAGGCAGACAACTGCAAAGCGTTCTATATCTTTATTCTTAATCATGTTAGGGTGCCTGCTATTGTAATTATTAATTTTCATAATCATGAACTGGGAGAGTGTGAAGATCGCTGGCAAAGGCATATTGTCACATGTAAAGATTCCAGGCTCTGGACTCCCAGTTTGCAAGCAGCTGCCAACAGTGACTTGCATCAGCTATCCCTGAGGGCTTCCCAGGTGGCGCTAGTGGTAAAGAATCCATCTTCTAATGCGGGAGACCCAGGAGGCTGGGGCTCAATTCCTGGGTTCGGAAGATCCCCCAGAGGAGGAAATACTGGCAACCCACTCCAGTATTCTTGGTATGGTGGAGCCTGGAAGGCTACAGTCCATGGGGTCACAGAGTTGAATACAACTGAACGTGCATGTTTGTGTGCACACACATAGACACACACACACACACCCCAATCACTGAAAAATCCACCAACCTTCTGCTGAAGCCCCACTACTGATACACTCTGGTACGTGAATTAGTCACATTCATATACCAGGATATATGCCTAAAAATTATATGATACACTTCTTTGGGTCTGCATGGCTCAGACATTTCTCAAGATGGAAAATCTTAAAAGTGGATAGTGACACCCATAATGAAATCTTTACAAGAGGCAGTAAGCCTAGTCATCATAGTGGTTGGCTGACACACGGTGGGGCTTCCCAGGTGACTCAGTGGAAAATAATTTGCCCACCAGTGTAGGAGACACAGAGATGTGAATTTGATCCCTGAGTTGGGAAGATCCCTTGGAGGGAGAAATGGCAACCCACTCCAGTATTCTTGCCTGGAAAATCCCGTGGACAAAGGAGCCTGGCAGGCTATAGTTCATAGAGCTGCAAAGAGTCAGACAGGACATATATAGTAATATATGTGTAAATAGTATATACATTTTAAAAATGCAACCAGTATTGTAGCTCTATTTCTTTTGAGGGGCACAAATAGTATCCATATCTACATATGCTTACATATGTGTCTTTTTATACAGTAGTTACTGGTATTCAATGCAGAATTTTAAAATAGGGCTTCTCTAGTTGTTTCCAGTATATTATAATTGGGGGATGCCTTCTGACCAAGGGCTGTACACATGCCCCTTCATTCAGTGATTGAGAGGCATTAATTTGTAGTGGTTAAAACCAGTTATGGGCTCACAGTGTTGAACTGAATCCCAGATCTTAATGTCTTAACTCTTCTCTGCCTTGATTTCCATGTGTAAAATGAGGATGATATAGTACCCACTTCATAGGATTGTTATGAGTATTCAGTATATCAAAACATATAAAATACTTTAAAAAGTGCTTGACAGCTCAGTTTCCAGTTTTGGGGAGATTATGAGTAAAGCCTTTTATAATCATTTGTGACAGGTTCTTGTGTAAAAAAATTTTTTTTACATTTGAAAATAAAAATTTTCATTTTGGGGGGTAAAAACTTAAGAATGGGATTATTGGATTACATGGAAGTGTATGTTTAGATGTATAAAAAACCACCAAAGTATTTTCCCAAGTGGCTCCACCAATTTGCATTGACGCTGGCTCTGAATAAGAGTTCAGTTGTTCTGTGACTTTGCCAGCACTTAAAATTTTTTAGCCATTTTAGTAGCTGTGTAGTAGTATTTTATTATGGTTTAAATTTGCATTTCCCTCATGACTGATGATGTTGACATCTTTTCATGGGCTTGTTTGCCATGCATGCATGCATGCACGCTAAGTTGCTTCAGTCATGTCCGACTCTGTGTGACCCTATGGACAGCAGCCCACCAGGCTCCTCTGACCATGGATTCTCTAGGCAAAAATACTGGAGTGGGTTGCCATTTCCTTCTCCATTGTTTGCCATACATACATCTTTTCTGGGGTGAAGCATCTTCAGTGTCTTTGCCCATTAAAAAAAAATTGGGTAGTTTGTTTTCTTATTATTGAGTTTTGAGAGTTATATGTATTCTGGATACAGCTCCTTTGTCAGGTAAGCAATTTACACACATTCTCTCTCCCCAGTCTGTGATTTGTCTTTTTATTCTGTTTACAGTCTTTTGCAGAGAAAGTTTTTAATTTTGGTGAAGTCCAGTTTATTACTTTTTCTTCTATAATTTTGGTGTCATAGCTAAGACCATTTTCCATAATCCAAGCTCACAAAAGTGTTCATTTTTTTTCTGTTAGGTTTTGAGTTTAGGTTTGTGTTCTATTTGAAATTAATTTCATTTGAAGTATATATCAAAGTGGGTTCATTTTTTCCTATACATGGATTCCACTTGCTCCACCACTTGTTAAAAAGATTACTCTTTTTCCATTGAATTGGTCCTTTGTAAAAATTGGCCTTATTTGTGTAGGTCTGTTTTTGGACTCTTTTCTGTTCCACTGATCTGTGTGTATATGATCTTTTAGCCCCAAATTTAGAAACTTTTTTTGTAAAGGGTGAGATAGCAAATTTTTTCAACTTTGCATGCCAAGAGGCAGAGTTGAGAATACCATATAGCTACTTGTTACGTGAGACAAAGCAAATTTCCATAAAGTTTTTCTTAGTGGGATTCAATATAATAATTGAATGTGGTCTTTTCAAAACATGTATCTACTAGTGAGAAGAATGGAATTCTTTTTTATGGGATAGCATATACTGTATAGCTGTGCTCAAAGATAATGTTCCCTACTATCAAAATTGACTGTAAATGTTAATCTGTAGTGAGATTTATATATTTCATCATGAACATATGATTTTGAGTGCATTTATGACTTTGAAAGGCATTTATCAAATTCTATTAAATTATTTCCTTTTAGCTTGTTCTTACAGTCCAGATTAATCACATTCAGTAGAAAGTTAGGTGCAAGCTGCTCTATTGCACAGTTAAATGGATTTTGAAATATGTGAAGATTTCCTTTGCATTTTTGTTAAGGTCTGAAAAAATGCTTCTGAAGCATAGTTTGACCTTGGTAAACCCACCTGCTGTAAATTTGTCTGGGGATGAAGATTGTACTTCTTGTGTCCTGACAGCACTGGGAGTGCTTAGAGCACCTTGTCGTTACTTGTGACAACCAAACAACTTTCGTTGTATCAAAGTGGCTGTACCGCAGTACAAGTTTCACATAAAAGTACTTTAAAAGCTAATCTTCAAAAGCTATTTAGTGTTCAATAATAGTAGTTGAGGGCAGCTTTTCTAGCCATTAAAAGGTGTCAAAACCATTCTTAGTTTATAGGCTGTAGAAAAATGGGTAGTGGGCTGGATTTGGTCCATGGGCCATAGTTTGCCTGCTTGTGCTTCAGCTAATATCATATTGCCTTTTTAAAAAAATAATCCCGTGTATTTATTCATTCATTTACTTATTTGTCTTTGGCTGCATGGGGTCTTTGTTGCTGGGTGAGGGTTTCTCTCATCGCACAGAGTGGGGACTACTCTCTAGCTGCGATGCGTGGGGTTCTCGTTGCGGTGGCTTCTCTTATTGTGCAGCGCAGGCTCCAGCATGTGCTTGCTCAGTAGCTGTGGCCCACAGGCTTAGTTGGCCATGGCATGTGGGCTCTTCCCGACCAGGAATGGAACCCATGTCCCCTGCATGGGCAGGCAGGTTCTCAACCACTGGACCACTAGGGAAGTCTGGCCGTTCTAACAGGTGTGTACTGGTATCTCATTGCTCTTATTTGCAGTTCCCTATGATGAATGATGTTGAGCCTCTTTTCATGTACTTATTTGTTATCTCATTAGTTCATTAATTTTTTTCCTACTTTTTAAATCTGGTTTTTCATCTTCTTACTGTTTAGTTATATGAGTTCTTTGTATATTTTGGATAACAGACCTTTATCACATATTTTTTTTGTAAATGTTTTCTGCCAGTCTGTGGCCTGTAGCCTTTCATTTTCTTGGTCTATATAGTATTTTGTGGTTTAGGAGAGAGTTTTTAATTTTCAAAGATTTGTGGGGCTTTTTGTTTATTTTTCCTGTTCTTAGTGTTTTAATTTTATTAATATTTACTTTCAATGCATTCTGATCTAGCAATACATTCAATATTATTCAGTATTTTAGAACTTTGACATTTTCTTTATGGTTACACAACTATGTTTTTATAAATAGTCTGTGGATGTGTATAAACTCTTTTGACTCACTTATGTTGACCCTATTTTCATATGGTGGACATTTTGATCCCAAGGATGATTTGTGTGTACAATTTTAAGGTAGAATTATCTGGACATGGAACAACAGACTGGTTCCAAATAGGAAAAGGAGTACGTCAAGGCTGTATATTGTCACCCGACTTATTTAACTTATATGCAGAGTACATCATAAGAAACGCTGGGCTGGGTGAAGCACAAGCTGGAATCAAAATTGCTGGGAGAAATATCAATAAGCTCAGATATGCAGATGACACCACCCTTATGGCAGAAAATGAAGAAGAACTAAAGAGCCACTTGATGAAAGTGAAAGAGGAGAGTAAAAAAGTAGGCTTAAAGCTCAACATTCAGAAAACTAAGATCATGGCATCCGGTCCCATCATTTGATAGCAAATAGATGGGGAAACAGTGGAAACAGTGGCTGATTTTATTTTTCTGGGCCCCAAAATCACTGCAGATGGTGATTGCAGCCATGAAATTAAAAGACACACTCCTTGAAAGGAAAGTTATGACCAACCTAGACAGCATATTAAAAAGCAGAGACATTACTTTGTCAACAAAGGTCCTTCTAGTCAAGCCTATGGTTTTTCCAGTGGTCATCTATGGATGTGAGAGTTGGACTATAAAGAAAGCTGAGTGCAGAAGAATTGATGCTTTTGAACTGTGGTGTTGGAGAAGACACTTGAGAGTCCCTTGGACTGCAAGGAGATCCGACTAGTCCATCCTAAAGGAGATCAGTCCTGGGTGTTCACTGGAAGGACTGATGTTGCAGCTGAAACTCCAATATTTTGGCCACCTGATGCGAAGAGCTGACTCATTGGAAAAGACCCTGATACTGGGAAAGATTGAGGGCAGGAGGAGAAGGGGATGACAGAGGATGAGATGGCTGGATGGCATCGCCGACTCAATGCACATGGATTTGGGTGGACTCTGGGAGTTAGTGATGAACAGGGAAGCCTGGTGTGCTGCGGTTCATGGGGTCGCAAAGAGTCGGATGCGACTCAGCAACTGAACTGGACTGAATATCAACAATGATGACTTTTCGTATTGAAAGTATTTTCAACAAGAACTCCACTAAACTAATTTCAAGGAACCACATCAATATCTCAGTCCTTTCAGAGTCAGGGCTATGACTTCTAAAAGTAAACCGAGAACCTGAGAGACCTTATCTGTGGAAAGAGAACTCCATGGCTGCCATCCAGATTCAAGCCCTGTGGTTGGGCAGAGTATCTGGTTTTAATTCCTAGCTTAGGGAGCCAACATAATGTAAATCGACTGGGAAAGACTGATATTTTGCTGGACTTTTATTTTTGGAAGCGAAGGAAATGTTTAATAAATAAAATTCTGTAATTTCTCAAACCCTAAGGTAATCTCTAGGTGCTTCTCAAAATCACACCAATAGGAAGTGAGCTACTAAGGTTCTGTGACTGCTCAGAAGGGAAATTGCCTCCTATTGCCTGTTTGTGAATCGCCATGAAGGATTGCAGATTCAACCAGTTTTCCCCGTTTCAATATCTTTTGGGTGATTAGGGTGATCATATTCTCATCTTTTAGCACTAATTGCTTTACCGTGGGGAGTCACACATATACTGGGACCAGAGGAATGCTCATTTTCTGACAGCCTAACCTTGATCCTGGATGCAAAAACTGCACAAAACTTAGCAGACCTTCTTTTGGAGAGAGAGTGAGTGTGTTATATGTTGTATATAGATGGTTCTTTTTATCAGGCAGAGAAGTTTAGAAGTTTTGTATGCAGGATGAAGGAGATATTCTTTGCCCCCCCCCATTTCTGCTAGTAACAGAAACCTTCTTTGTCTGTGTATAAGTGGGTGTGTAGAGGGGTAACTGTTCCATATGGTTCAGGAGATGCTGACGTCTTCTCCGCCACTTTTCCCTACCCTCCTTCCATCTGCCACCCTGCTGGGACTCAAGCGAACCCATTAAGAGTCCTCTTGGAAACCAGCAGGATGGAGACTCTCTTCTCTCTAGGGTTTTGATACAAGCCTAGAGCTCCTGGGGGCCATCTCCCCCAGCCCCATGTATTTAGAGGCCGCCTGACAAGAAGACACGAGGAAAGTAGAATGGAGAAAGAAAAAACTCTGATTATGTTATTTGAACATTTGGATTCAGCTGTATTCTCTGGCTTATTCCATGTTGGACTTCCAGTTATGTGAGTAATGAATCCTTTTTGGGGGGAGTGCTTAAGTTAGGTTGAGTTGGACTTGTGATACAAATGAAACACAAAGAAAGAAGTGGACGATATTGAGATATTTTTCAGAGATAGAATCATTAGGACTTAACTGATGGATTTGATATGAGAGGTGAGGGAATGATATTAAGGTTCAAACCTAGACTTTGGCCTAAGCATCTGGAATAAACTTACCGTTTACTGAGCTGGATAGTAGATAAGGCAGAGAGAATAAAATCAAGAGTACCTTTATGGACCCTTCAAGTTTGAGATGTCCTTTAGATTCACTGCCCAGTAGAAGTACTTTCTTGTGAAAGTTGACCCATTTCTGAGTTATTTGGAATTATTTGAGCACTGATTGCATTTCATTCTCAATTTTCCCCAGGGTATTTATGGGTCCATTGATGTTTGCATGCTTGAAAATATCTGCCTATTAACTCAGCTGATTATAAGGTCTTAGAATTGTGCTCTTTGCCTCCATCTAAGGAGACTCCTGCAGTTTGCTGACGGTCTCTGGGGAGAGGACTGAGGGAGGCTGGACTGATTTTCTCCCTTCTGGTCAGTGACGTGAGTTGGTTTTTTTGGCGGTTTTTTGCCTGGATGCTTGTAGGAATCTTTATCCATGACGTTCAGTGATTCACCAGGATGGTCTCTATTTTTATAGTTGTATTTATGTTCTTATTGGAACATGAAGATCTTAAAAAAATTTTTTTTCTTCAGATTCAGCTCTTCCATCATTTAAGGCATGTTTTCTCATAATACAAACAAGTATCTGTATATCTATATATATTTCTGTTCTTTTTTTTTAAAAAAAAATGCAATCTTTTTTATATTCTTTTCCATTATGGTTTGTCATGGGATATGGAATATATTCCTTATGCTATATTCCTTATGCTATATGTTAGGACCTTGCTGTTTTTTTCATTCTAAGCACGAGTGTTTGCATCTGCCAACCACACACTCCCAGTCCATCCTTTTTCTCTCCCCTCCTTCTTGGCAGCAAGTCTGTGCTCTATGTCTGTGACTCTGTTTCTGTTTTGTTATATTTTCTGTTCTAATCATGCCATGTGCTATGGATTGTTTTCCCCTAAAATTCACGTGTTGAAGCTCTCACCCCCAGTGCGACTCACCTGGAGACAGTCTTCAGGTTGGAGGTTAAATGAGGCTTAAGAGTAGCACCCTACTCTGACAGACTGGTCCTGTGAGAAGAGGGAAGAGAGGGAGGTCTCTGTCCGTCATGAGAGGGTGCAGCGAGAAGGTGCCCGTCCGCGAGCTGAGAGGCCAGCCCTCACTGGGGGGACTGGATTGTGCCGGCACCCCGATCTCAGACCGCTGGCCCCCAGAACTGTATGAAAATCCATTTCTGTTGTTCAAGCCACGGAGTCTGTGCTGTTTGTTTTGGCACACAAGAACACCAGCACATGATCTGTGCTCAGGGACATTAATTATCTGCATCTTTCTTAGCTTCTTATCATTTACATCTATAGTCTTGTCGCTGTTTCTTTTGTCTCTATTCTTTTTCTCGTATGTTCTCTCACATTTATTATAAATAAGAAAATATATTTTCTCATATGTATCTTGCAGATCCCAGATTTCTGCTAGTACATAGAACTCTCCCCCACCCTTTTTAAGATTACACATCATTTCATTTTTTATATAAACACTAGTTACGTAACTGTTTATACCCCCTACTGATGGGCTGTTTACAGCTCTTTGCTGTCATGAACACTACTGCAGTGAGTAACCTGATACATAAGTCATTTCATGTTTGGGCAGTTGTGTCTGTAGAATAGATTCCTAGAGGTGGGATTGGTGGGTCAAAGGGCTAGCAATGTGCTCGCGTAGGAACTCTGAATAGTTGCTGTGTTGCTTGTTTTCAGCCCTTTTGTCTCGGCCATCTGTTTGCCCCAACATAGCATAAATGGGGTTTCCTTAATCCCATCCCTGCTTTTCTGGGACTTGCCTGAACCCTAGCCTCCTCGAAACCGGGCATGAGGCTGACAGTTCACAGTGGGTGTCTGTTGTGATGTTGTGAGCCTGCGGAAGTGACTGAGGCCTTCCTCCTGACTCCACTGAGGTCTGGCTGCTCTCTACTCAGGCCTGCTTCCTTTACTCTCTGAAGCACTGATTTCGAGAGTGCTTTTAACTTCTTGTGCAGAGATCCCCATCTTGGTGTCAGCTGTGCGGTTTTACAATGTGCTTCCCTGATGACCAGATAGGTTGAGCCCTCTTTCACGCTCACCGGCCGTCTGGTATCTCATTTGGAAATCATCTGTTCAGATTTCTTGCTTATGTTTCTGTTGGGGTGTCTGTCTTTTTCTTAGTGACTTGTAGGAACTCTTTTAATATTCTGTGTATCAGTTGTTTGGAAAAGATTGAAGGCGGGAGGAGGAGGGGACAGCAGAGGACGAGATGGTTGGATGGCATCACCAATTCAATGGACGTGAGTCTGAGCAAACTCTGGGAGATGGTGAGGGACAGGGAGGCCTGGTGTGCTGTGGTCCTTGGGGTTGCCAAGAGTCAGACATGACGGAGTGGCTGAACAACAGCAACGGCAACAACAAATGTATTATAGATAATGTCTTTTGTAGAATAGAAATTCTTAATTTTGATATAATTCCATTTATCGTTTTTCTTTGTATTTAGTGGTTTGGAGTCATACTTAAGAAATATTTGCCTACTGTAAGGCATGACTATGTTCTGCTTCCCCCCTAAAAGCTTCATTGTTTTATCTTTCACAGTTTTGATCTGTATTTCATCTGAAGTTGCTGTTTTGTATATGGTGGAGGCCCATTTGACTCAGCAGTTTTTTGAACCCTGTGTCCTATCGTGTCAGCTTTGTTATAAACAAGTGCCTGTATACCTGTGAGGTCTTTCTAGACTTGTGTTCTGTTTCATTGGTCAGCTTGTTTACCCTTAAGTGCATCTCTGTTGATTCTCACTTTCTACTTGTGCTATAATGTATTCCTTTGTACATATTATTTTTTTTCACTAGGCTTTTTTTCTTCACTGGGTTCCATGAAGATGAGCTCCATTGCCGATCAGTTTTTTTATGGTATCATTTTGCCCAGAGACAGTGCCTTCAATACATAATTGCTGGTTGTTGTACATTCCCTCCTGCGTGCTCAGTTATTCAGTTGTGCCCAACTCTTTGTGGTCCTTGTGGACTGTAGCTCACCAGGCTTCTGTGTCCGTGGGGTTTCCCAGGCAGGGATACTAGAGTGGGTAGCCATTCCTCCTCCAGGGGATCTTCCCGATCTGGGGTTCGAACCCACATCTCCTGGGACTCCTGCATTGCAGGCAGATTCTTTACCACTGAGACATCAGAGAAGCCCTGTTGTACATTACAAGCATCTAAATAAATGCTCTTATTTTTATAAAATTCAGCCGTTTCTGGTAGCATGCAAAACTTACCAGGCAAGGAATTGAACCTGTGCCCCCTGTATTGGGAGCTCGGAGTCTTAACCAGTGGACCATCAGGGAGGTCCAGATGTTCTTTTAAAAGAAATAGTCTATCTGTATTATCACAAAATTTAAAAGATATGAAAACCTCCATCTGCTCTTTTTTGCTGTCCCATTCCATTGAACTGGAAATGTGATCAGAGAAAACCATGTATTCTCATTGTCTCTGGCTGTTACTTTTTGTGTTGGGCCAGTAATGAGCCAAAACATTTCCTTTTTTCAGTGGTGAGGGTTTAGGTCGGCAAATTCTAATGGCAATTTTAAAGGATTAAGTGCAGAATGCCTGGTAGCGGGATATTGTCCCCAGCTCTTCACTCTTTCTTGTATGAGGCTTCACAGGCATGCCCTTCGCCGTGTGATGCGGCAGTGCCCTCACTGGAGCAGTTGGTTTCTTCCCCTCTTGTGTTCACACTGGGCTTGGGGTGGGGTTCGCTTTGGCTGGCAGGATGCTTAGCAAGTGTTGCATGGGCATAGGCTTTCCATGTACCTGTGTGGTTTGTCTTGGCCTCTTGCCACTAGAACAACATGCTCCAGTGGGTGACTGGTTGAGGAGACACAGAACAGGCCTGTATTAGTTCGGGCTGCCATAACAAAATACCATCGACGGGGGTACTTAAAGAACAGAAATTCATTTTCTCACAGTTCTGGAGCCTGGGAGGCTGAGATCAAGGTGTCAGCAGGTTTAGTTTCTCCTGAGACCTTTCTCTTCGACTTGCATGCGGCTGTCTTCTGGCTGTGTCCTTGCCTGGTCTTTCCTCTGTGCTGTGCATCCCTGACGCCTCTGTGTACCCAGTCTTCGTTCTCTTCTAAGAACACTAGTCGGATTGGATTAGGGCCCACCCTAACAAGCTCATTGTAATTGACTCACCTCTTTAAAGGGCCAGACTCCCAGTGCAGTCACATTCTGGGGTACTGTGGTTAGGACTTCAACATATGAATTCACGGGGATACTATACAGCCCATGACAGACCTGCAGACAGATCCAGCCAGTCCCAAGAGGCCAGGACAGCCACAGATCTCCAGCAGATCCATACGCGCAGGCAGTAAATGATGTCTGTTGCTCCTGGTCACTGAGTTCTGGTGTGGAGTTTGTCATGGAAAGTTATGCAGCAGTAGTTGCATCACTTCATTCACTATTCTTTTTCATCAAGGGGAGATTCACATAGCACGTAATTAGCCATTTTAAATTGTACAATTCAGTGATATTTCATGTACTAGTCATAATGCTGTTGCTTTAATTTCTTTTCCTCTTTTTGGCCATGTGGCGAAGCAATGTGGGGTCTTAGTTCTCTGATCAGGGATTGAACCCCCGCCCCCTGTATTGAGAACAGAGTCATAACCACTGGACCACTAGGGGAGTCCCCAGTTTCTTTAACTTCTAACGAGCAACATCAGAGGTACTTTAACTGAAGGAAAAGTACATATTTTCTTTCCTCAGTGGAAAAATATTTTTCTGAAAAAGAAAAGCTCATTGTGGTAGTATCTAAAAGTTAAAGCCTGTGTTACACTTGGGAAGCAAAGACTGAAAAGAGAAGGAACTTGGTGCTATCCAGAGTGTTTTAGTCTCCTCACAATCATGTCTGTTCCAACCACATTCCTAGAAAAATTGCCGGCCCTTTAATTTATTTATTGATTCATTCAGTATTTGCTGACTGACTACCATGTGCTGGTCCTACTCTTGTGTCTGGGGATTCAGTGGTAAAAGAAAAGGCAAAAAATTGTTGCCTTCTTGAAGCATGTGAATTCTGGTAGGGAAATCATATTAAATCAGAAAAACAAATATCATATTAAATAGTTTAAAGGTGCTAAGAAGCAAAAATGACAGGGAAGATTGATACAAAACGTTCAGTGTTTCAAAATTTTATATATTTTATATAGGATGATCAAGAAAGGCTGAGAAAGTGACTTTTAAATAAAGATCTGAAAAGAGCAGATTAGCTGGCCATGTCAGCGTGAGAGGGAAGTGTGTGCTGGGCCGAGGAGACAGCAGGTGCCAAGGTGTCGGGCAGACATGTACTCCTCTGCTCAAGCCCGTGACTCGGGGGTGTAGGAGGAGGGGCCGTGGAGCAGGGGACGGGTGGGCAGCGATGAGCGCGCTAACAGGCTGCATCCTGTACATGGAGTGTCCCACGGGACCCACACCGTCATCAGCAAGGCCAGGCTCTTCCCTGCGGAGAAACAGGAGCCACGGGAGAGTTTTGAGTGAAGGAGTGGATGTGGCCCGACGGGATCGCTCCCGCTGCTCCTGGGCCTGATGCCACTGAAGAGGCTCTTGCAGGCGTTCAGGTGAGCGATGAGGCGATGTTGGACCAGGGTGCCGAGAAAAGCGGCGGTGAAAAAGGATTGAACTGTGGTCTCTTTCAGAAGCAGAGTCAGTAACCCTGTGTAACTGGAAGAATGAACTGACATTGTCTGAGGGGAGGAGGACTGTAAGAATGATCTGTTTAGGAGAGTAGCCTCGTTTGGGCAGGTTGAACGGAGCTGACAAGCAGGCAGTTGAACATTTGGGTCTAGAAGCAACTCAAGGCAGGAAATGTAAATTTAAAAAGTCATCGTGTAGATGGATTTAAACCCGAAATAGTGAGTGAGAGCACCTACAGGGTGATGTCACTCTGAGTCCACAGGTGGAGCCTTGGAGCACTTTAATATTCAGAGGGTAAGGAGGGGAGGGGTCAGCACTGCTGGACAGGAAGGAAGAAAAGTGGTTCAGAAGGGGCTCTGAAAGCCTGAGAGCAGAGAGCTTCCCAAGGCCCAAAGAATCACCCAGCCAGCATTTTAATGTTAGTAACATCTCCCCATTTGTCTCCCAGCTAGCGGCGATTGCTCCTCTTCAGCTAGAAAAATGACGATGTTCAGGAACTTAAAACTTCTTCTCTGGAAGAATTTTGTTTTAAAGGTGGGTATGGTTATCTGTAGGGAGAATGTGAGTCTCCTTTGGAGGAACTGAATGATTTGGTTAAATTGGTTTCTAATCATGGAGTAAAGAAAAAATTAAGAGCTTGTAAAGCAGCCCTTTTCTGCAAATAATAATTCCATTAGCTCTAATTACTGAAGATAACCATCATTGCTACTTTTTTCTAGCCATTGATGTTACAGAAGAGATAAAAGCAAATGTTTCTAGCTAATTCTCATTCTGTTTTTTTTTCTTTTTCGTATGTTGTACAGGGACGCTGGAAGAAATATAAGCATTCTTTCATATCTATATATGTGTGTGTGTGTATATATATGTGTATATATATATATATATATATATATATATATGTGAAGCATAGTGGATTGAAAGTGTTCTTAATGGAAGAACATTTCCCATGTAGTGTCTTAATGCTTGTGCTCTATTTTGGATTAACATATGGCTTTTGTTTTTCTTTTAGAAACGAAAGACTCTGATAACAGTCCTTGAAATCTTGATGCCGTTACTGTTTTGTGCAGTTGTACTATATCTTCGTTTTGGTAGTTTGCCAAGAAAGAGACCTCCTGTAGACTACAATGCAATTGACATCACTTCTCTGCCAGAATTCTTCAATCAATTTCCTTTGAAAAGTAGATTTCAATTAGTTTATATCCCTTCCAAAAGTGAAACTTTGAAGAATATCACTGAAATGGTGGAAGACTTCTTTATTGTTGAGTTTGAAGGTTAGCCATAAAGATGGGGGCAGGACAGAGGGGGCATTTTTATAAAATCTAGTTTGAAGTTTTTTCCTGTGAGTTCTTACAGTAGTGGTTCCACATCTGGGCTCTCCAAATTCTAAAGAGTCTGCATGTATCTTTATTATTTCACACAGCACACATGAGAGACTTGTATATTTATGTCGCAAGGCTTCAAGGTTAATTAAAATGTGAAGTGTTGTTCTAGCTCACCAAAGTGACACTGGTCATCTCGTATATTTAATCAGAAGTCCTGGTTTGCCATTACAATATGTCTCTGTCTAATAAACAGAAAGCACTCAGAGATTCTGAGTTAGCCTTTTAACCAATCTCTTTTCTCCTCTTGTCCCATTCTCATCCAGTCTCTATGTGGAGCCAAAAAGATCTTTAAAAGATGGGTGGGATCTAGCCAGTCCCCAGCCTGCGCCCCCCCAGTGGCTTCCTGCCACACTGAGAGTCAGGCTGACCTTCCCCAGTCTTGCCTGCTTGCTCTCCTCGTGCTCCCTTTCATATCCTGGGCTCTGGGAGCCTGTCTGCCCTCGGACAGAATGCTTTGCCTCCAGCTTTTCCTTCTTATCATTCTGGTTTCAGCTAAAATGACACTTAGGAATGTAGGTTTTAGGTTTCCCAAGTCTGCCTTTTGCTCTCTCACAGAATCCTGTTGAATGTGTTCATAGCATCTTGATAACTGTTTAGTTACCTTGCAACTCACTGCTTCCTGTGCACTGTCTGCCTTTCCCCGCAGGGCTTTGCCTCCACCACAGGGCAGAGGATGTGTGTTGCGTTCACACACTGTGCCCGGTGCACAGTAGGTGTTCAGTACATACTTATTGAGTGAATGAATGTAATTAGGTAGATAAAATTTTTCAAAATGTGGAATAATTTTTCAAAGTTACTATAATTATCTGTTTTTATAAAGTATTCTAATAATATATAAGACAGAAAGTGAAAAGAAAGGGTTCTACTCCCCTACCTCTTGAGTGCCACTCAGTGTGACAGTTCTTTTAAAGGTCCTCAGTTGTAGAATGTGGGGAAACTGTTTTGAGAGTTGTGCTTTATGCTTTCCTAGTATTCTAAATACTATTCTAGTTCAGTTACCTTTTATAAATGAACGATTACAAAATTTAAAATAAACACATAAATCCTCCCTGGTGAGGTGATAAGTGTGAAGTGTGATAAAACATGATGATCCACCCACAGGAAATGGGAGGGTGGTGGGTTTCAGGGGCTGTCCAGGAGGGGGACAGCAAGCGGCCAGACCCGGGGCGACTGAGGATCTAGAAGTCAGCAGGCGAAGCTGACGTGGTAGAGTTGGGTGAGGTGGGGCACGTCTGTAGGAGCCACAGCGTGCAGAGTTCCGCTGGCCTTGTCAGAGCATTGGGCTGTGCTCTGCATGCAGAAGGGGTCCATTTCAGGGTCTTTGAGAAGACAGGTTAGACTGTGGTGCCATCTGTTGTACAAAGATATCTCTGGCTGTCCTCTGAGAAGGACAGTGATTGGAAGGGGCCCGTGCTTGCAGACACTCAAGAGGGAAAGATGACTTGCTGACTGCTAGACCCAGTGCTTTCTCTGCTTTGTCCTCCATTTGCGGGGCTGCTTTCATGCATTTCCTGTCTGGAACTCTCTGCTGCTTGAGCGCTGTGATACTGCAGTCTTCATCTGTTTCCACCTCCCTGCCGTCTCCGTGGGTGTCTTCCTGGCTCACGCCTTCTCAGACAGCTCTCACCTTGTTACAGAACCGTCTGTGACACAGAACAGAGTTCAGAGTTAAAGTCCCTTCCCTCATCCCACTTCCCGGAATTCTTTGTTAGCTGTTGGGAATGTATTTTTATGGAATTAAAAAAAAAGTTTAAGGAACTTTAAATTTACAATAAATACAAGAATTCCTTGCATTGAAAATTGCAAACAATATTAAAGAGATAGGGAATAAAAATTAAACTCCCCTGTTTATGCCATGGGCTTCCCTAGTGGCTTAGTGGTAAAGAATCTGGCTGCAATGCAAGAGATGCGAGTTCAACCCCTGGGTTGGGAAGATCTCCTGGAGGAGGAAATGGCAGCCCACTCCAGTTTTCTTGTCTGAGAAATCTCATGAACAGAGGAGCCTGGAAGGCTGCGTTCCATGGGGTTGCAGAGTCAAACACAATTGAGTGACTGAACAACACCAACTGATACCTTCAGGCCATTCCTGGAAGCAAATCCTCCAGCCTAGAAGTAAGGACAAGCAATAGCTTGATGATCTCTTCTAAACCACGATAGACATATGAGTTTTTCTTCCCAGCATCTATCCACCCTTTTGATATACACACAGAGCCCATTTCTCCCTGGAGGCCTGATTCCTCTTCACTCTGAGCCCATGATGGCTCCACCCTGGGTGCAGGATGAGTTGTAATCTCTGTACTAGTTGGCAGTCCCCTCACTAGGGGTTTGTCCAGGGAAGACACATAACTCAGTAAGACTCAAGGAAACAGAGAGATTTTTTCCTGGGGATCTCTGGGAAAGAGATTATTGCTGTTCTGCTTCTAGAAATATGGCATACTAGGTTATTTGGACCAACCCAACTATGAAGACAAAATAGCGTAAAAATACATTGATCCAAGGATTAATTACTTAGATGTTAATTTCATAGTTGTTTATTAAACTGAGCGTTTGTGTTTTGTATGCCTTCCTGTAAGTATACTATTTTGTGCAGTTTAAATATGTATGTATATGTGTGTGTTTAAAAAGACAACCTAAATAAGGCTAAGGAAGCGAACAACAAATCTTTGTATAGGATAAAAGGAAAATTTACTCATAATCTTATCACCCAGATGAAAGAGCTATTTAAAACCTTGTATGGGCTTCCCTGGTGGCTCAGCTGGTAAAGAATCCACCTGCAGTATGGGAGACTTGGGTTCAGTCCCTGGGTTGGTAAGATCCCCTAGAGAAGGGAATGGCTACCAACTTCAGTATTCTGGCCTGGAGAATTCCATGAACTGTATAGTCCATGGGGTTGCAAAGAGTTGGACACGACTGACTTTCACTTTGATTTTTCAAAGCCTTGTATACACCCTTCTTTTCTTTTTTCTAACAAAAATTGGATTGTCTTGTATGAACTCTTCTTAACCTACTTTTTATTTACTGTATTGTTAAAATATTTCCGTACTGTTGGATATTTAAAAAAAAAAATCCAGGTGAAGGAAAGAACACAGAGGTCAATGGAATCCTCAAACTGCTTCTTGTGAAACCTGCATTGTACAAGAGGGAACTGAGCTCCTTCAGGTGGGATGTCTCATAGGAGGCCATCTCCCATAGACCCGGGACCCCAAATGCCTGTACTCTCACTGTGAGCTTCAGCCCGAAGAGAGCAAGCCTCTTTACCACCCGGAGGGTCTTTGAGAAAACAGCACAGCAGCAGGAGCACCGCCCAAATCCCCTGGCTGTCAAAAGAAGAGACAGCTCCTCAAAGTACAAAGTGAGATGTCGAAGGCCAGATGCAAATGTCACCCTTCTCTGAAAGAACATGCCATGATTCTGTATCTCAAAGAAGGGCGGCCACAAATGTGTCACAGTGAGCACACACCAGGAGGCGAGAGAGCAAGGGTGAAGATCAGTGTGAACAACAGACGGCAGAAACAGAGCTAGAGATACTTCAGATAATGGAATTATTGGCCTCACATTATGAAATCACTGTGTTTACTGGCTATAAAAATATAAAAGGCAACCTGGAAGTATTTGTAGATAGCATTCCATTGTAAGAGTCGCCTAGCAGATGTGAGGGGGGAAAAAGAGCCAAACAGAACTTCTAGAAGTGAAAAATAATCAGAATATAATACAAAACTCAGTTGAAGGTAAAACTGGTGAACTGGAAGACAGAGCTGAAGGAGATTTTCAGAATACAACACAAGAGAGAAATGAAATGACAAAATACAGAAGAAAGGTTAAGAGACAGGGCCCTCACTATTCCATTTAGAACTTCAGCTGGAAAGTCTTAGTCCCAGAAACTGCCAGCAACCATCTTAGGACATCAAAAAAGTAACACAGAGGAAGAGAAAGAAAGTCTTTTTTAAAAAAAAAAAATTTATTGGAAGTTCCATGGGGTCCCAAAGGAGTTGAGCATGGCTGAGTGACTAACCAGCAACAGCAACAGTGAGTCAGTAACACACACACACACATCTCTCTCTCCACTCTACTAGGTCCTTTTCCCGTGTAGGCCAGGACAGGGTATAGTAATATGTGCTACACAGTAGGTCCTTATCATCCATTTTATGTACAGTGGTGTGTATATGTCAGTGACAGTCTTCCAATTTATCCCTCACCTTCACTGTCACACTGAGTGAAGTCAGACAGAGAAAGACAGATACCATATGATATTGCTTATATGTGCAGTCTAAGAAAAGGGTTCAAATGAACTTAGCTACAAAACAAAAAAGTCTTGATCATACAATTTGAGAACTGGATCAGGTCTCAGCTTTTGTGGATCAGGTTTAGTTTAGTCGCTCAGTCATGTCCGACTCTTTGGGACCCCATGGACTGTAGCCTACCAGGCTCCTCAGTCCATGGGATTTTCCAGCCAAGAGTACTGGAGTGGGTTGCCATTTCCTTCTCCAGAGGATCTTCCCAACCCAGGAATCGAACCTGGGTCTCCCACATTGTAGGCAGACACTTTACCGTCTGAGCCACCAAGGAAGTCTTTCATGGATCAGGTGGTTGTTTAAAGAGTGGGTTTTGTTCTGGTAGAAAGGTAAAGTTCAGTTTCACCTTAAAGTCTTCCCAGGAGTTGTTTTCACCTTTTTTGTGTCAGGGGCAAGGTGTGGAACAGCTTTTACCTTAAAGTTAATGTATTCCATTACTAAGGTGTGACTCTTCTGAACGCCTCAAGTGATCACCAGAAACTGTCAGAACTCAAGTGCCTCCTGGCCTCGGTGGGCTCTGGGCACCACTGAGCCCGTGCTATCCTGCTCACCCAGGCAGGGCACATCATGGGAGTCGGTAAAGGGTCCTCTGAGCAGGTTTCTGGGGCCATTTCCCAGCACAGCCTTCTTCTCCTGGGAACTCTGGCCTGCAACTTAAAGCTACTTCAGACTCTTCCAACTAAAACCTCTGTCAACACAGCCACATAGCTGACTGTGTTCCACTTGGGTTTCCCCTCCCTGTTCTGTGGTCTGAAATGTGCCTTCAGACAGAAAACCAGAGCACTCTTTAGTAGTCATCTTATTTGTTTCTCTTTTTCCAGGAATTATAATGCTGTGCTATGTACTGACCATTGTCTGAAAAACTTGATTCTTTTCCTTCCTGTCCAGTTTTTTGGTTTTATTTGTGGTAGGAGGATAAACCCAATCTCTGTTACTCCATCATGGCCAAAAACTTAAGTCATGGATTTTTTTTTTAATATACAAAAGAAATTGCTTACAGAGATTCTGTCATGATAAAGGAATCAGGAACCAGTGGTAGCTGAAGGACTCCCCTGTTTAACGTTTAGGATCAGTCAGAGTTCTACCAGGTGCATGCCCTGTTTTTGTTTTTGTTTTTTTTAATCTAGTTAATAAAACATTCTCATTAGTATTTTCAGAGACATTTGAGAAAATGTTGCCGCTCCAAAGTGAAACCAGACTTCCATAAAAAGGAAACAATGGAAGAAACAGAGGACTTGGAAATTAAAAATGATTATCAAAAGAACATTCATGGAAATGATAGGATGGATGTGTGAAGTTCTGTTGATGGTGGGGAAGGTGAAGTCAAGAGAAGCCTCTATGACTGTAAAGCCAAGAGACCAAGAAATGGAAATCTGTATGAAGGATGAGGGGACAGACATGCAGGGCACGTCCGGAAATCCTAGCTCGTCTGTTCAGATTTCTGGAAGGAAGAAAGGTGACAAATGACGAGAGGAAAACAGAGCAATAGAAAAAAGCTTTCTGAATACCAGCATCTCCAGCTTGGGCGGATGTGCTCATCACAAGCAAGGGAACAAGAAAGAGCAAACGTGGGCCTGTGTTAGTGACATTTCTGAACCCAGGGATCAAGGAACAGATGTCTCAAAGGTTTCTAGTTACCTCCGAGGAATCAGACCTTACCCTTGGCAGTGCCGTGTGCACAGTAGTGTAGTCACACCTTCAATCTTCTGAGAAAGAATTATTCTCAGGGAGGATCCTGAATTGCTAGTCAGATGTGAGGGCAGGTGACTTTAAAAACTTATTTCCCTCATCAGAGCAGCTATACTTGATGACTTTGTTTCCACTTTTGGTTTTTATAACCGTGAAGAGAAGCCGGAAATGCAGTGATAATTTTCTCATTAACGGGAACAAGAATTGTGTTCTCTCTACTTCAGTCCCAAATGCAGCTTTGTTGTTGTTCAGTCCCTCAGTCGTGTCCAACTCTGTGACCCCATGGACTGCAGCACACTGGGCTTCCCTGTCCTTCACCATCTCCCAGCATTTGCTCAAACTCATGCCCATTGAGTTGGTGATGCTACCCAACCGTCTCATTCTCTGTTGCCCCTTCTCTTGCCCTCAATCTTTCCCAGCATCAGTGTCTTTTCCAGTGAGTCAGCCTAGAAGAACTAAAACACTCAAGAGCTTTGAGACCCCACAGAGGTTTAGCTGTTATCATCGACTGTGCGTTCCCACTGCCCAGCGTGGTTCCGGGTGTCTTATATAGGATGTGCACGTTCGTTTGCAGGTTGAAGGAGTGAGTGAGTGACATTTGCCAGCCGAGAAGGTGGAATCCTGTATCTCTTGTGGTAAAAGGGGGTAGCTGGGCAGCATTTCACACCCCCATCCTCACACCGCTGCCAGCCACTCGCTAACTGGGTTTTTCTCTTTGTAGTTCTAGGCTACCCTTCAGAACCTTTGTTTGAAAATTACATAATTCAAGATACCAAAGCTTTTTACGTATTGACTGGGATTGTTTTTGATCATAACTTCAATGACAGCAAGGAACCCTTGCCACTTGAGGTAAGAGCATCTCTTCAGTCACAGTCGTCTTGTGATGCCCGCCTTCAGCGTGAGTTCAGTAAGCAATCCTGTTACTGAGCTGCGCTTCATCAGTTTTGTCGGCTGGTGGCTCTTATATCCAGAGGAGATGAGACAGTACTCCTGATCTCATATCTTTCATCCTGTTTTCATATTCTTCTAAAGAGAAGACATTTTGGAGTGAGCCTGCGTCCTGAGGGTGCAGGATGGCATATTTTCAGCCGCTGGGCTACGGAAGGGAGCTCCAGTGCCCAACCCCATAGACTGAAGTCCCAGTTCTGTTCTTCCTCCTGTGTAACCTTGGGACAGTCACTGACATTCTTGGGCCTTAGTTTCTCTATCAGTGTAATGGAATTAATAGTAGTTCCTAGCTCATAGAACTAGTGTGAGGACTGAACGAGTTTTATGCCTATAAAGTTCTTAGAATGGGGCCTGGAGCAGAGGCATTTTCCAGAAGGAATAGTCATTGTCATTATTACTAATCCCATGGACTTCAGATATGGTGGATCTGTTCATCTGACATTTAAGGCAGTGTTTTAAATATCAGAATATTTGGTCTCTGCTTTAGGATGGGAAGACCGCTGATGTATAGCTTTTGTGCTCTGCTGTGCAGTGTGTCTAACAATCAGTTGTTAGAACTGGTGCGGGATGTTGGACCCTCACAAATGCCCGGCCCATCCCAGGGACCGTCTTACTTGATCCCACAGCACCTTGGAGGTCGGCACTGTTAACATCATTCCTGTTTTACTGATGAGGAAACCTAGGCAAGGTTAGGTAACTTGTCCAGATTGCCTGGCTGCTCACTAGGAGATGGGGGTCTGGATCCCGGTGGTTGGACTCCAGAGCCTGCACTCAGAGCCTTTACGCAGCACTGCTTTCCTGATGGGGGTTGTGACCCCTCTCGTTTCTTAGGCTGGCACAGAAAGATGCAGGGAAGACACGTCCGCGTGTGCCCCCCAGAGGACGTCTGCCAGCGTGGGTGCCCTTCCTCCCCTTGCAGCTAACGTCAGGCACACCCTTGGTGTATCCTGTTCCATTTCTGAGTCGCTTGATCTCATAACTGCATTTGTTTTCTCTCTGTTCTTCATAGGTCAAGTATTCCTTGCGCTTCAGTTTCTTTCAGAGGAATTATTTATCCTTGAGGTTAATCCTCCATCAAGATGACATGCAGGGCTGGCTCACATCCTTTCTTTATCCTCCTAAATTAAGCCAGGAGCCCCGTGACTATGGAGTTTCTGACGGGGGAGCTCCAGGTGAGGAAGCCTCTGTGCATCGTTGTGAGCTGGTTTCATCCAGTCTTTATGATGCCATTTGTGTCGTTTTTGTGTCTGAACACTTGCTAAACTAACATTTCAGAAGAGGTTGAGCAGTGCATTTAGAAATGTGGCATTCAGGGAGCTATGGTGGTCCAGTGGCTAAAACTCTGTGTTCCTAATGTGGAGGGCCTGGGTTCATTCCCTGGCCAGGGAGCTAGATCCCACACGCCACAGCTGAAGATCCCGTGAGCCAGGATTAAGGCCCAGTGCAGCCACTTAAATAAACATTAAAGAAAAGGAATGTGGCATTCAGTAAAATGCTTACATTCTAGAATAAGTTAGTCCAGCAGTTTAGGCTTTGATTGTTTCATAATGATACTGAATTGTTCAAGAGAAGAATGGAAGCATTTTACAAGAATGAGCGTGTTCTTCTGTTTCTGTCTGGGTTAACTTTCCCACTTATAACAAGGAGTACCTGCCGTAAGCTCCCTGCACTGAGGGAAAACAGTGGGGCGCCGCGGAGGCTCGCTCATCCTCTCTCCTCCACAGTAAGCAGTGGCCTCCTGACTGGAGGCGCATGAACCTGTCCTCTCCGGGACTCCCGCCCTCCACATCCCTGTCATGTCTTGGTCTCTGTCTTCGTGAGGGGTTTAGGGTGACCATCCTCTTTGGGCCCTCGGGGATGAACTGCTCTTAGAAACCTGAGTCGCCAGTCTGCAGCACCTTGTAGAGTGGCCACACTGCTGACCTGCAGGCTTCAGCTTGAAAGCCCCCCAGGTGGGAATCCAAGTCCCAGGGTTTATAGTTTCATGGGACTCTAGAAAGGGTGTCAGCAGTTCTGCTTGCAATCACGGATATGTAACTGTTCCCAGACTTTTATCATTGACAATTTGTACCTGCCCTTTTCATCCTGACACATCTGGAGGCCTCCCTAGGTCTCGGCCACCAGAAGACCTCAGTCCTCTACCCCAGTGCTGGCATACCCCGCTCAGCTCTGCTGGTATGGAGGGCTGGTGACCCTTGCTTGGACATGGGCCATTATTTCCTAGAAAACTCCAGGACCAGGGATCTTTGCCCTTCAATCTATTTATTGTTCCCAAAAGCTGACCTTGGCACACCAGCCATGCTGTCTTGAAAGAAGGGCAGCTTATGGTGAAGACTGGTTTTGAGGTTTGGCAGCAAAATTCAGTGACCATAACCCTTGGACTGCAGCAGGCACAGTTCAGGGACAGGTCACAGCAGTTGAGAGGGGCTGCATCTTCCAAGTTCTTTGAATTGGCTCTTCCTGTGTGGTGGAGAGCACAACTGCAGAGTGGGCACCCTCCCCAGAGCCCGGGGACTCGGGGGAGAAGATGCCCCCTGCCCCGAGGATGGCTGTGTTGGGTATCCCCCATCTGTCTGCCCAGAGCTCCTTTTTACCCCATTTCTGAGAAAAGACTCCATGCCTCAGCCACACGAGTCCCACTGTGACTTTGGCTCTTTTCTTCCATCTCGTAGCACCTTGGGGGTAGCAGTGCCTTTTCTCTTCCTGGCTGTATGTGAATGGCTAGCCATCACCCATCTGAATTATCAGTTGTTTTACATCTTCGTTCTCAATCTCTTGTGGTTGATACCACTGTTTTCTCGTGTAGGATACTACCAAGAAGGCTTCCTGGCCATACAGCATGCGACAGACAGAGCCATCATGTGGCACCATGCTCCCAGTGAGACCACCAGGCTGTTTCAGAGCCTCAGTGTGCTTCTGAAGAGGTTCCCACATGGGGCCTATATCCAGGACAGCTTCTTCCTGGTCCTTCAGAATGAGTTCCCTCTTTTCCTCATGCTCAGCTTCATCTGCGTTGAGCTCATCACCATCAATTCCATCGTACTGGAGAAGGAGAGAAAACTAAAGGTAATCCCATAACAGATGGGTGGCCAGGAATGTGTGGGAACTGCTAATAAACGATAGCCTCCCTCCTGGAGGGAGGCCAGGGCAGCTGAGAGGTGGCTTTAGGTATGAGAGCAGTCTTCGTGGTGAGTTGCAACTTGGATGTTCTTTCACCGTTTTAACTGCTTGCAGCTTAGTTCATGTTATCGGGTGAACTCTCACCTTCAGAAGGGGAGTGTCTGTCCTAGGTTCCTGACTTGCCAGTACAACTGCCTCACGCGTGATAGGTGTGCGGAAATGTTTGTGAACTGACTGATAAGTCATCCAAAGTTAACTCAGTCTTATTTTGAGTTAGTGGTAGTCAGGGAGTGTTCTCTAGAAGCTACAGCTTAAGACAGGGTAGATCTTTCTGCACTCCTCTGTTCCTTACTTAATCTCTCTTGTTCCTTCTCTCCTCACTTTTTGCTCTTTAAAACACTCTTCTCTTCTCAGTCTGTCCATGTCTTCTCTGCTCTTGATTCTTACGTGCTGACATAGGTGGCCAGTGGCCCCAGGAGCCAGGCTTGGCCTCTCCGATGGTGTCCGGTTTGCTCTGCCTGCTCATGTGATCAGGCAGGGGGAGCTGTCTCCTTTTTCTGCCATGTGAGGCCGTGGAGGGGGGGGCATTTCCTGCTTAATCGGACTTGGTGGGAGGTGGGGTGCTGCTAAGGCAGGCCGACAGCAGGCCTCTCCACTTGGCTCTGCATGGACTGAAAAGCTCCGCGGAGCCAGAGGCTTCTGGTGTGCTGTTGGAAACCCCTCTTCATTGCCAGCTTAGGGAGGGAGTCTTCTCTTTCCTATTTGTTAAGTCATTTCAGCAACAGATTGGTGGTGGAGGGGGTGGTGTTGGGCATCAAATATTTTCACCCAGATCGTTGACTTGGTGTGTGTTTCTTATTTTACACTTGAGTCTGTTCTCTAGACAAGAGTAGATTAAAAAACACTTTTGAACAGCTTAAAAGTAAACACCAAATAGTATTTATTTTTTTTTCCCTCCCTTTTATTGTTTTTGTCATACAATGCCATGATATCACCATGGGTTTACATATGCTCCCCCTCCAGAAACCCCTCCCTCCTCCCTCCCCCCTGGGAAATCTCGATGCACCAGCCCCGAGAATCAATTCTGGGCTGGCGATTGATTAGACATATGATAATTAACATGTTTCAATGCCATTCTCCCATATCATCCCACCCTTTCCCTCATTCACAGAGTCCACGAGTCTATTCTATACATCTGCGTTCCTTTTGCTGTCTCGCATGTTGGGTTCTCGTTTCTGTCTTTCTAAATTCCACATATATGTGTTAATATACTGTATTGTTGTTTTTGTTTCTGGCTTACTTCACTCTGGATAATGGGCTCCAGTTCGGTCCATCTGAGTAGAATTGATTCAAATGAATTTTTTTTTAATGCTGAGTAATATTCCATTGTGTATATGTACCACAGCT